>CM065593.1:42845047-42947283 GCA_033119425.1 Bufotes viridis | reverse complement strand
CAACCTCTACCGGAATGATGGAAAGAAAAAATTATAGCGAAGGAATGGTACAGCTCATGATCCAAATCATACCACATCATCTGTAAGACACAGCGGAGGCAGTGTGATGGCTTAGGTTTGCATGGCTGCCAGTAGCACTGGGTCCCTAGTGTTTATTGATGATGGGACACAGGACAGAAGCAGCCGGATGAATTCTGGGGTTGTCAGAGACATACTGTGTGCTCAAATCCAGCCAAATGCCGCCAAACTGATTGGTTGGCGTTACATAATACAGATGGAAAATGACCCAAAACATAAAGCCAAAGCAACACAGGAGTTTATTAAAGCAAAGAAGTGGAATATTCTTGAATGGCCGAGTCAGTCACCTGATCTGAACCCAATAGAGCATTTCACAGAAAGGCCCACAAACAAACAGCGACTGAAAACCGCTGCAGTAAAAGCCGGACAGAGCATTAAAACAGGAGGAAACACGGCGTCTAGTGATGTCCATGAGTTCAAGACTTCAGGCAGTCATTGCCAACAAAGGGTTTTCAACCAAGTATTAGAAATTAACATTTTATTAACAATAATCAATAACAATTAATTTGTCCAATTACTTTTAAGCCCCTGAAATGAAGGGATTGAGTTAAAAAAAAAATGCTTTAGTTCCTCACATTTTTTTGCAATCATTTGGTTTAACCCATTGAATTAAAGCTGGAAAAATGTTGTTTCTGTCCAAATATATTTATATAATTGTCAAAATTAGGCAGCACTGCTCAGTAATGAAGATAGGTGCACGCCCCCAGAAACAGCCAGCCTGTGATAATAGAAGTCAAAAATAGGCAGCACTCCAGGATAAATCAATTAAAAAATGTGGTTTATTCACCCATGTGGTCAGGCGACGTTTTGGCTCTAAGAGGCTTGAGAAAGGCTCTTAGAGTCGAAACGTCGCCTGACCACATGGGTGAATAAACCACATTTTTACTTTGATTTATCCTGGAGTGCTGCCTATTTTTGACTTCTATATATATATATATATAGAAGTTGGATGTACGATCAAATTCTCTGAAACGCCTTTGGAGACGGCTTATGGTAGAGAAATGAACATTCACTGCACGGGCAACAGCTCTGGTAGACATTTCTGCAGTCAGCATGCCAATTGCACGCTCCCCCGAAACATAGCGACACCTGTGGCATTGTGCTGTATGATCAAACTGCACATTTCAGAGTGGCCCTTTATTGTGGGCAGTCTAAGGCACACCTGTGCAATATTCATGCTGTCTAATCAGCACCTTGATATGCCACACCTGTGAGGTGGGATGGATTATCTCGGCAAAGTAGAAGTGCTCACTAACACAGATTCAGACAGATTTGTGAACAATATTTGAGAGTAACGGGTCTTTTGTGTATGTAGAAAATGTTTCAGATCTTTGAGTTCAGCTCATGCAAAATGGGAGCAAAAACGAAAGTGTTACATTTATATTTTTGTTCAGTGTAGATACAGTGTGTACCGGTATATAGTATACTGTATACAGCAGTATAGTGATATGTGAGTTACGAGGTATAATAGATGCAGTGTGTACAGGTATATAGTTTATACAGCAGTGTATGGATATGTGAGGCACAAGCTGTCATTTATACCTTGTACCTCACGTCAATACACTGCTGTATATACTATATACCTGTACACACTGCATCTGTTATACCTTATACCTCACATATCAGTACACTGCTGTATATACTATATACCTGTACACACTGCATCTGTTATACCTTATACCTCACATATCAGTACACTGCTGAATGTTCTATATATCTGTACACACTGCATCTGTTATACCTTATACCTCACATATCAGTACACTGCTGAATATACTATATATCTGTACACACTGCATCTGTTATACCTCATACCTCACATATCAGTACACTGCTGAATATACTATATATCTGTACACACTGCATCTGTTATACCTCATACCTCACATATCAGTACACTGCTGAATGTTCTATATATCTGTACACACTGCATCTGTTATACCTTATACCTCACATATCAGTACACTGCTGAATGTTCTATATATCTGTACACAACGCATCTGTTATACCTCATACCTTACATATCAGTACACTGCTGAATATACTATATATCTGTACACACTACATTTGTTATACCTCATACCTCACATATCAGTACACTGCTGTATATACTATATATCTGTACACACTACATCTGTTATACCTTATACCGAACATATCAGTACACTGCTGAATATACTATATATCTGTACACACTACATCTGTTATACCTTATACCTCACATATGAGTACACTGCTGTATATACTATATACCTGTACGTACTGCATCTGTTATACCTCACATATCAGTACACTGCTGTATATACTATATACCTGTATGCAGTGCATCTGTTATACCTCATACCTCACATATCAGTACACTGCTGAATATACTATATATCTGTACACACTGCATCGGTTATAGCTCTATTAAGTGCCAAGGCTTTTTTGTAATCCCAGTCCAGCCCTGATGGCATGCAGTATAACACACATCAGCAAGCACAGTTCATGGAGCAAAGGGAGAGGCCAGGAATGCGATGTGCCAAAAATGTGGCATGGGGGCCCAATTTTGATTCGTGCTAGGGTCCCCAGTTATTTCTATGTGTGATGGACTGAACCATCACTGGGGTTGCTGGAAAAGACTGACAGCTAGCCTCCTTCCTACGGACTATGAACCCAGAAACATGGAGACCCCCTCAGACCTCTTGGGGTTTACAAGGAACAGTGAGCTCTGATATATGTGTGGACTTTATAGGCCATATCGTTCCTGTTGTCCATTGAAGGTGCAGGGGTGAATCCAGCAATACATGAAGGGTTAACTCTGCACTGAGGCTCCCAGGAAAGGTGTTGGTTCATTTGTCCCTTTGTTCTGTTGTGCTAGTGTTGGGATTAAGTAGCTGACTCCGGGGTAGAGTAGTGGATCACCCCATGATTCACTCAGGAGATAATCCCATCACATGTGTCTCCTCTCTTCCTATTAATCATTGAGACACCGGGGGGGGGGGGGGGGAGGTGGTCTGTTTGATTGCGTTATAATGTTAGACCACCAGAACTGTGTATGTATATTAAGTTAGTCCATTGTCTGAGTTAACTGTATCCCAGGCAGATGGGGTGTGCCCCTGGCCTGTGGATCTGTATAAATTGTTCTGGCTGTCATTAAAGTGTCCTGTTCTACCCTTCGTGAAGTCTGGGCTCATGTTTGGGAGATTGGAGAACTACACTCTGGGGATTGCTATAATCAGTATACTCTCCAGAGTATATTGCCTAGCTCTTGTGAGAGCTGTTCTTGTTCCTGTTTCGCTCTCTGGACTAAGGAGAGGTTCACCCACTGGAAGCTGGAGCCCGGCCTTGGGTCCAGAGTGGGTGAAGAGCGACGAAGACCCCAATCAAGCGGAAGGCGATTCGTGGGGTCTGTGGTGGTTCTGGTGTCGAGTGCAGAGCTGATGGTCCTTGGCAAGCACTAGGAGCATCGGTCGATGGAGGTACTCAGTCGGGGTGCCAGGCGTTCCGTCACATTGGTGGCAGCAGTGGGATGGCGTCCTAGTGCGAGGTAAAGCAGCTCTGAGACACCGTTTGTGGAATTACAAACTGAGGGCAACGCTAGTATCCGTACAGCGCCCCTGGGAGCAGAGGTATCCAGCGACTTGGAGCAGACAAGTATGGAAGGCTCTGGCTCTGGAGATAATTGGCTGGCCGAAGTAAGGCAGCAAGTGGCCCAGTATAGGGATGATGTACCCATGGAGACACGCCGGGTGATCTGGAACCAGGTCATGGCCGAGCGAAACACAAGGCTGGACCGAGAATTCCGGCTGGCGAAAAAGATGGAGTATGCTCAGCAGAAGGAGCGTTATAGCAGCCAAAGAGAGGCTCCATTCGAGGAGGTTAACCATTTCCCCCGGAGGCGGCCAGAGGAACCCGAAGTAGGGGTCCTCATAGACTGGTCCTGTGAGGAACCACAACAGGCAGGTGAAGATGGGACAGGGGTCTCTCCACCGGGCCCACCGGGATGCTGGGAAGCTGGCCCAGATCCCCAGCAGCAGCCGGAGTTACTGGGTGCAGATGCAGGTGGTCCCTACTCTCAAATGTTGAGGGACCTCATAGACTGGTCCTGGGAAGACCCACAGATGGCAGGTGGAGATGGGACTGCGGTCTCACTACTAGCTCTACAGGGATGCTGGGCAGTCGGCCCAGATCCCCAGCGGCAGAGTACATTACAGGGAGGAGAGACCACCGGTTTCGCTCCCCAGCGGCAGAGCGCATTATTGGAAGGGGAGACAGTCGGTTCCCCTCTCCACCAGCAGAGAGAGTGTCAGGGAGAGGAGCCTCTTGCCCCCTCTCCCCAGTGGCTGAAGGTGTGTAAGGGAGAGAAGCTTATTACCCCCTCTCCCCAGCGGCAGCGTATCCCACCAAGGGGAGAAACTAAGCCCCCCACCAGCGCAGATGGGACCGTGGTCTCGGCACCCAAGCTACAGGGAGTACGGACAGTCGGTCCTGCTCCCCAGCGGCAGAGTATTCTACCAAGAGGGGAGAGCCTCGTTCCTGCTCTCCAGCGGCAGAGTATTCTACCAGGAGGGGAGAGCCTCGTTCCCCCTCCCCAGCGGCAGCCCAGCCCACCAAGGGGAGATGATAAGGCCCACACCAGTGCAGATGGGACCGTGGTCTCTGTGCCCAAACCACAGGGGGTAGGGACAGTCGGCCCTGTTCCCCAGCAGCAGGGCTGTATATCCAAAGGGGAGACAGCCTGTCTTCCCCTCCAGCAGCAACACCAGGTCCAGAAGGAGGAGCGTGCTAACCCTTCTCCTCAGCTGGGCTCCAACCAGGCTATTCCGTGGTAGCGCTGGCACCAGGGCAGAGTACCGCTAGTCTCTACCCACTCAGCAACCCACCGATCCGGAAGGCTAATACCAGAGCTGTGGTGGAGCCCCTGGACATGAACAAGCTACGCACTACCCCAGGTGCAATAACCAATACTTGTGGGTGGGCCACTCTGTTGATTATGTTTTGTGGGTGGGTTGCTGGACTAACCAAGGCACTGACCGGCAGGAGGTCAGATACCTCGTTAGTCTACTTTTAGGAGGGGAGAAATGTGATGGACTGAACCATCACTGGGGCTGCTGGAGAAGACTGAGAGCTAGCCTCCTTCCTACGGACTATAAACCCAGAACCATGGAGACCCCCTCAGACCTCTTGGGGGTTACAAGGAACAGTGAGCCCTGATTTATGTGTGGACTTTATAGGCCATATCGTTCCTGTTGTCCATTGAAGGTGCAGGGGTGAATCTAGTAATACATGAAGGGTTAACTCTGCACTGAGGCTCCCAGGAAAGGTGTTGGTTCATTTGTCCCTTTGTTCTGTTGTGCTAGTGATGGGATTAAGTAGCTGACTCCGGGGTAGAGGAGTGGATCACCCCATGATTCACTCAGGAGATAATCCCATCACATGTGTCTCCTCTCTTCCTATTCATCATTGAGACACTGGGTGGGGGGTGTTGGGGGGTCTGTTTGATTGCGTTATAATGTTAGACCACCAGAACTGTGTATGTATGTTAAGTTAGTCCATTGTCTGAGTTAACTGTATCCCAGGCAGAGGGTGTGTGCCCCTGGCCTGTGGATCTGTATAAATTGTGAGTACTAGCTGTCATTAAAGTGTCCTGTTCTACCCTTCATGAAGTCTGGGCTCATGTTTGGGAGATTGGAGAACTACACTCTGGGGATTGCTATAATCAGTATACTCTCCAGAGTTTATTGCCTAGCTCTTGTGAGAGCTGTTCTTGTTCCTGTTTCGCTCTCTGGACTAAGGAGAGGTTCACCCACTGGAAGCTGGAGCCCGGCCTTGGGTCCAGAGTGGGTGAAGAGCGACGAAGACCCCAATCAAGCGGAAGGCGATTCGTGGGGTCTGTGGTGGTTCTGGTGTCGAGTGCAGAGCTGATGGTCCTTGGCAAGCACTAGGAGCATCGGTCGACGGAGGTACTCAGTCGGGGTGCCAGGAGTTCCGTCACACTATGCATGCCCCTTTCAAAGTATATATGCCCGCTTTCCGCCCCCACATGGCAGTTATACCCCCACACAGTAATTATGCCCCATCAGTGCCCCTTCACAGAAATTATGCCCCGTTTCTAACCCCACAAAATAGTTTTGCCCCAGTTTGTGACCTCTTCAGAGTACTTATGCTCCCTTACTGCCCTTTTACAATAATTATGCCCCTTTATAGTAGTAATTCCCCCACCCCCTTAGTGCGCCTTCACTTTTTTTTTTTTTTTGAACAATACATTTTTATTGAAGGATTTTGTAACAAAGGGTACGAAATTACACCAGGACATAATACAGTCATATGTATATCGATCGACATATTCATAGCAAAAACATCGGTACAGTTGTGTAATGCAATCAATGTCATCTCAAAGTACAAAAGGTTCACCAGGTTGAGAAAAGTGACATTTATGAATAGATATAAAACGGGATACTGCAGCGGGAGTCAGTCAACCAAATATCCCACTTCTTGCAAAAAGACAGCTTAATGTTTCTCGAAGAGGCCCATAGGCCCTCAAATAAACAGTTAACATCTAAATCTCTACAAATCCTCTGGACATTAGGCATAGACTTGTCTTTAAACGAAAGTGCTATTTTTGATCTCACGACAATAATAATATGACCCAGAACTGTGATCCGAGAGACCAATAGATAATAAAGCTAATTTAGATGATGGGAGAATAGTAAAGGAGCACAGCTCCGACATAAGACTAAAAGCCCTCTTCCACAAGTCTTGGATCGGAGGGCATTCCCACCATACATGTAGAAAGGTGCCCGGGTTATGTCCACATCTCCAGCAGTTTGAGGAGGTGTCTGGGAAAATCTTACTAAGAGTATATGGAGTAAGATACCAACGGTACAATAACTTCCTGGCTCCCTCTACATGTCCGGCACATTTTGATACTTTGGAAATAGCGACAAACGCTTCCTGCCATTCACTATCAGAGATATCACATGAAAAATCTTTGTTCCATATACTTTTTAAGTGACACAAAGGGTTTATGGGATTTACTTTCAGAAGCTGGTAGCCCTTGGTTATACCCTTATTTGGACCTTTAGTATAACCCACCCATTCATCAAGGGCAAGGTTATCAGGAGAGCAGACATTGTAACTAGGAGATTCGACCAAATGTCTAATTTGCAAAAATTTGTAAAAATCTTTGTTTGGAATACCATAAGTATCATGGATATGCTCAAAGTTTACAAAAACATCACTGAACCATAACTGAGAAAAAGAATCTAAACCTGCATTATACCATGAGCGAATATCTAGATTGGGAATGGCCACTTCACAAACTCTAATTGAGGCCTCCATAATTTTGGGGGGGTATTCTATTCTCTATTCTTGTAAGAAAATGCCAGATTTTGAATGCAGCCTGTAGAGTAGCGAAAGACGAACTAAGCTTAGTACCAAAGGCAGCACTGGCAGATAAAACATCACGGATACAGTGAGGTTTCAGTGAGGTTAATTCCAGCAAGACCCATTTTTTAGAGGAATCGCCGGCAATCAAATACCTCAATTGGTCAAGAATTGAGGCTAAGTAATAGTGTTTCATAGAGGGAACATTAAGACCCCCCGCCGAAAAAGGCATATACAGTATAGAGGATTTTACTCTCGGTCTTTTCTTCCCCCAAATGAAGGTATTAACAATGGCCTGCAGCTTCCTCAAGAAATAATACGGTACATCAATAGGAACATTACGAAAGATATATAGTATTTTGGAAAGGACAACCATTTTTATAGCAGCAATTCTGCCCAACCATGACAACGATTCTAATCTTAGATTTTGTATGGACACCTTTATCTTTTCGAGAAGGGGGACATAATTGGCACGAAATAGATTCGAAGAGGGAAAGGTCAACTGTATTCCTAAGTAAGTCAGGTAGCCTGAGGACCAAGAAAAATTAGAATTCTTAGAGACAAGATTTCTCGTTTTGTGGGAAAGGCCTAGATCTAACATCTGGGATTTAGTGGCATTGATCTTGTAGTAAGATGCCTCACCAAACCTATCGATTATCTCAGTAATCGTCGGGAGGGAAATTAAGGGGTCAGTAATAATGAGTAGTACGTCATCCGCAAAAAGACCAATACGATGATCATGAGATCCGATAGTGACATGGGACATGGGACACCCTTGTCTAGTTCCATTGTGGATATCAAAGGAACCAGACATGAAACTAGATGAGTACACTGAAGCGCTGGGGTTAGAATATAATGCCATAATCGCTGATAGGTAAAAATCAGAAAACCCAAATTTCTGGAGGGTCTTATAAATGTATAGCCAATGAACCCTGTCGAACGCCTTCTCCGCATCAAGGGAAAGAAGCAGAGAAGGCGCCCGAGAGGCCCCCGCCGCATCAATGAGATCAATAAATCTTCGTGTGCCATCAGAGGATTGTCTATTTGGGACAAAGCCAATTTGGTCATTGGAGATCAAACTAGGAAGAATATCTATCAATCTGCTAGCCAGAATTTTTGCATAGATTTTTACATCCGAGTTAAGTAGGGAGATTGGTCTAAAATTGGGCGGAGCATCAGTGGGTTTTCCCGGCTTAGGTAATGTAACAATTAAAGCATGCAGCATATCCTTAGGAATTGATCCTTCTAGTGCAAAGTTATTGAAGACCCTAACTAAATATGGGGATAGTAAGATGGAATGCGATTTATAGTATTCGTTTGTAAGGCCATCCGGGCCAGGAGACTTATTAGGTTTAAGAGAGTCTATTGCTTTTTGTACTTCTTGTAAGGAAATTTTTCTATTGAGATCTTGATGATGCGCAGGAGTTAGAGAGGGAAGGGAAATCCCATTCAAGAACTGCTCAATAGAGTCAGACGTTGGCTGGAAGATTTCCTGAGATTCATTTAGATTATACAGTTTGGAATAGTAAAGGGCAAATTCCTCTGCAATGTCCTTGGGATTAAAGGGAATCTGTCACTAGCTTTTACCCTTGTCAGCTAAACATATGCTGACATTAAGGGTCTCCAATGCAGTCCTAATGTGTTTTTATTTTAGATATCCAAGGCTTTATTTTCTTAAAAAACAGGTTTTACCCACCTGTCAATCATCAGAATAAGGAGCCCAGGGGGAGGTCTGGCCATGCAGGGTGTTCGTCCGCACCCTCCCCGTCAGTGCCGCACGCCGCCTCTCCAAACCTCTGCGCCGCCTCCTAAAGCGCAGTGCTGCCTCTCCCTCCCTCCCCCTCCTTCCCCGTCAAGATCCCGCGCGTGCGCACAGGGCACAGCTCTTCGCGGGCTCTGAGAGGCTGGCGCCAGGGTGCAGTCATACCAGGGAGGGAGCGAAGTGCCGGCGCATGCGTGCTTCGCTCCCTGAAGCCGGTTGCCGGAGTCCGCACGGGCGCATCGCGCAGTGCCCTGTGCGCACGCGCGGGTTCTTGACGGGGAAGGAGGGGAAGGGGAAGGAGGGGGAGAGGCGGCACTGCGCTTTAGGAGGCGGCGCAGAGGTTTGGAGAGGCGGCGTGCGGCACTGACGGGGAGGGTGCGGACGAACACCCTGCATGGCCAGACCTCCCCCTGGGCTCCTTATTCTGATGATTGACAGGTGGGTAAAACCTGTTTTTTGAGAAAATAAAGCCTTGGATATCTAAAATAAAAACACATTAGGACTGCTATGGAGACCCTTAATGTCAGCATATGTTTAGCTGACAAGGGTAAATGCTAGTGACAGATTCCCTTTAAACAATTTCTGTTTTTGTGAGTTGTAAATAAAAGGAATTTTAGTCCTGATTTCCCTTTTTTTAATCCTATTTGCCAATAATTTGGAGGCCTTATTACCATGCCAATATTGGGTAGCTTTATTTTTCCGTAAGTGGAATTCGAATTTATCGTGTAAATGTAAGTAAAGGGAATGTCTGGCCTGACGTAGCTTAACAGCTACTACTGGATCTAGGGAAGATTTATGCAATTGTTCTAACGATCGTACTTCTAATAATAAGGAATCCAATACCTTCGCTCTAGCAAGCGCCGCATGCTTCAGAAAGACGCCTCTGATAAAAGCTTTGTGTGTGCTCCATAGGGTGGGATCAGACACTGCAGAATTGTCAATAATTTGGAAAAACTCTTTCAAAGAAAACTCAATGTCAGATTGAATAGTGGAGTTTTGAAGTAAAGAGTTGTTCAACCTCCAGGGAGAAGTCGCACCAAATCCGAGGCCATCCTTGATAACCAAAGAAACAAACGCATGATCAGACCATGTAATATTATTTATAGATACGTTAGTAATCCTTTGCAGTAGCCATTTATCTGTTACAAAAAGGTCTATATGTGAAAAGGAGTTATGGATATGAGAATAAAAAGTGTAATCCTTTTCACTGGCATGAATTACACGCCAAGCATCATATAGACCCTCCTGAAAGAGACAATCTTGGAGAGCAGAATTTTTTTTTGCTTGGGAGGGAGACGGATGTTTATCTATAGATAGATCCGGGCACATATTGAAGTCACCACATAATAAAAGGGCTCCCTGTTGGGATTCTCGGGCTATTTTTATAGTACGCTTAATAAATCTAAGTTGGTTGCTATTTGGGGCATATAAGTTTACTAGGGTAATTCTTATATTGTTAATATCGCAAATGAGTATAATGTATCTACCCTTGTCATCTATTATTGATTTTATACATTGAAATGACACCGTGTTTTTGAATCCGACAATTACTCCTCCTCTTTTTTTGTCAGCTGGAGAAAAGAAAAGATGTGGGAAGGCTGGGTGATGAAATCTGTTAGTATCCTCAGTGTTCAAATGAGACTCCTGAATGCAGATAATATCACATTTTTGTTTCTTAGCTTCAGACCATAAGGTCGAGCGTTTGAAAGGACTATTTAGTCCTCTAACATTCGCTGACAAAATTTTTATACCCATTTTGAACACTGAGGAAACAGCTCTGGAAACACCCCACCATTCTCTCCATCCGTCATCTGAAGAATGGAAGGTAAATATAACACATTACCATACATGCCCTCAAAGTAGCTCCGAAACGACACAGGAATGGCTATATGACCATCCGTATCATAGACGCCGTATGCATAGAAGTCCCGGCAGTACCCTGAAAAAATAATATAGAACAAAAACAAAACTGCAAAGAACAAACACAACATCTGAAGACAAAAAAAAAACTTTAGCAGTCCGTCTGGACTGAAAAAATTTATAGACTGAAGCGATATAATCGCTAGGGAGAGGTGGTAAAGATAATATGGATCAGGGGAGAGGATCACTGAACCGTGAAGTCACACTTCTCATAAAAGAGAGTGTGGAACCCCTAAATATTTGAAGGGGTGTGAAACGAGTGAACTAAAACATATCAGAAAACAACTGGTGAAGTCACCCAACTTTGAACCACTCCTGGGTCAAGGGAGAATGTCTCTTTCTTGATGGTGATACATGAGGAGACGATGCTTTAGGAGGACCTTTGGCCTCATCTTGAGGAAGAGAGATGTTCCATTTGGAGCAGGCCGCCGCCAATTCTTGAGGAGAGTTCATCACGTGTCGAATTTTGGTAGCGTACCACCAATTTAACAGGGTAGCCCCATTTGTAGGGTATGTTTTTTTTCTCGCAGCACTTTTGTATAGGCTTGGAACTCTCTTCTTCTAGAGAGGGTAGCCGCAGATAAATCTGTGAAAAGCAAGACATTATGAAACCTTTCAGGAACAGTTTCGGTGCCTTTCTGAGCTGCTTTCATAAGAGCGTCTTTTTTTTTAAACTCGTTTTATTGAAGTATAAAGATGCCAATGATACAGATTATGACATATAATCCAAAGAGATGAATCAAAGCACATTGTAATGAGATAAGCGACAAAAGTACAAACATAACACGGTACATGTAATAATCGGTATCCTGTCACGAACACAGCTTGGGTGACAGTGTATTAAATATACATTTCCTAGACAGTAGCGAGCACAAAATACATATAGCCTGATTCACATCCAAATCTCTGCTTACTTTGTTATCAGGCACCATCAGTACTTAAGGTATACACATGCATATCATTAAGCAGATATCGTGGCAGTGGATTCACACCACCCTCCCCATATTTTATAAAACTTCTGTGAACATCCTCTGTGTATGTAAACCACCTTTTCCATCGGCAAGACTTGATTCACTATCAATTTCCATTGATTCAAAGAAGGCATTCTGTCAGCCATCCATCTGAGTGCAATCGCTTTTCGAGCCAGAAACAATGCTTCCTCTAAAAATATTCTATGATGATGGGTCCACTGCTCATCATCTACGACACCCAACACACACATTTTAGGGCAGAGGGGGACCGTTCCTGGCACCAGATCTGACAAGAAGGTCGTCACCTCTGACCAAAATTTTTGAATACAGCTACATTCCCATATCATGTGCCAAAAATTCGCATTGGCTCGATGGCATCTGATGCAATCACTATTCTCCATTCTACCCATCCGAAACAGTCTGGTGGGGGTAAGATAACTCCTATGAAGAATATGGAGTTGCACCAGTCTATTATTAGCAGAAGGAGAGACTCTAGTATGCGCTGCCAGAGCCTCGTTCCATTCCGTTTCTGTTAGTGTAGGGATACTTTCCTTCCATCTATCCTCTGCTATCAATGGAACGGAAGTCATTGTAATATTTATGAGATGTGTATAGGTTGTAGAGACAAGGCCTTGAGGGCCCTGTGTGTTTAGCACTCCGATTAATGGATAGTTAGATATTTTCCTGATGCTGCCCCTAAACTGTGTAGAAAGGGCGTGCCTAATCTGGAGGAATCTATAGAACATGGATCTTGGGATATTAAATTTATCCTGGAGTTGTGAAAAGGATCTCAAAACTCCCCCCTCGTACATGTCTCCCAGTGTCCAGACCCCATGCTCCTTCCATTCCATCTCCCCTTCTAATCGGTCAAGGTGTGGGAACATGGGATTCTTCCATAAGGGAATGAGATCAGCCAGATCCTTATAGGAATTAAGTTTAGCTACCTCCCATACCTGATGAGCTAATCTATGCAACAAAACAGCTCTCCCCGAGAACAGACCCACATTCTCGAGCACTGGCCACAAGGACTGCAACTGAAGGTGGTACTGCAAGTAAAACTCAGCATTGGGGAGGGGGTCCGACTTCACCCAGGAGGACAAGTAACGTAGCTGTCCCGCCAAAAAATGGAGAAACAGGTCCGGGAGCGCCGCCCCTCCATGTAATTTGGGCCTTTGCAGAGTCCGGAGTGCCAGCTTCCTTCTCGCTTTCCCCCAAATAAACGCTGACATCATGGAATGAAGGCGTGTAAAGAATCTTCTAGGAACTGTCGTGCTAGCGTGTTCCAATATGTATAGAGCTTTGGGCAGGAGTACCATTTTAATTAGGTTTAAACGCCCCATAATGGAGATAGGGAGAGACTGCCACGCCGTAAATTTACTAGCAAAGATAGAGATCAGGGGCTCGGTATTCAGAACATACGCTAAAGGGGGGTCCCTGGTAATCACAATTCCCAAATATTTAAATCTATCCACGACAGGGAGATTACAGTACAATGTAGGCCACCCTGCTGGTTTAAGGGGCATTAAAGCGGACTTGGACCAATTAATGCGTAGCCCTGAGAATGTGCCAAATCTCTCTATCATTTCGATCGCCCTAGGGAGTGAGACATCTGCCTTATCCATAAAAAGAATCAGATCATCGGCATAAAGTCCTATTCTGTCTTCCCTTCCACCCAGGGAGATCCCACTATATATCCCATCCTGCCTCAGTCTAAGCGCCAGGTGCTCAATTGCGACCGCAAACAGGAGGGGAGACAAAGGGCAACCCTGCCTAGTTCCTCTGCCAAGATTGAACCGCTCTGAGTGCGAGCCATTTACTAGAACACTCGCCGTAGGACATTTATAAAGCAATCTGATCCAATTTATAAACACCGGCCCAAATCCAAAGCAGCCCAGCGTCTCAATTAAATAGGGCCACTCCACAGAGTCAAAGGCCTTGGCCGTGTCTAAAGAGGCCAAAACCCATGACTCGTCCATAGCTCCACCTACCTGCGTGATTACCTGCGCCCTTCTAATATTAGTCGAAGTAGATCTTCCCGGACTGGTCCGGATGTACAATAGATGCTATGACTTTATTTAATCTATTAGCCAATATTTTTGTAAGAATCTTATAGTCAAGGTTCAACAAGGATATGGGCCTATAAGACCCACAATCCAAGGGATCTTTGTCTGGTTTCAAGATCACCACTATAGTGGCGTCGTAAAATGAGTCAGGCAATTTTTGTTGTACTATCGCTGAACGTAGCATTATTTCCATTCTGGGGGCCATAATGTCCATATATCTAGTATACACCTCAATCGGTATTCCGTCGGGTCCGGGCGCTTTCCCTGGGGAAAGTCCTTTCATAGCTTGTTGTATCTCATCCAGTGTGAAGTCACTATCTAGCATCTCCCTATCCTCATCGGTTAATCGGGGATATTGAACCTCCTGCAAGTAGGTACTTAGTTCCTGTGTAGAGTAGTGTATAACCGAGCGATATAGATCCTTATAAAAGTTCTGGAATGTATCCAGTATATCAGCTAATCTCTCTAGTGTAACTCCGTCTTCCCCACGAATCCGTAGAACCGGGGGTGCTGATGAGTTATTTCGGGCGATATGAGCAAGTAGTTTTCCCGCCTGACCCCCCTGTTCAAAAGATTGCTGCTTAAGAAAAAATAATTTGCGACTGCTTTTTTCTTGCAAGTGTTGCATGTATTGTCTGCCCTTCAAAAGCCATGTAAGCCTGTTGGATTCAGTCGGACTACTAGTGAAGGCAAATTCAGCCTCCCTACATGAGGCCTGAAGCTCCCCCTCTTTACGATGGGCCTCCTTTTTAAGAAATGCTATAGAGGATTTGATACAACCCCTAAGGTATGCCTTCAGCGTCTCCCATAACAACAGTTCGTCCGTTTCACCCTGAACTTCAAAAAACATATGTAATTGGTCTGGGATACGATCTCCAGAATTCATCAGGGTAAGCCAGAAAGGATGGATACGCATTTTGGTTCCCCTTGATCCTATTCCCGGCAGTGTGAATTTTGCCAACAAGGGTGCGTGATCAGAGGGTCCCTGTGGACAATACTCAATGCTCTCCAGTTCGGTGAGGGTTATCGCAGTCCCGAACATATAATCTATTCTGGACAGCGCCCCCCTGGAGGGAGTAAAACAAGAGTACTGAATCAGACGGGGATGTCTTTCCCTCCAAAGATCTAACCATCCCATCTCATGGGATATCTTAAATAGCACCGAAGTCGTGGAGGCCACTCCCGCATCCCCCGCTGTGCCCCTAAAGCGATCTAGATCTTGATCCATTAACATATTGAAGTCACCCATACATATCAATCTGACATTTGGGTATTGCGTTATAAAGCCCACTACAGCTTGCAGCAACGACGCATTGGCTGGAGGTGGATTATACACATTGATAATGACATATGGTACACAGTTAATATATGCAAAAACAAAGACATAACGACCGTCAGGATCAATCATAAGGTTCTGTGGTTCCCACCTCAGGGAATTATGCACTAATACCGATACTCCCCGTGAGTACGAATTCCCATATGCACTAGCACTCCACTGCACCCAGGGCTTCTTGATTCTACTACCCGTTTCGGGCGTCAGGTGGGTTTCTTGCAAGCCCAGGATGTGCGGAGCATGCCGACGCACATGCGAAAACACAGCAATTCTCTTTCTGGGCCCGCCCATACCTCGAATATTCCAGGACATGACAATTAGTCCGGCCATGGTAACTGGCTCATAACAATTGGCTGATGTATACCTCCTTTTGAACTAATCTCGCTACTCCCAACCCTCCTGTGAATCAGGTAAAGCCATGACACCGCCCTCCAGGAAATGTAAAAGTACCGCATGAAAAAACAGTAAAACTGCAGAACAAACAACAATAAAATCGTAACAGAACCATACTGAAAAGACTCTGGGTCTATATTGGTGGTGGTCATATACTCGGGGACCTGCACGGTGTCAATAGATGTTATCCCAGTGCAGGTGTTCACCGGTTAGGACCCGCAGAAACACAAAACAGCATATAGAAATATACTATACAAGAAAAAGGAAGGAAGAGTGGGCATCTAACATATTAACAGTGAAGTATTGAGCAGTTCTCATGTCCCAAATAATCAGCTGGAGACTATATACGATACCCATGTCCTCCAACCATCGGTGAGAGAGACCGCTGAGCAGGTAGGAGTCCTCCGCCAGTTCACATGAAGAATCCAGTAGGGGGGCCGCAGCCCATAGCAAACAAGCAGATCAGCGACTCGGTCGCCCAGCTAGCCATTCATCGACCTCCTTCGGATCACTGAAGAATATGGCTTTCCCGCCATCTGTAACACGGAGTCGTGCCGGATACGCCATGGAGTACTGAATATTCAGTTCTCTAAGCTTCCGTTTGATAGCAACAAAAGTAGATCTTTTTTTCTGCAGCTCCGCGGAAAAATCAGGAAACAAGGATACCCTGGAGTTGTTGTAGGAGATGTCCGGCGACGATCTGGCCAAGGTGAGTAGAAGATCCCTGTCTTTCCAGTTAAGTAATCTGGCTAGAAGAGGCCGAGGAGGGGCTCCAGGAGGTAGTGATCTTACCGGAACCCTATGTGCCCTTTCCACGGCATATGTGGCCGAGAACACAGCCTCTGGAAACGTGGTCTTAAACCATTTTTCAAGGAAGACCGCCGGATCCGAACCTTCCGCCCCCTCGGGAAAGCCGAGGATACGCACATTGTTCCGTCTGGATCTATTCTCCAGATCATCGCATTTCTGCTGCCAAAGGTGTACTTTCTGTTCCAGGTCCGACAATCTGGCTTGCAGCGGCCTAGTGACGTCTTCCAGTTCAGACACCCTCTGTTCCGTCTGCCTTGTTCTTTCCCTCAGTTTCTGCATATCATGTCTGAGGAGTCCAACATCCACTTTCACCTCCTCTATTTTACTTGTGAGGGAGGTTTGACACATAGTAATGGCAGCCATGAGCTGGCCATGGGCCTCTTTCGGAGAAAGCTCAGGATCCTCATCAGCAGGGGAGTCATGCTGCTGAGCCGCCAATCCCCGCGCCGCCGCCGCCTGCGTGGTGGACGGAGTCGCGGCGCCATTTTGGCCCTCTGACCTGGCATATTCTTTTAGTTTCTCTGCCGCAGTCTGTGCCTTGTTTGGGCTCATTTTCCGCCTGCGGGTGGATCTCCTACTTCTCTGCACCTGCCACTCAATGTTTGCGGCTGTAGAGTTGTCAGGATGGAGCAGGATTAATATCGGGTCACGGAGCTGCACTCAGATGCGTGCGCTCATGCCGGCAGTTGGCCACGCCCCCCATAAGAGCGTCTTTAATATGGTAAAAATGAATCCTTGCCAGCATGTCTCTGGGAGATGTTGGAGGCAGTGACTTTGGTTTAGGTACACGGTGGGCCCTATCAATGATCAGGTCAGAGCTGGAGACATCCGGTAGATAGGCCACCATTAAATCTGTGATATATTCTTGCAGACCAGAGTCCGTTATGGATTCAGGAATATTCCTGAAACGAACATTATTTCTTCTAGAGCGATCCTCTAGATCAGCCAATTTCAATTTAATAGCTGACAGATCATTTTCAACAGAGTTATGGCTGTCTACCAGGGAATTATGAGCAGTAACGAACTCCTCCATTTTTTCCTCGAGATGGGCAGTTCTTTCTCCTATGGAGACTATATCAGCATGTATAACAGAAATGGTTTCCTTGAAGTCGCTGTGTATAGATCGTTTTAGATCTAGAAGCATCTCCTGCATGATGGGGATAGAAATATTCGCCCCTAGCTGAGGGGGATTAGGGGATATATGAGGAAGTCCTTCACTCACCCTTGAAGTCTTAGCAGGTGTCTGCTGCTTGGATGGACTCGGATTGTGGTCAGGGCTCCCCGATGCCGAGGTATGCGGCAACTGGGCTCCTAGGTCTTGCTGAGGAGGAGAGGCGCATGTTGTTGAGGCGCCTGGGCCCAGCGCTCCGGCGCCATCTTGCCTGGATCCCGCCTCCGGGGGAAAGAAGGCCGTCATTTTCTGAGGTGCCGAGTTCTTCTTTTTACCCCTGGTCATCATCAGATTGCTCCTCGGGGTGTCAGGGAGCTGTAGAGATGGAGAGTTGGGTGAAAATTAGCTTCACACCGCGTTGCTTTGGGCCGCTTTACAGGGTTCCAGACGGAGCTCTCAGATTAAGTGTCCTCTCTGCCCGGCATCCGGCCACGCCCCCCGCGCCTTCACATTAGTTATGCCCCTTAATGCCAACATACCGTAGAATGCCCCCTTAATGCCCCCACACTGTAATTACGCCAGGGGCTGACTGGCAACTTTTGGCCCAGGGGGCAAGTAACAACCAGAGGCCCTGGGGCGAAAAACAATAAGGACCCCCCCTCCCCCCCGTGACACTTGATGACTTTTGCAGAAGAAACTGTAACATGACATAAACATATTTCATATGAAAACTTACAATTACTTGGCTTGACCCTCGGACACCACTTCGTCTTCCACACTTTGGCCGGGGGATTGGCGGAGCTGATGATGTGTTTTATCCTAATGAGAAAGATTTCATAATAAGGATTTGGAGACGGGGCAGAGGGATAGCAGAGCAGGGAGAGGCTGGTGCTGCTACTAGAGGGGTCATACCATGGGGGAGTAATAAATCCCACCATAATGGCCCCCCTAGTAGAAATAATTCTCCTTATAATGTGACAAAAAATACCCCCTTGTAATGCCCCCATTTGATGCTAACGTCCCGATAGTGCTCCCATAATGTGCCAGTATAAAATACCCCTATATAGTGCCCCAGTAAATGCCCCCATAGTGCTCCTCTCCCCCCTCCCTCCTAGTGACCCCCATAATGTACCAGTATAAAATGCCCCATATATAGTGCCCCAGTAGATGCCCTCAGTGTCCCCCATAATTTGTAAGTATAAAATACCCCTTCTCAGTGCCCCCATAGATGACCCGATAGTACTCCTCTCCTACCTTCCCCATAGTACCCACCATAATGTGTCCCAGTATAAAATGCCCCTATCCAGAGCCCCCAAATAAAATAACAGTTCTTTGTGGCCTCAGTAGATGCCCCTATAGTGCCCACCAATAATGTGCCAGTAAGAAGTGCCCCCAATGTGCCAGTAATAAGTGCCCCCATAGACGTCCCCCAATAATGTGCCAGTAGTCAGAGCCCCACTATTATGTGCCAGTAGCCAGAGCCCCCTATTATGTGCCAGTAGCCAGAGGCCCCCATCATGTGCCAGTAGCCTGAGCCCCCCCTATCATGTGCCAGTAGCCATAGGACCCCCCCTATCATGTGCCAGTAGCCATAGAGCCCCTCCTATCATGTGCCAGTAGCCATAGGGCCCCCCTATCATGTGCCAGTAGCCTGAGCCCCCCCCCCTATCATGTGCCAGTAGCCATAGGGCCCCCCCTATCATGTGCCAGTAGCCTGAGCCCCCCCTTATAATTGCCAGACTGCCAGTAGCCATAGGCCCCCCTATAATATGCCAATAGCCATAGGGCCCACCCTATAAGTGCCAGACACTGCTAGCCATAGCCTCCCTATAATGTGCCAGTAGCCATAGCCCCCCATATAATGTGCCAGTAGCCATAGCCCCCCCATATAATGTGCCAGTAGCCATAGCCCCCCCTATAATGTGCCAGTAGCCAATAGGCCCCCCCATATAATGTGCCAGTAGCCATAGGCCCCCCACTATAATGTGCCAGTAGTCAGATAGGGCCCCCCTATAATGTGCAAGTAGCCATAGGCCCCCCACTATAATGTGCCACTAGCCAGATAGGGCCCCCTATAACGTGCCAGTAGCCATAGGCCCCTCATTATAATGTGCCAGTAGCCAGATAGGGCCCCCCAATAATGTGCCAGTAGCCAGATAGGGCCCCCCTATAATTTGCCAGCCCAGTAGCCATAGCCCCCCCTATAATGTGCCAGTAACCAAATAGGGCCCCCAATAATGTGCCAGTAGCCAGATAGGGCCCCCCTATAATGTGCCAGCCCAGTAGCCATAGCCCCCCCCCCTATAATGTGCCAGTAGCCAGAGAGGGCCCCCCTATAATGTGCCAGTAGCCAGACAGGGCACCCCCCTATAATGTGCCAGTAGCCAGACAGGGCCCCCCCCTATAATGTGCCAGTAGCCAGACAGGACCCCCCCCCTATAATGTGCCAGTAGCCAGATAGGGCCCCCCTATAATGTGCCAGTAGCCAGAAAGGGCACCCTATCAGTGACAGAAAAAAAAAAAAAAAAAAGTCAGAAGATTTATACTTACCTCCTGGAGCAGGACCTGTCCTGTCCTGAGTGAATCGAGCGCCTTCACTGCTGTCCCGCCTCCAGCGCTGCTGATTTCTTTACTGCAGCGCAGCGGCTCAGTCAGGCGGCGCGTTGACGTCATCGCGCCGCCTGCGCCGGTCCGGCGGCCTCTCTGATAGGCTGCCGGCAGCACGCCTTCCCTCTCCGTCCGCAGGCCAGGTAGGTTGCATTAGTAAGAGCGGCGGCGGAGGCAGCAGTGCCCTAAAAGTGTATGAGTAAGACAGACTGACATCATTCCGGCCGGCCGGCCGTGACAGTGAGGCAACAGAGAGGCCCGGGGGGCAATTGCCCCCCTGCCCCCTGGCCCAGTCCGCCCCTGAATTACACCCCTCTTAGCGCCCCCGTAATGTTAATAAAAAATAAGTAAATAATACTAATACTAGTAATTAAGTCTGTTGTGACTTCTCTGTAGACACTGGGTGTCAAAGGACCTGACAGGAGGCAGTTCTGGCGGCATACTGACATCAAAGAAAGGCAACCCACGGCGCCGCACATTCACTTCAAAATACATCACAGCCTCTGGCGACCCTGCTGCGATATCATTATCCTGCCACAATGTGTGAAGTGAAGGGTGTGGGCCACAACATATTAGAGACGATCGGCCCACTAGGATTGTCTAGGTCTGCCGTCACATCATACTCCAGTTACATCCAGATACATTTATACCATATGTGACTGATATCAACAGCTCCTCTTATAACTCTCCAGTACTGATATAATCTCCAGATACATTTATACCATATGTGACTGATATCAGCCGCTGCTCTTATAACTCTCCATTACTGATATAATCTCCAGATACATTTATACCATATGTGACTGATATCAGCCGCTCCTCTTATAACGCTCCAGTACTGATATAACCTCCGGAGACATTTATACCATATGTGACTGATATCAGCCGCTGCTCTTATAACGCTCCAGTACTGATATAACCTCCAGAGACATTTATACCATGTGACTGATATCAGCCGCTCCTCTTATAACGCTCCAGCACTGATATGGGGGAGTGCCAGACTACATGGTCAGACTAACATATAGAAACCAATAGAGAGGAATGGGTTTTTATTTCTGTCTCTTCTTTTTCTTTCTTATTGGAAAGGTTTCTGTGACTTCTACAAGGAATTGTCCTCAGCATGGTCCGAGTGACTCCCGCCTGCTGCATCACCTTCGTAGTTTCAGGTCTATTTTCATTTCCTTGGTAGGGACCACCGTCCAGAAGTTCTGCAATAAAATGAATATAAAAATACAGACAAGCTTGATTCTGATAATCATTTATTATATGGACATTGACTTAAATACTAAATTCAAATTCTTGTAAGCAACACAGCTCAGGTCAGAATGATGGCCCTCTAAGGCCTGTTCACACAGTAGATTTTGCCACTGGAAAATCTGCCCTGGTTTCTTACTTTGAACGCCACGTACCCGCTCATGGTTTAGCCCTGCTGAATGGAGCTAAACCACAAGCGGACAACGGCTGTGGCTTCCAGCTGTGTCGGTCCGGACACCACACCACCGTAAAAATTCTAGCTGCTAAATCTGCCGTGTGCCCAAGCTTTTAACCCTTTCAGCCACCGTGATTTACCTGTCCATGCAGTGAGCCTGCTCCATACGTGACGGGTGCCAGCTTTATAATACAGCAGGCACCCGTCCCCAATGACCAGGGTTGGCGATTACGCCAAAGCCAGTTATTTAACCCCTCAAATGCCACATTCAACAGTGATTGCAGCATCTGTGAGGTTAGGCAGAGAGGTGTAGCTCCCTCTGTCTTCCGTTCGGAGCCCTCGCAGTAAAATCGCAGGGCTCTGATCAGTAACCATGACAGCCTGGGTGCTGCTGAAGCTTCCCAGGACTGTCACAGTAACCTGCCTACTGAGCTGTGCACAAGGCAAAGCTCAGCAGGTAGAGCTGCAGATTTTGCACTCACCATAATAGACTTCTATTATCATGAATGGGATAAGGGATAAGGGATAAGGGATAAGGGGGGGAGGTAAAAGTTAATGTGTAAAAAATAGGTAAAAAAACTACACAAATATTAAAAGTTTAAATCACCCCCCTTTCCCAATTTAACATATAAAAATATATAAACAATAAAAAAAATTATTAATACGTATTGCCGTTTCTGAAAATGTCAACTATTAAAATATAAAAAAATTTCCTGCACGGTGTACTCAGTAATGGAAAAAAATATAAAAACACGCGATTCGCCATTTTTTGGTCACTACTCTCGCCCGCTCCACAAAAAAAAATTGAAAAGCAGTGATCAAAAAGTTGTATGCACCTCATCTCTGTGGGCAAAAATTTAAAAAGTTATGTGACCGCTGTATCAAAACCCAAAAAACTTTAGCGGAATGGTGTTTTTTTTCAATTTAATCCCACAAAGAATTTTTTTCCCGTTTTTCAGCACAACATAAACTAAATGGTGTCATTAAAAAATACAAAAGTAAGCCATCATATGGCTATATGAACAGAAAATTTAAAAAGTTATGGCTATTGGAAGGGGGGAGAAAAATGCAAAAACAAAAATTGACCTGGTACATAAGGGGTTAAAGGAAATAAGTCTGTAAAATGGGGGCTGAACCCCCCCTTACAGAAGCTAAAAGAGTTTTTATACTGGCAAAGAAACATGAAATATAGTATTACAGAGGTATGAGCAGCATACTTACCATGGCAGCGACTTCTACGGGGTCCATGGTTGGTGGGGGACTCCTCCTTCTGCTTCCCAACTTAGGCTTGTGGCATTTTCCTGTAACTGCCGGTAGAGGGAGCTCAGGACAGCCAGGAAATCCCTCACCGCCCGGCAGTAGACCGGAGCAGTTCTTACACTCAGGGTTTCTTCTCTTCCTTTTGTAGGCCTTGATTGTGTTATAACTGGGACACAGATGAAGGAGACACAATCAGTATGTGATAAGATCATTGAGTCTGTATTGCTGGCTACCATTTACCATTATTATTATTAACATCCCTGACATTTGGCCAGTCACCCCAGGGTCACCGTACAGGAACCAGCGAGTCCATTAAAGGTGATTGTAACGGCATATTGAGCCTTCATGAGATCGGGGGAAGTTGGGCTGATCTGCAGTACCAGGCATGCTCACATCTGTATGTATGGCGCTGTGCCTGCAGACACAATGATAGGGCTGCTGGGCCTCTTTGTTATGGCTCACAGAGGCTACGCTCCCCATAGCTTACAATGGAGAGGTAGCTGGCAATGGAATGGTAGGTGGCCATTGTAGGTTATGTGGAGTGCTGCCTCCATGAGCCGCTGAATATGGGACACGGCACCTCTGTGAAGATACCAGCGGTGGGATCCCGCATCCATCACGTTGATATGCCATAAATGTATATGATGGGAATGCCCTTTATCTATCATTGTAGTAGAATTCTTATAGTATATAGCATTACACAATGTATGACTATAATATATTGGAGGAAAGCAGGCTGACAATCAATATAGCAACTTTGTAGCTCCCAGCAAGGTTGTCAGGTTGTCTTACTGTAAAATCAAGCTCACAAATCAGGTATAAAGGGGTATTTGGTTTCAGGGTGAAACCGGACAACCCTCTGGATCAAGCTGCACCAAAGAGTGGGTAAGTACTTACCTCCCATATCCTGCACTGCTGCCCTGGTTGTCCAGGTCGGGCTCTATTTATCCTGGTGCAGTGTTAACTTCATGCCGGCAATATGTGACTGCTGAAGCCAATCTCTGGCCTCAGCAAAAATTGACTGAAGCAGTTAGGTTTTGTTGACATGACGTCAACTCTGCAGCAGGATAAATGGAGCTCGGCTGGAGAACCGGAGAGCAGGCCATGCGGGACATGGCAGGTAAGTACTTTCCCACTCTTTACTTGATCCAGAGGGTTGTCTGGTTTCATCCTGAAACGTGAAATTCTGTGTAATTTCTATTATTCTGTTCCAGGCAAAGTGCTGGAATATTAGTGCCACATAAGAAAGAGTAGGGCAGACAGGCCCTAAGAATATTGCGGTATTATATAGGTGGAGTTTGGCACTATTACTTATAAACACAAAAACTCTTACAAGTAAATTGTAGTACCGATCTCCACAACACCGATAATCCTCCTCAATCCAAATACACAAATATACTCCTGCTATAATCCAGTCACGCTCATATGACTACTGGTCACATTGGTTAATAATACCGCCATATCAATAGCCAGGTACGGAGTATCAGGTACTATAAAGAACAAATATTTACCACTACTTGTGCTTGGATTCCGTTTGGCTCTTGAAATGAAGGACAAATCTTCTGTACTCGTACTGCTGACTTTCCATTAGCGGATTCAGATCCTCCGTTAAAGTTCTGGACGTCCATTAAGCGCGTGTACAGTTTGCGGAGAGTGTCCCGCCAGCAGCACTACACCAAAGTCCTGAAGCTGGAGTTTCTTCATAGCGCTCATGAAGTCATGTCACTACGGATAGCAACACAGACCAAAATAGTTCCATTAAGGATGTTTCTATATGAGAGCAATGCACACACAGGCCTTAGAACGTGATTTTATTATTCTTAAATGCGTAAGACTATTTTGCCGCTGGCTCATCTTCGGAGCTTGGAACATCACAGCGCCAAAATGACTTGTCCATTGTGCAAAAAATACGGATGTTGTCTGTGTGCATTCTGTACTTTGCGGAATGGAACAGCTGGCCCCTAATAGAACAGCACTATGCTTGTCCGTAATGCGAACAATAATAGGACATGTTCTATTTTTTTGAAGAAGGAAAATACGGAAACGGACTGCAGGTGGAGTCATTGAAGTGAATGCTTCCACATATGGTCCGCAAAAAAATGGAATGTACACGGAAAGAAAATATGTTTGCGTACATGAGCCCTCAAGCTGATTTTTTTCCAGCATCGTGTGGTCGAAATTTGCAAAGATCCCATCCCCTGTGCTGCTACTTTATTACACTGCTGATTGGTCACCTCTGAAAATTGGGATGAAAAATCTGCAATATATACGTTACGTGTAAACATAGCCCTATAGAACCAACTGCGTCATGTGGAAAAAATACACCACTGGTTAAAACAAGAATGTCTCCAATTACTGACTGCAAGCAGAGATCTTAAAAACAGTCAGAAATGTAATCACTTATCATTATACCATTAGGGGAACTACAAGCCCCAGCATGCCAACCAAAGATTTAGTGACATTGCATAGGGACAGCAGTGACGTGCTAGATGACTATCTCCTCCATAGCGGATTATATAAGCAGTGGGGTTATACCTGCAGAGTGGATCTGGAGCAGGTTCAGCGGGTGTAGTGCCAGGGTGAGGATGATGCCCCTCTCAGGCTGGCTGTCAGGTTCTCATGCTGCATATTTCGGAAGAGCTTCCTCAGTATCGTGAAGGGTCTTCAGTGCTGGCTCAGCAGTCAGTCTGGACGGGGCGGCCATGTGGACTTCCTGATGCTTGTTCTCTTCACATGTTACATCAGGGACTGACATGATAAAGCTGCCCTGGCATACAATCCTCACCGGCCCACGTACATATACCCCACAGAAGAAAATGGGGCACATTGCTGGGATCTTGTTGTACTTGGTCAGGCTCCTAACCACTCCCTTTAAATATGTAAACCCCATCATCCGCATGAGAGGAAACACCCCATCACTATCTCAGGGTCAGGCGTCGCTTTTTCAGTCAGGGAGAAGTTTACGCTACTAATATAAATCCATACTCAGGCCCCACCAGCCAATCCAAGGCGATACCGGGGCCTCACCAAATAATACTACCGCACAGCACCACATACCACAGTGCACACTGCAGACTTTCAAACTGTTTTGTGTGTGTGGGTGGGTGTGTGTCCCATAGTGGGTGTTCCAGGCCATTTTGAGGGCACTTGCAAGTGGTCTGAGGGGCAAGGCCTACATGTCCTGGTTTTAATTTTTTAAATGTTGGTACCATCTTCCACCTCCCTGGCAGCAGCACCTTCCCTCGCCACTTACAACATTTCCTCGTTTCCACCCCTCCCTCCTTGGCAGCAGCATTTTCCTCTTTACATTTAAGACCCCCTCCAGCAGCAGCATTTCCCCCTTTACCCCCAGCTTTCCCCCCGGTAGCAGCATTTACATTTAACCGTCCACCACTGGCAGCAGCATTACCCATCATCTATCCCCTACTGCCAGTATTTTGCTCTTTACCCTCCGCCCCCCCCCCCAGCAGCAGCATTTCCCCCATTTAACCGTCCCTCACTGGCAGCAGCATTACCCCCTTTTCACCCATCCCCCACTGCCAGTATTTTCCTCCTTCCAAACCCCCTGCAGTACCTCCGTCCGTGTGTCTGTCTGCCTGTTGCCAATAAAAAAAAAGTTGCTGCAAATTGTCATGAACTTGACGTATAGCATGGGCACACCACAGTAATGATGGCGGTCTTTATGACAGATACAGAATATATTTTCTGAAGACCTTTCACTTCTGGTATATGAGATACCAAAAGGGAACTGCCCAGAGGTGAGGCCGGGAGAGAGTGCAGGACTGTCCGCACTGCAATCATATTGAATAAAGTACCGAATCGGCAGGCAGAAGAGTGGTCAAAAACGAGCAAAGGTCAGGGCAGGCAGCAAGCAATCATCGTTCATATAACAGGCCGAGGTCAGGGCAGGCAGCAAACAATCATCGTCGTATAACAGGCCGAGGTCAGGGCAGGCAGCAAACAAACATAGTCCAAAAAGCAGGCCGAGGTCAGGGCAGGCAGCAGGCAAAAAACGTCGTCCATTAGTCAAGCCGAGGTCAAAACCGAAAAGTCAATCCGAATATCAGCTGTGTGCTCAGATGGTACTCGCACGCTGCAGGGGGCGCCACCACTACCGTTTCCTGCGGCAGAAGGAGATTTTCCCATGATATTCTTTGAAGGGAAAGATGACATCCCAGGTAAAGGTGTGCCTGACATAGTCTCCCTCATGAGTCACATAGGACCTCCGATCGTCCACCAATGGTCTGTTCAGCATGGCTATCATGATCTTCCGAGACTCATTACCGACAGGGAGCCATTGTGGGACGTCAGTCAGCTGTCTCGCAGTGACCTTAATGCGCGGTGGTAGGGCGTAAGGCGCACTGCGGACTCTAGATGTCACTTTTGCTGATGGTCCTCTCTGGGATGGTATCTCACAGGCAGATGGTTTCCTGGTCAATGAGGGATGGGTCAGCTCCTCACCTGGTGTTATGGTGGGCTCTGGTACCTGATGTTCCATCTCTACCTCTGCCGCACTGATGTTATCGGCAGGTGGTCGTGCCGGGGTAGTGGTGGTCCACCCTGCAGCCTAAGGTATCGGCCAGGTTCCTGTCTAGGTGTTGCAAACAGTGTTGTAAAATCTGGCACGATACCTTCTAATCCAGCTGTAAGGCGTCCAAAATAGCCGATGGGTCTTGGCTTCTGGCTGTACGGGGGCCTCCGGGAATGATGGAGATGTCTCCGGGGCTGGAGTTTTCCTCCCCCCGTAGCAGCCATTTTGCTGCCTCTTCCGCAACACACCAGAAACTGTGTGCGGGAAGGGGTGGGGGATGGGGACAGAAAAAATGAAAAAAAGAAGGGAAATAAGAAATATTAAATCGCTTGCTCTGCAAAAAGTGCTCGCCGCTCCTCTCTCCACAATCCTCGCCTCGCTCTAACCGCTCTCACTGAGTGTTCCAGGGATCAGCGGCAACGCTCCTGTGATGTCATAACGCCCAGCCTGGCAACGGGGCACTGCTGCAGGGAGCAGTGTTGCCCATGGCAACCAAACCCACACTAGCTGTGTAGGATAGAAGATAGAAATCTGGATGGATCGGCATGGACAATAGGGCGGGTGTTGAGCACCCAATGTGTGTCTCTTCCATCTTCTCCGTGCTATGAGGAGCCAGGGAAGGTGTTATGGCTTTAAATGTCTGAATCTATACATGTAACTGAATCCCTTCTCATGGTATATGGGCATGCTGGGATCTGTAGTGCACATGACCTGTGCTCCTAACAGTTGCTATTTAAAATGAAAATCAGTTTGATTTTTCTGTGGAGGGGGATAGTAGAGAAGTGATAGCGCCCCCTACAGCTGTTTATCCCTGCCATATACACTGTCCATAGATGATAGGAGGGATGTGCCCTGTCATTTTGTATGGTTACCTAAAATATAGAGCTCCAGGTGACTGACTATTGACCTGCGGCTGGTCCTCTGTATGTCTTCCTTTGCTGAGATTTGACCCCTTAAAGCAGACTTTCTCATTTTCTTACTCCGGTCCTCGGGACCCACCTACCAGTCATGTTTTCAGGATTTCCTTGGTATTGAGCAGGTAATATAATTAGTGTCCATGCCTCAGGACTAAGTTACCACAGGTATTCATTCTGTGGGGTATTCTCAAATCCTGACCGATAGGTGGGTCCCAAGGACCGGAGTTAAGAAACCGGAATGATTTAAAATGGCCACCAGTAACCTGTCCTAGAAAGTGACCAGTACTGGTTGCCACCATTTGCAGAGCTGCCTATGGGGGGGTAAAAGGCAGGGCCCACTGCTGTATAATAGTTGGTAATGGTACAATCCTGCCTATGATATGCCATTAAGGCTGAGCAACCTGACAGAAAAACTGACAAATATGTAGTATATAGAAGTGCCAGAGGGTAGTGTCGTTAGACTTTGCCCCTTCCCCCTCCTAGACAGCTCTGTAAGTGGAGGCAGCCAGTACTGCTCACATTGTAGGACAGCTGGCAGCCATGTTAACCACATCAGCCCCCCTAGCTTAAACACCCTTAATGACCAGGCCACTTTTTACAATTCCGCACTACACTACTTTCACCGTTTATTGCTCCGTCATGCAACTTACCACCCAAATGAATTTTACCTCCTTTTCTTCTCACTAATAGAGCTTTCATTTGGTGGTATTTCATTGCTGCTGACATTTTTACTTTTTTTGCTATTAATCAAAAATTACCGAAATTTTTGCAAAAAAATGACATTTTTCACTTTCTGTTGTAAAATTTTTCAAAAAACTACATTTCTATATAAATTTTTCTCTAAATTTATTGTTCTACATGTCTTTGATAAAAAAATCCAATAAGTGTATATTTATTGGTTTGGGTAAAAGTTATAGCGCTTACAAACTATGGTGCAAAAAGTGAATTTCGGCATTTTGAAGCAGCTCTGACTTTCTGAGCGCCTGTCATGTTTCTTCAGGAGCTAGAATGTCAGGAAAGTATAAATACCCCCAAATCACACCATTTTAGAAAGAAGACACCCCAAAGTATTCGCGGAGGGGCTTGGTGAGTTCATGTATCATTTCATTTTTTTCACAAGTTAGCGGAAAATGACACTTTCTGAGAAAAAAAAAAAAAAGTTTCAATTTCTGATAACTTCTGGCAAAAAAAAAAATCTCAGACGGACTCACTATGCCCCTCAGTGAATACCTTGGGGTGTCTACTTTCCGAAATGGGGTCATTTGTGGGGTGTGTTTACTGTTCTGGCATTTTGGGCGGGCTAAATTGTGAGTCGCCATGTAAAACCTAAAGGTACTCGTTGAATTTAGGCCCTTTGCGCACTCAGGCTGCAAAAGTGTCACTCATAGGTATGCCGCACTCAGGAGAAGTAGGGCAATGTGTTTTGGGGTGTATTTTACATACACCCATGTTGGGTGAGAGAAATATCTCTGTAAATTGTCAACTTTGTATAAAAATTTTTAAAAGTTGTCGCTACAGAGATATTTTTCACACAAAGTATGGGTATATATAAAAATACACCCCAAAACACATTGCCCTACTTCTCCTGAGTACGGCGATACCACATGTGTGCCACTTTTTGCAGCTTGTGCGCAAAGGGGCCCTAAAACCAATGAGTACCTTTAGGATTTCACAGGGCATTTTTACGCATTTGGATTCCAGACTTCTTCTCACGCTTTAGGGGCCCCTAAAATGCCAGGGCAGTATAAATACCCCACATGTGACCCCATTTTGGAAAGAAGACACCCCAAGGTATTCTGTGAGGGGTATGGTGAGTTCATGTAAAATTTTATTTTTTGTCACAAGTTAGTGGAATATGAGACTTTGTAAAAACAAAATTAAAAAACAAAAAACAATTTCCGCTGACTTGTGCCAAAAATAAAAATTCTGTGGACTCACCATGCCCCTCACAGAATACCTAGGGTGTCTTCTTTCCAAAATGGGGTCACATGTGGGGTATTTATACTCACCTGGCATTTTAGGGGCCCCTAAAGTGTGAGAATCCAAATGCATAAAAATGGCTCAGAAATCTTAAAGGTACTCATTGGTTTAGGGCCTTTGATCTTGGCTGCAAAATCACACATGGGTATCGCCAGACTCAGGAGAAGTAGGGCAATGTTTGGGGTGTATTTACATATACCCATACTGTGTGTGAGAAATATCGCTGTAAACGACAACTTTTTAAATTTTTTATTCAAAGTTGTCAATTTACAGAGATATTTCTCTCACTCCAGTATGGGTATATGTAAAAATACACCCCAAAACACATTGCCCTACTTCTCCTGAGTACGGCGATACCACATGTGTGACACTTTTTGCAGCCAAGATGCGCAAAGGGGCCCTAATTCCAATGAGTACCTTTTAGAGGGCATTTTTACGCATTTTTCTTCTCACGCTTTAGGGCCCCTAAAATGCCAGGGCAGTATAAATACCCCACATGTGACCCCATTTTGGAAAGAAGACACCCCAAGGTAATCCGTGAGGGGCATGGTGAGTTCATAGAAGATTTTTTTTGGCACAAGTTAGTGGAAATTGATTTTTCATTGTTTTTTCTCACAAAGTCTCCTTTCCGCTAACTTTTGACAAAAGTTTAATTTTTCATGGACTCATTATGCCCTCAGCGAATACCTTGAGGTGTCTTCTTCCAAAATGGGGTCACATGTGGGTATTTATACTGCCCTGGCATTTTAGGGCCCTAAAGCGTGAGAAGAAAATGCGTAAAATGCTCTCCTAAAGGTACTCATTGGAGTCTTAGTGCATTTGCTGCAAAGTACACATGGTGTCGTCAGCATCAGAGAGTAGGCGATGTAGCTTAGGTGTATTTTTACATATACCATGTTGGTGAGAGAAATATCTCTGTAAATTGACAACTTTGAATAAAAAAATTAAAAAGTTGTCGCTTACAGCGATATTTCTCACACAAAGTATGGGTATATGTAAAAATACACCCCAAAACACATTGCCCTACTTCTCCTGAGTACGGCGATACCACATGAGTGACACTTTTTGCAGCCAAGATGCGCAAAGGGGCCCTAAAACCAATGAGTACCTTTAGGATTTCACAGGACATTTTTACGCATTTGGATTCTCACGCTTTAGGACCCCTAAAATGCCAGGGCAGTATAAATACCCCACATGTGACCCCATTGTGGAAAGAAGACACCCCAAGGTATTCCGTGAGGGGCATGGCGAGTTTACAGAAAAAAATTTGGCACAAGTTAGCGGAAATGGTATTTTTTTTTTTTTTTTTTTTTACAGTCTCACATTCCACTAACTTGTGACAAAAATAAAATTTTGCATGAACTCACCATACCCCTCACGGAATACCTTGGGGTGTCTTCTTTCTAAAATGGGGTCACATGTGAGGTTTTTGTACTGCCCTGGCATTTTAGGGGTCTCCGCAATCATTACACGTATGGCCAGAATTAGGAGTTTTTGCGATTCTCCTTATATTGACCATACGGGTAATGAGAATTTTTTTTCCGTTCAGCCTCTGCGCTGAAAGAAAAAATGAACTGTCACAGATTTTTCCATTCACATTGATCAATGTGGATGAAAAATCTCTAAAAAATGTGCAAAAAAAGAGGGAAAAGCTATAAAGCTGCGATCGCTAAGGGACCCTAAGGCCTCATTCAGCGTTCGCGAATTCTGTTCCGCAAAATTTTGCGGAACAGAATTGTGGATACATTCAATTCTATGGGGACAGACTTTGTCCCGCTCGATCCATAATTGCGGATCCGTAATTGGAGATCCGCAAAGTATAGAACATGTCCTATTCTTGTCCGCAATTGCGGATAAGAAAAGGCATTTTCTATATAGTTCTGGCAATGTGCGGATCCGCAAAATGCGGAAAGCACATTGCTGGTGTCCGTAGCTTATGGATCCGCGGATTTGCGGATCCGTGATCCGCAAAACACATGCGGACATCTGAATGAGCCTTACAGGGGGTGATCAGTGACAGGGGGTGACAGGGGTGATCAGGGGGTGACATGGGAGATCAGGGGTTAATCAGTGACAGTGGGGTGGTGGGTGGGTGGGGGCGGTGGGGGGTTGTGTGGTGATTGGTGCACTTTGATATTTTCTCTGGTGGTCCCAAGCAAAGGGACCACCAGAGAAGCGGTAGCAGCAGATCAGACGCTGTTCACAGAACAACGCCTGATCTGCGATTTTTCTGCCATATACAGCCTGCCAGCGCACGATCGGCGCTGGCAGGCTGTAGTATAACTACATGCGAGCGCGCCGATGGCGCGCATTGCGCATGTGCGGGCGCAGTGCTCGCGCCATCTCGCTCTCGCGAGATGACGCGCCGATGCGTCGGATCAGAAGAGCCCGGCCGCCGCGAGAACGCGATCCTGCGTGCGGCGGTCCGGGAGTGGTTAAATCATCCCCAGTTTAGTACCCAATGATGTGCTATTACCTCACAGGACATGTACATCTCCAGTAAGGCCGGACTGGAGCTGAAAGCTTAAGGGGAGGCCAGCATGACTCTGGTTTGGTTGGCGAAGGGGCGGCATGGAAGTGGTTAATGGCCATTAGCAGTCAGTGGGGTAGCCATGGAAACAGGGGTGTGGCAGGGAGGGTCTATAATGAGAGAGCAATGAAGAAGAAATCACCATTTTGGAAGAATGTTAAACTCACCAGCAGCTCTCAGCATGTCAGCTCTCAGCAAGTCAGCTCTCAGCAAGTCAGACAGATAAGTAGGGAGACATCAAAAGGGGGCCCAGATGACTGTTGGAGAGTTTTGGTGGCCTGCTCCAGGGGGCCACAGTGAAGGTGGCAGTGCCTGGTGAAGAGGGCAGACGGCCGCGGCAGGAGCCGGCACGCTTATGTCCTGATTAAACCCCCCCCGGGTCCAGCGCCGATAGCGGAGCCCCTCATGGGACCCTCCAGGGTAGGGAGATGCGCAGCAGGCACCTGACAGGCGCTCCCGCCGTGGGAGGAATCCAAGGCAGTGGCGGGGCCCAGAGTGGAGCGGGGGATGGGTTACCTCCCCGACTCCCTGCAGCAGCTCCTACAGGATCCGGACCAGGCTCGGTGGCCCCTTGCCTTTGCTGGGGTGTCCACTCGGCGGGGGAGAGGTGACACTGGAAGTCGGGCTGTGCAGGAGGAGGCTGAGGAGCTGCACAGGCCCTGAGCTGGACTGGAAAATACAGCAGCAGGTTCCGCCCACCGCATGGCAGGAGCCATGGCGGGCAGAAGATACAGTGGATCCAGCACAGAAGGTTACCGGGATGATTGTGTCCAGCATCAACACGGCATCAGGGTCCAGAAACTCAGAGTACAGCGAACAGGAGCGACAGGATTCCGGATCTGCGGCGGCGGGTTCACAGCGCCCGTGCTGCCTGGTGAGAATTCATGGGTTCCTTTTTGTGTCTCTTCTTAGCAGTTCAGCTGGCAGGTGTTGGTCTGGGGGCTAGGAAGAGGGCTAAGGTAAGTTTTGGGTGGTTTGGCAGGATGGTTGAAAAGTTTTGGTGGGCTAGCGGGGCATTGTTTGTGGCTTGGGGAATAACCCCTGGGTGTGGGGTGTCAGTCGGTAGTTTAGCAGGTAGGGGAAGGTGGTCAGTGTTCGTATAGATGCAGGCAGGGGTGACGCAGCTAGAGGTGAGGCGCATGTGTGTTTTAAGGGCCCGATATGGGCGCAATTAAAATAGGAGGGAAGTAGCAGATTTTGGAAAGGGGAGTATTGGGAAGATTTGCCTCCACCTTGTATGTTGTAATTTGCATATAGGGAAGAAAGATTCTTAAATTAAAAAAAAAAAAAAAAGGCGGTGTTGCTTGATTTCACACACTTTTTCTAGTTGGTTTAAAATGCAGTCTTTCCAAGCGTGATTGGGGAAAAAACACCAGACTGTTGCAGTGTTGTGGGCGCTATAGGGGAAAACAGGTTGGCTGCGGTACCACCAGCCATTTAGGCAAAGGAAGGAGGGGAGGCCTACCGTTTGTGAGGACCACACGGATAATTGGCCTCTGGTCAAGGTTGATGGCAACTTTGAGGTCAGACAGCCTCTTGGGGGTGGGGGTCAAGACAGTCCATTTTCTGCAGCGGCTGCAAAAGGGCTTATGTTTTCTAGTTAATGAAGGAAACTGCATTAGAGCTTAGTGGAAAATGTAACCATTGGTGCACCAATTGAGGCGGGTCTCTGGTGTGTTGAGGGCGGAAGGCAAAAAAGGGACAGATGCTGGTGGTTGTGGATAGGATGCAGGGGATTCTAAATTAGGCACCTGAACCGGAAATTGTTAGAAAAGGGTTTTAGATTAGGTTTTTCAAATTCCCTCACCATAGCCTCCTCAGGCATGGAAATTTAAGATTGTGGCTTAAACACGCTAAGGTGGTCTGAGGAAAATTAGATAAGTAAGTTTCTTGGGGCACATGGTGGGTCCGTTTCCGGAGCCGCCATTGGTAAAATTTGAAGTGATCACCATTGGGGGTGGTTCCTAAGTACGAGTCGAATAAATGCTTATTCACCATCTGTCCTTTCCTAAAGAGGCATCGGTCATGGATGGTATGGATCTCGAATTCAGTGGTTGATGTGTTTGTTGGCACGGCTGTGGTTTGGGTATATAAAGTAGGCCCGGAGACAAGGTTAGCATAAACTGGATAGTGCAGTGTTTTTCTTTTGTGGCCAGTTCATCCGGATAGTCCGTATCTATTGGGTTGTTTTGGGAAGGGGGTTCTTTTGTAGATAGGTGTCTGTTGATGCGGTATTCGTTGGCTTGTGCTCATTTTGAGACGTTTACTTCTTTTCTTGAATGGGTAGCGATTGACGTGTCCGGTTGCCCATCTATTATGCATTGCTTAGATGGTTTTATACTTGGGCCCGGTGGGTTTGCAGGTTTGTTTTTTGTTGCTGCATACAGCGTAGTTGCTTTCATGGCATTTGATGAGCCGTTAGCGATATATTTACGGAAGGGCCTATGAACGAGTTGTGTTTTTGGGGATTGTGGTCGATACAGGAGAATGGAGTGTAGGTTGCCGGAGGACGAATTGGGAATTTTTGGACGTAGGGCAACAGGGCCAGGAAATTAACAGTAAATTAGGTTACAGGATTTGCAGTCTCTTTGCTAGGTAAACCTAACTTTGCGTGTAGGATATTCTTTCTGCCTTTGTCTTTTGCAGTGGCTAGTACCCCCCCCCCCCCCCTTATTATTTCATAAGGTTAGGTGGGGAATGCGGTGGGATCTGGTATGTGTAGGATGATTTTTAGAGAAGTTGAATAGTATGTATGTAGTTAATGGCAAGGTTATTAACAGTTGTGACTTTAAAAATGTTTTCATTTACTTCTTGGGGGGGGGGGGGGGTTCTATGGGGCTTATTGTCATGGTCAATGGTCTGCTGGGCGTTTGCCAGTGGTTTAGTTAGTTTGAGGCTGGGTGAAGAACTTTTGGCCCTATTTGTTTCCAATTTTCAAGGCAGTTGAATTGGGGGGTGAGCGGTTCACGGACAAAAAAAAAAATAAAAATCATTTTATTTATTTATTTTGGTTGTAACAACCTGGGGGTGGTTCAAACAATCGATAGTTTGTCAGCATCGGTGGTTAAGTTGTACAACTTCGGGTTTTTCTGATGTGTGGGAATTAATGTTTGGATAGTAGCCTTTCATGTACTAGGGGGCTTTCTAATTGCACTCCGGATGCCTTTTTCTGGTTAACTGTGGGGGAGTTTTTCATCAATTGGAACCAGAGGCAAAGTACGAGGGGTTGGTGTGTCCAACATTTCCTTGGTAACTCTTGGAGGAGCGGTATTGGGTTTGTTTGTTTTTTTTTTTTTTTTTGCGGGCGGCTTTGCACCCCGTCATGCAGGTGGTGTTGGGTAAAGCTTGACAGCTTTGGGTATGTTGCTGTGAGCAGGCGGAAAGGAAGACAGGAGGATGGTACCAGATGTCGGGTTTTGTTTTTCTTTATTAGACATGAGTCTCACAATTAGTTTGTGGTTCGCCAGGTGAAGTTAGTTTATTGCGGTTGGGCTTTTTTTTTTTTTCCTTTTGGCATTCTTTGGGGCTATTTGGTTGGGGGAGCTTCTTAGTAGCAGCACTTAGAAGGCTGGGGGACGGGACCTTTATGAGGATAGGGTGGAGGTTCACATTTGAAAGTCAAACATAGAGTGTCAAGGTAGGAAAAAATGCTTGGTATAATATGTGGTTTCGGGGTTTATTACTTTGTCCGGTAGAGTGTTTCCATGATTACAGGGGTAATCGGGAAGGGCACAGCTCCTTTTCCTTCATCATGAGGGCAGTTCATTTTTATCCCGGTTTCAGTTCTTGGCAATTAAAAAAAAAAAAAAAGGCTTAACTGGTTTGGGTGTAGATTCAGAGGGTTATACAGATCATCGTTTATAATTGGAGTAGTGACAGCTGCAGGTATGGGTGGATGTGAAGAGGTATGGGGTAGTGTCATTGTCATTACTGTTAGGTAAGATAAGAGAAGAAATGTGGTCTATTTCATGGCTGAATAGGCATGTGGTTGGCCTAGCTTTTGGTTTTCGTATGGTTCGTCTACCTGATTTTACGTAATCGGTTTTGGGTAAGGCAGGTGCTGGAACTGGCAACAGTTAGTATTCGAGAGGGAACTGGCGGTTTGGTTTAGGTTGTAGTGGCTTGGAGTTAGAGGTAGGTGTATGGGGTTGGGTGTTGAGGGAGGTATATCGTTTTGCTTGTTTGGATGGCTCTCCCAACAACTTAGTTTTACATGTGGGGGCAATTATCTTGGGGCCCGGCCATTTTTGGAAATTAACTAAGACATTAAGTATGCTGATTTGCTGCGTTTGTGGTTGTTATTACCTGACAGTGTGTGGTCGGAGATTGTTCCGAGGCATTCTTGGCAGGGTGCGAGAATAGTGCGTTTGGGAGATTTGTGTAAGTAAAGGGGCATCTTAAGTTGGAAGCGGATGTGGGTGAGTTTAGAGAGCAAACGGAGTACACTTTACTGCTGGTGGGCTTGATTATAGTATGTGGTGATCCAAGGTCGGATCATAATAGCATTGGGGATATGGAGGGACGCGCAAACTTAAGTTGAGGTCAAGTTGCGCGTTGTTGGCGGTGGGAGGTCCTCGAGTTGGTGGATATGGTGGTGATTGAGAATGGGAGGGCCCCACGTGTGGGGCTGGACTCTCAACGGTGAACAGTAATTGAGGAATTGGGAATGGGAGGGCCCCCACAGGTGGGGCTGGACTCTCAACGGTGAACACTAATTGAGGAATTGGGAATGGGAGGGCCCCCACGGGTGGGGCTGGACTCTCATCAGTGAACAGAAATTGAGGAATTGGGCGACCATCAGTTGGTGTCTCCGAGCTAGGGGTTCATCGGCTGGAGGCAAGATGGAGCTGCCAGTTTATTCAGGAACTTGTTACGTATTGGGGCTTCTAGGACCTCCCTCGTCAGTTACTCTGGTTTGGGTTAACGGTAATGTTAATGGATTTATGTTAATTATTTATTTTATTTAATAAAACGGCTGCTGTGGCCGATTTAAATCCGAATCAGTGTCTGGCTATTATTTGATGGGGTTTGGTGGTCGCTAAAAGGTGGAGGAGACCCGAGCAGACTAACCAATACCTTAGTCAAGTAAGGCCGGACTGGAGCTGAAAGCTTAAGGGGAGGCCAGCATGACTCTGGTTTGGTTGGCGAAGGGGCGGCATGGAAGTGGTTAATGGCCATTAGCAGTCAGTGGGGTAGCCATGGAAACAGGGGTGTGGCAGGGAGGGTCTATAATGAGAGAGCAAGGAAGAAGAAATCACCATTTTGGAAGAATGTTAAACTCCCGCCCACCCACCCATGTGGCAGATGTTGCGGGGTTGGATTTCTTTTATTATTTAACAAAAAATAATTAAAATGTGGGTAATATTGTTAGGGTTATGTACCGTGAAAGGGGAGTAGGAGTCTAATTTTGTGAATTGTCACGGCAGTCGTGGCGGTGGGAGGTCCTCGAAGTTGGTGGATATGGTGGTGATTGAGAATGGGAGGGCCCCACGTGTGGGGCTGGACTCTCAACGGTGAACAGTAATTGAGGAATTGGGAATGGGAGGGCCCCCACAGGTGGGGCTGGACTCTCAACGGTGAACACTAATTGAGGAATTGGGAATGGGAGGGCCCCCACGGGTGGGGCTGGACTCTCATCAGTGAACAGAAATTGAGGAATTGGGCGACCATCAGTTGGTGTCTCCGAGCTAGGGGTTCATCGGCTGGAGGCAAGATGGAGCTGCCAGTTTATTCAGGAACTTGTTACGTATTGGGGCTTCTAGGACCTCCCTCGTCAGTTACTCTGGTTTGGGTTAACGGTAATGTTAATGGATTTATGTTAATTATTTATTTTATTTAATAAAACGGCTGCTGTGGCCGATTTAAATCCGAATCAGTGTCTGGCTATTATTTGATGGGGTTTGGTGGTCGCTAAAAGGTGGAGGAGACCCGAGCAGACTAACCAATACCTTAGTCATGCACACTGACGTAATAGTGCGCCATATTGACCTACACAATAAAGTTATCAGTGTATACTGCACAGTAAATGTCAGAAAACCAAAACCACCCAGAAATTTCAACACATTATTTGTACCTTAAGTGGAGCGATCGGGATCTCAATAGTCAAGGATAAAAAATAAAAATTAAAAAAGCCGCCTTCTGAAGGCCAAAATACAGTATAACCCACTTAATCTAAATGCTATACAGTGTGGCCCAAAATGTATAAAAGTCTATAATCTAGTAACTGTATGAATGTCCCTGTCATGGTCTTATTAAATACATCCACATACTGTACATGCTGCACACAAATAGGACACATACCGTACATACACCACTCACACACAGGACACATGGAACATTCACCGGTCATACACAGGACTAATGCCATACACGTCACCCACACATAGAGCACACGCCACTTACACACACAGGACACATGTGTGACACATATTATACATGCAAACACAATAGTGCTCCATGTCTGCCAAACCTCTAAGTGTGTACAACACACAGGACCTCAGTCATGAAATGGATTGCCCTGCACAGTAAGTGAAAAAACATGGGGGAGATTTATCAAAACTGGTATAAAGAAAACTGGCTAACTTAGTTGCCCCTAGCAACCAATCAGATTCCACCTTTCATTTTCCAGAGAAGCTATAAAAAATGAAAGGTGTAATCTGATTGGTTGCTAGGGGCAACTAAGCCATGCCTCCCAAGTGTCCCTCTTTTGGAAGGACAGTCCCTCTTTTTGTCCCAAGTTCCTCTGTCCCTCTTTGATCTTTAAATGTCCCTCTTTTTGACCCAGGGAATTAATGCATAAATGTGTATTAATAAATGTACTAAATTGCTCCTTACTTAACTATCTGTATGGGTTCTACCTATATATTAGACCATAGCTTCGTTATTTGGTGCAATTTGGAACTTAAATTATCAATAATGCAATAATTGATATGCTAATATTTAAAAGGATACTGAAGCTCAAGAAAAGAATTGTCCCAGGGACTCCGCATACTGTAAAAAACATAAGGGAACTAATACTCACCTAAGGCTACTTTCACACTAGCGTTATTCTTTTCCGGCCTTGAGTTCCGTCCTAGGGCCTAAATACTGGAAAAGAACTGATCAGTTTTATCCTAATGCATTCTGAATGGAGAGAAATCCGTTCAGGATGCATCAGGATGTCTTCAGTTCAAAATTCCGGAACAATTGCCGGAATGCCGGATCCGGCATTAATTTACATTGAAATCTAATAGTGCTGGATCCGACATTAAAAATACTGCTTCGACGGATCTCTCCATCTGCGCATGCGCAGACCGTTAGAAATGTAGAAAAATAAATAACGGATCCGTTTTCCAGGTGACAACCGGATAGATGGATCCGTTTTTGCAATGCATTTGTAAGACGGATCCGCATCCGTAACCGTCTACAAATGCTGTCTGTTTGCATACAGATTGCGACGGAACTGCCTGCCGGATCCTCACAACGCAACTGTGAAAGTACCCTAACCGATCCCCAGCTGCTGCAGTTGTGAGTCAGTAATTATGCTTTAGGCGGAGTCAGAGGCGTTGCACAGTATGACAAATGATTGCTGTAATGCGCGCTTTTTCCCCAATTTTCAAAAGTTGGGAGGTATGACTAAGCAAGTTTTACTTTACACCAATTTTTATAAATCTCCCCCATTGAGTTTGGCTCAGAAGAGCCACGGTCGGTCCAGGAAAATCGTCCTTCACAAGGAGTGTGTTTCACAAATCACACTCACCCATGCTCGGACTGGCCCACCGGGGAGGCGGGGGATTCCTCGGTGGGCCCCAGTCTCCTGCACCCAAGATAAGATGGAGGAGTAATTATTTCTCCTTTTTCAGGAGAGATAATTATTGCAACCACTAGGTGACAGTATCGCACAGTAATGCAGGCTCCTACTGGTGTACATTGTACAGGAGGCCCCGCAGTATCTTCTAGACTTCTGGGGTGCTGGCTGTGAAGGAGGAGAGAAGGTGTCTGCCTCCTCTTGCCCTCCCTGCTGTCAGGAAACTGTGGTTGCTGGAGAGAAGGACTCCTCTGTGGTGCTGGGCTGATTTCTCAGGTGTGTGGCAGTAGTGAGCTGTGCGGAAAGAAGAAGAGAGCAGAGGCAGCGCCCTGTGTGTGATACCGTTATATATTGCTGATAATTTTAAGTTAAATGCGCTTACTCTTTGGTGTTGTGTACAGTTACAACACCTATCTTTCGCTTTGCTGGAGAATTCCCATCCAGCTTGTGGGAGAGAAAGAAGACTGCTGCGGCCAGGTCCCTGCCCTTCACCGTGTGCTGCGGTTGCTGGGATAAGAACACATAATGAGCCTTTTATTGTTCTGATAAAGGGGCTGTTCGCCCCTGAAACGCGTTGACATGGAATAAAGCTCATTTATCTGCACCACCATAACTCTGGTTTGAGTCCAACTGCTTCAGCGCCGATAAAGGTCCATTTCTTCTACTCCACTGAGACTGTAAGGAGGAAATAGGGGATTTGTTTATGGCAGACACAGATCTATGAATATGTGCTGCTCTCTGCAGAGTTCAGAGTGGCATTCGGGGGACTCTGCCCTAGGTTCCCCCCAATGCCTCTGCTTTGAGTGCACCCCCATTAGTGCTACAGCTCCAGATGCCCCCCAATGCCCCCACTCTAAATGCTCCCTTAATATTGAATCTTCTCCAGTTGCCCCCCCTAATGCCCCTGCAGCTGCTCCAGGATCCCCAGTATTACCCTGCCTCAGGTGACCCTAATGCCTCTGCTTTAGGTGCACCCCCATAAATCCCCAGCTCCAGATGCCCCCACTCTAAATGCACCGCTAATATTGCCTCTTCTCCAGTTACCCCTGCTCCAGGATCCCCACTATTACCCTGCCTTAGGTGACCCTAATGTCTCTGCTTCAGTTATGACCCTCCGTTTGTGCCCTTTGCTCACATTGCTCCTCTAGCACCTTTGCATGGGCTTTGTTAAAGGTTGTGACCTACAAAGGGGGTTGGACTTATACCCGAAAAATTCTGCACAGTGCGTCATATTCTCCAGTATTGACACGTATGGTTTGCATGGCGGCAATGATGATATTCCGTATTTACAGGCATCACTGCTGCCATGTAAAGAGATACTGGTGGTGGAGTGGTGGAGGATTTAAAGGGGTTGTCCAGGTTTTCAAGTTATCCTCTACACACCATAGGACATACAGTTGTGTTCAAAATGATTCAACCCCCACTGAAATTAGTGTTTTGGCCAGTTTGACATTGATTTTGATCATTTCAGTCGTCTTGTCTACAATTAAATCAAAGAGGCCCTTGTAAGTCAGACAAATATAACATAACATTTATAATGAAATAACCACAAATGTCTTTTCTGTGCTCACATCATTATCAGTTTTATTCAACCCCCAAGTGACATTCAATCTTAGTACTTAGTACAACATCCTTTTCCAGTTATAACAGCTTTTAAACGTGAAGCATAGCTTGACACAAGTGTCTTGCAGCGATCTACGGGTATCTTCGCCCATTCTTCATGGGCAAAAGCCTCCAGTTCAGTCACATTCTTAGGCTTGCGCGCTGCAACTGCTTTCTTTAAGTCCCACCAGAGGTTCTCAATCGGATTTAAGTCTGGTGACTGCGATGGCCACTTCAAAATGTTCCAGCCTTTAATCTGCAACCATGCTCTAGTGGACTTGGAGGTATGCTTGGGATCATTGTCCTGTTGAAAGGTACAACGTCTCCCAAGCCTCAGGTTTGTGACGGACTGCATCACATTTTCATCCAATATCTCCTGGTACTGAAGAGAATTCATGGTACCTTGCACACGCTGAAGCTTCCCTGTACCTGTAGAAGCAAAACAGCCCCAAAGCATGATTGACCCCCGCCATGCTTCACAGTAGACAAGGTGTTCTTTTCTTCATAGGCCTTGTTCTTCCTCCTCCAAACATAGCGTTGATCCATGGGCCCAAACAGTTCTAATTTTGTTTCATCAGTCCACAGAACTCTATCCCAAAACTTTTGTGGTTTGTCCACATGACTTTTGGCATACTGCAGTCGACTCTTCTTATTCTTTGGAGACAGCAAGGGGTGCGCCTGGGAGTTCTGGCATGGAGGCCTTCATTACGCAGTGTGCGCCTTATTGTCTGAGCTGAAACTTCAGTACCCGCATCTGACAAATCTTTTTTCAGTTCCTCAGCAGTCACACGGGGACTTTTCTCCACTTTGCGCTTCAGGTAGAACACAGCAGTCGAAGTCAGCATCTTCTTTCTGCCACGACCAGGTAGCGTTTCAACAGTGCCCTTTGCCTTAAATTTTCGAATGATGCTTCCTATGGTGTCTCTTGGTATGTTTAACATCTTTGCAATCTTCTTATAGACATTGCCCTTCCTGTGAAGAGAAATCACCTCTTCTCTTGTCTTCCTGGACCATTCTCTTGACTTCACCATGTCTGTAAACACACCAGTAAATGTCTAGAAGGAGCTGAGTATCACAGACATTTTACATCTGCCTAATTGGTGCTTATTCTGCTTGATTGCTGCTCCTTGACATCCACAGGGGTTTTCAATACCTGATCGAAAACACTTCAATGAACCTCTGTTCTTAACCACTTGAAGACCACAGGTTTATACCCCCCTAATGACCAGGCCCTTTTTTACAAATCCGCACTACACTACTTTCACCGTTTATTGCTCCGTCATACAACTTACCACCCAAATGAATTTTACCTCCTTTTCTTCTCACTAATAGAGCTTTCATTTGGTGGTATTTCATTGTTGCTGACATTTTTACTTTTTTTGCTATTAATAAAAATTTAACGACATTTTTGCAAAAAAATGACATTTTTCACTTTCTGTTGTAATTTTTTTTTAAAAAAACTACATTTCTATATAAATTTTTCTCTAAATGTATTGTTCTACATGTCTTTGATAAAAAAAGTCCAATAAGTGTATATTTATTGGTTTGGGTAAAAGTTATAGCGTTTACAAACTATGGTGCAAAAAGTGAATTTCGGCATTTTGAAGCAGCTCTGACTTTCTGAGCACCTGTCATGTTTCTTCAGGAGCTAGAATGTCAGGAAAGTATAAATACCCCCAAATGACACCATTTTAGAAAGAAGACACCCCAAAGTATTCGCAGGGGGCATGGTGAGTTCATGTATCATTTCATTTTTTTCACAAGTTAGCGGAAAATGACACTTTCTGAGGAAAAAAATAATAATAAAGTTTCCATTTCTGCTAACTTCTGGCAAAAAAATAAAAATCTCATACGGGCTCATTATGCCCCTCAGTGAATACCTTGGGGTGTCTACTTTCCGAAATGGGGTCATTTGTGGGGTGTTTGTACTGTTCTGGCATTTTGGGCGGGCTAAATTGTGAGCAGCCATGTAAAGCTAAAGGTACTCATTGGTTTAGGGCCCTTTGCGACTCAGGCTGCAAAAATGTCACTCATGTGGTATCGCCGCACTCAGGAGAAGTAGGGCAATGTGTTTGGGGTGTATTTTTACATATACTCATGTTAGGTGAGAGAAATATCTCTGTAAACTGACAACTTTGTATAAAAATTTAAAAATTGTCGTTTACAGAGATATTTCACACTCCAGCAGGGGTATATATAAAAATACACCCCAAAACACATTGCCCCACTTCTCCTGAGTACGGCGATACCACATGTGTGACACTTTTTGCAGCCTGGGTGCGCAAAGGGCCCTAAATCCAATGAGTACCTTTAGGATTTCACAGGGCATTTTTACGCATTTGGATTCCAGACTTCTTCTCACGCTTTAGGGGCCCCTAAAATGCCAGGGCAGTATAAATACCCACAAGTGACCCCATTTTAGAAAGAAGACACCCTAAGGTATTCCGTGATGGGTATGGTGAGTTCATGTAAAATTTTATTTTTGTCACAAGTTAGTGGAATATGAGACTTTGTAAAAACAAAATTAAAAAAATATATATCAATTTCCGCTAACTTGTGCCAAAAATAAAAATTCTGTGAACTCGCCATGCCCCTCAGCGAATACCTTGGGGTGTCTTCTTTCCAAAATGGGGTCACATGTGGGGTATTTATACTCACCTGGCATTTTAGGGAACCTAAAGCGTGAGAACTCAAATGCGTAAAATGGCCTGTGAAATCCTAAAGGTACTCATTAGTTTTAGGGCCCTTTGCGCATCTTGGCTGCAAAAGTCACTCATGTGGTATCGCCGCATTCAGGAGAAGTAGGCAAGTGTTTGGGGTGTATTTTACATATACCCATGCTGCGTAGAGAAATATCGCTGTAAACGACAACTTTTTAAATTTTTTTATACAAAGTTGTCAGTTTACAGAGATATTTCTCTCACCCAACATGGGTATATGTAAAAATACACCCCAAAACACATTGCCCTACTTCTCCTGAGTACGGCGATACCACATGAGTGACACTTTTTGCAGCCAAGATGCGCAAAGGGGCCCAAATTCCCATGAGTACCTTTTAGGAGGGCATTTTTACGCATTTTTCTTCTCATGCTTTAGGGCCCCTAAAATGCCAGGGCAGTATAAATACCTCACATGTGACCCCATTTTGGAAAGAAGACACCCCAAGGTATTCCATGAGGGGCATGGCGAGTTCATAGAAAAAAATTTTGGGCACAAGTTAGTGGAAATTGATTTTTTATTGTTTTTTCTCACAAAGTCTCCCTTTCCGCTAACTTTTGACAAAAAGTTTAATTTTTCATGGACTCACTATGCCCCTCAGCGAATACCTTGGGGTGTCTTCTTTCCAAAATGGGGTCACATGTGGGTATTTATACTGCCCTGGCATTTTAGGGTCCTAAGCGTGAGAAGAAAATGCGTAAAATGCCCTCCTAAAGGTACTCATTGGATTTAGGCCTTTGCACTTGGCTGCAAAGTGTCACTCATGTGGTATCGCCGTACTCAGGAGAAGTAAGGCATAGCTTGGGTATTTACATACCCATACTGGGTGAGAGAAATATCTCTGTAAATCTGCCAACTTTGAATAAAAAATTTAAAAAGTTGTCGTTTACAGAGATATTTCTCTCACCCAGCATGGGTATATGTAAAAATACACCCCAAAACACATTGCCCTACTTCTCCTGAGTTCGGCGATACCACATGTGTGACACTTTTTGCAGCCAAGATGCGCAAAGGGGCCCTAAATCCAATGAGTACCTTTAGGATTTCACAGGGCATTTTTACGTATTTGGATTCTCACGCTTAGCACCTCTAAAATGCCAGGGCAGTATAAATACTCACATGTGACCCCATTGTGGAAAGAAGACACCCCAAGGTAATCCGTGAGGGGCATGGCGAGTTCACATAAAAAAAAATTTTGACACAAGTTAGCGGAAATTGATATATATATATATATTTTTTTTACAAAGTCTCATATTCCACTAACTTGTGACAAAAATAAAATTTTACATGAACTCACCATACCCCTCACGGAATACCTTGGGGTGTCTTCTTTCTAAAATGGGGTCACATGTGAGGTGTTTGTACTGCTCTGGCATTTGAGGGGTCTCCGCAATCATTACACGTATGGCCAGCATTAGGAGTTTCTGCGATTCTCCGTATATTGAGCATACGGGTAATGAGATTTTTTTCCGCTCAGCCGCTGCGCTGAAAAAAAAAAATGAACGGCACAGATTTCTTCATTCGCATCGGTCAATGTGGATGAAAAATCTCTGCCAAAATCAGTGACTGCGGTGCGGTGGGCGCTAGCTACCTAACAAGTAGCTAGCTAACTGGCGGTGATAGGGGACCCTTATGCCCCATTCACACGTCCGAAATTCTGTTTGCGGAACGGAATTGCGGACCCATTCATTTCTATGGGGACAGACTTTGTCCCGCTCGGATCCGGAATTACGGATCCGCGCTCCGGGTCTGCACTTCCGCTCCAGCAAAAATATAGAACATGTCCTATTCTTGTCCGCAATTGCGGACAAGAAAAAGCATTTTCTATATAGTTCTGTGCGGATCTGCAAATGCGGAAAGCGCATTGCCGGTGTCCGTATTTTGCGGATCCGCAGATCCATGGATCCGCAGATCCATGGATCCGCAAAACACATACGGACGTCTGAATGAGCCTGTAGGGGGTGATTAGTGACAGGGGGGTGACAGGGGGTGATCAGGGGGGGTGACATGGGTGATCAGGGGTTAATCAGTGACACTTTTGACACAAGTTAGCGGAAATTGATATATATATATATATATATATATTTTTTTTTTACAAAGTCTCATATTCCACTAACTTGTGACAAAAAATAAACAGAAACATACCCTCCTCTGAGGGCTGAATCCTCTAGTATCAGAGGCAACTAAACCCAGCTGCATGGGGTCCTCCACGGAGGGTATAGAGACAGAGTGAGACCCCTGCGCACTGCAGGAGACAGCCCCACTGTCCTTGGACTGAATATGACATAAAAGAGTTGTCTCCTCTCTCTCTCTAAGGCGCCTGTCAATACGAACAGCTAGAAACATGGCAGTCTCTAACAACACTGGTCTCTCATGAAAAGCAAATGCATCTTTCAATCTTTCAGAAAGACCATGGCAAAATTGACTTCGGATTGCAGCATCATTCCAACCAGTATCAGCTGCCCATCTCCGAAATTCAGAACAATATATCTCTGCGGACTGTTTACCCTGGCATAAAAGACGCAGTTTAGATTCAGCCAGAGCAATACAATCCGGGTCATCATATATCTGCCCCAGGGCTACAAAAAATTCATCCACCGATTGAAGGGGCCATGCCCTCACCGGTAGCGAAAAGGCCCAAGACTGAGCGTTATCCCTGAGCAGCGAGATGATGATCCCCACCCTCTGCTCCTCATCACCAGAGGAATGAGGATGTAAGCAAAAATGGAGTTTGCAAGCCTCTCTAAAGAAAACAAAAGTCTCACTACCCCGGGAGAACGTATCCGGAAGCGAGATCTTAGGCACGGAACACACTCCATGAACGCCAGCAGAACCGGTAACCTGAAACTGAGACACAGTTTTACGGAGGTCTGCTACCTCCAGAGAAAGACCTACGGTCAATCAAGGCAGAAACTGGATCCATGCTTGAGACGGTACTGCGGTTTATAATGTCACGGATGATGTTGCAGATTGCTGGAACTTATAAATAAACGACTGACTGGCTTGAATAATTGTGTCAATGAAGAAATCACAAAAAAAACATTTAATACTGTATTACAAAAACAATTGATGCCATTTTAGTTGCATTTGGTTCTTTAAAAAGTCCTTGTAAGATTTCATTCTGAACACAATTACAAATGTACGCTAAATTCCCTAAAACACTTTACAGCATTGGGGGTTGAATAATTTTGAACACAACTGTAACTATATGAATAGTAGTGTCCAATTCTGCAACCCCCACTGATCCCAGGAACAGGTCCTGTTCCCCCTTTTTATGTTGTGGCAGGCTACACATACGCCCTTATGCTCCATTCATTCTCTTTGGGACCACTGGAATTAGCCGCGCTGTACTCCGCCATCTCCGGTAACCCCACAGAGAATGAATGGAGAGGCAGGGCATATTCTCGACCTGCCACTCAGTCAGGAAGGGGGATTAGTGGGGGCTCCAGCATTCAGACCCCACAGATCACTTAGTTATCCCTGATCCTGTGGATAGAGGATAACTAGAAAAGTGGACGCAGGCCCTTTAACAAGCGAGCATTTCTATTTTAGTTTGACACATATTTTGGGCCAGATTTTTTATTTTTATTTTATTTATTTACACCCAAAGAAAACCTTTAAGGATAGGTAATGTGAAAAGGTTCAACAGCTATGACACAACAGGTGATAAGTGTCTGATTGATGGGGGTCTGACTGCTGGGACCCCCATGATCAAGGGAATGTGGTCTTAACCACTTCAGCCCCCCTAGCTTAAACACCCTTAATGACCAGGCCACTTTTTACAATTCTGCACTACACTACTTTCACCGTTTATTGCTCCGTCATACAACTTACCACCCAAATGAATTTTACCTCCTTTTCTTCTCACTAATAGAGCTTTCATTTGGTGGTATTTCATTGCTGCTGACATTTTTACTTTTTTTGCTATTAATCAAAAATTACCGAAATTTTTGCAAAAAAATGACATTTTTCACTTTCTGTTGTAAATTTTTTTAAAAACTACATTTCTATATAAATTTTTCTCTAAATTTATTGTTCTACATGTCTTTGATAAAAAAATCCAATAAGTGTATATTTATTGGTTTGGGTAAAAGTTATAGCGCTTACAAACTATGGTGCAAAAAGTGAATTTCCTCATTTTGAAGCAGCTCTGACTTTCTGAGCGCCTGTCATGTTTCTTCAGGTGCTAGAATGTCAGGATAGTATGAATACTCCCCAAATGACACCATTTTAGAAAGAAGACACCCCAAAGTATTCGCGGAGGGGCTTGGTGAGTTCATGTATCATTTCATTTTTTTCACAAGTTAGCGGAAAATGACACTTTCTGAGAAAAAAAAAAAGTTTCAATTTCTGATAACTTCTGGCAAAAAAAAAAAATCTCAGACGGACTCACTATGCCCCTCAGTGAATACCTTGGGGTGTCTACTTTCCGAAATGGAGTCATTTGTGGGGTGTGTTTACTGTTCTGGCATTTTGGGCGGGCTAATTGTGAGCCGCCATGAAAACCTAAAGGTACTGTTGATTTGCCCTTTGTACTCAGGCTGCAAAAGCGGCACTTATGTGGTATCGCCGACTCAGGAGAAGTAGGGCAATGTGTTTTGGGGTGTATTTTTACATATACCCATGTTGGGTGAGAGAAATATCTCTGTAAATTGTCAACTTTGTATAAAAATTTTTAAAAGTTGTCGCTTACAGAGATATTTTTCACACAAAGTATGGGTATATATAAAAATACACCCCAAAACACATTGCCCTACTTCTCCTGAGTACGGCGATACCACATGTGTGCCACTTTTTGCAGCCTGGGTGCAAAGGGGCCCTAAAAACCAATGAGTACCTTTAGGATTTCACAGGGCATTTTTACGCATTTGGATTCCAGACTTCTTCTCACCCTTTAGGGGCCCCTAAAATGCCAGGACAGTATAAATACCCCACATGTGACCCCATTTTGGAAAGAAGACACCCCAAGGTATTCTGTGAGGGGTATGGTGAGTTCATGTAAAATTTTATTTTTTGTCACAAGTTAGTGGAATATGAGACTTTGTAAAAACAAAATTAAAAAAAAAAAAAACAATTTCCGCTGACTTGTGCCAAAAATAAAAATTCTGTGGACTCACCATGCCCCTCACGGAATACCTTGGGGTGTCTTCTTTCCAAAATGGGGTCACATGTGGGTATTTATACTCACCTGGCATTTTAGGGGCCTCTAAAGTGTGAGAATCCAAATGCATAAAAATGGCTCAGAAATCCTAAAGGTACTCATTGTTTTAGGCCTTTGCATTTGGCTGCAGTAACATCATGTAGTATCGCTGCACTCAGGAGAAGTAGGGCACAGTTTGGGGTGTATTTACATATACCCATGCTGCGTGTGAGAAATATCGCTGTAAACGACAACTTTTTACATTTTTTTATTCAAAGTTGTCAATATACAGAGATATTTCTCTCACCCAGCATGGGTATATGTAAAAATACACCCCAAAACACATTGCCCTACTTCTCCTGAGTACGGCGATACCACATGTGTGACACTTTTTTGCAGCCAAGATGCGCAAAGGGGCCCAAATTCCAATGAGTACCTTTTAGGAGGGCATTTTTACGCATTTTTCTTCTCACGCTTTAGGGCCTCTAAAATGCCAGGGCAGTATAATACCCACATGTGACCCCATTTTGAAAGAAGACACCCTAAGGTATTCCATGAGGGGCATGGCGAGTTCATAGAATATTTTTTTTTGGCACAAGTTAGTGGAAATTGATTTTTTATTGTTTTTCTCACAAAGTCTCCCTTTCCGCTAACTTTTGACAAAAAGTTTAATTTTTCATGAACTCATTATGCCCCTCAGCGAATACCTTGGGGTGTCTTCTTTCCAAAATGGGGTCACATGTGGGGTATTTATACTGCCCTGGCATTTTAGGGGCCCTAAAGCGTGAGAAGAAAAATGCGTAAAATACTCTTCCTAAAAGGTACTCGTTGAATTTGGCTCCTTTGCGATTTGGCTGCAAAGTAACACATGTGGTATCGCTGCATCAGGAGAAGTAGGCGATGAGTTGGGGTGTATTTTTACATATACCCATGCTGGTGAGAGAAATATCTCTGTATATTGACAACTTTGAATAAAAAATGTAAAAAGTTGTCGCTTACAGCGATATTTCTCACACACAGTATGGGTATATGTAAAAATACACCCCAAAACACATTGCCCTACTTCTCCTGAGTACGGCGATACCACATGTGTGACACTTTTTGCAGCCAAGATGCGCAAAGGGGCCCTAAAACCAATGAGTACCTTTAGGATTTCACAGGCCATTTTTACGCATTTGGATTCTCACGCTTAGCACTCCTAAAATGCCAGGGCAGTATAAATACCTCACATGTGACCCCATTGTGGAAAGAAGACACCCCAAGGTATTCTGTGAGGGGTATGGCGAGTTCACAGAAAAAAAAATTTGGCACAAGTTAGCGGAAATTGTTTTTTTTTTTTTTTTTACAGTCTCATATTCCACTAACTTGTGACAAAAATAAAATTTTCCATGAACTCACCATACCCCTCACGGAATACCTTGGGGTGTCTTCTTTCTAAAATGGGGTCACATGTGGGGTTTTTGTACTGCCCTGGCATTTGAGGGTCTCCGCAATCATTACACGTATGGCCAGCATTAGGAGTTTCTGCGATTCTCCGTATATTGAGCATACTGGTAATGAGATTTTTTTTCCGCTCAGCCTCTGCGCTGAAAAAAAAAATGAACGGCACAGATTTTTTCATTCGCATCGATCAATGTGGATGAAAAATCTCTGCCAAAATCAGTGACTGCGGTGCGGTGGGCTGGGCGCCAGCTACCTAACAAGTAGCTAACTAACTGGCGGTGATAAGGGACCCTTATGCCCCATTCACACGTCCGCAATTCTGTTTGCGGAACGGAATTGCGGACCCATTCATTTCTATGGGGACAGACTTTGTCCCGCTCGGATCCGGAATTACGGATCCGCGCTCCGGGTCTGCACTTCCGCTCCGCAAAAATATAGAACATGTCCTATTCTTGTCCGCAATTGCGACAAGAAAAAGCATTTTCTATATAGTTCTGGCAATGTGCGGATCTGCAAAATGCGGAAAGCACATTGCCGGGTGTCCGTGTTTTGAGGATCCGCGGATCGGATCCGCGGATCCGTGAATCCACGGATCCGTGAATCCACGGATCCGCAAAACACATATGGACGCCTGAATGGAGCCTTACAAGGGGTGTGATCAATGACAGGGGGTGATCAGGGGTCTAGATGGGGTGATCAAGGGGTTAATAGGTGAGGGGGTGGGGGGTTAGTGTAGTGTTTGGTGCAACTTTATTGTAGTTACCTGGTCCTCTGGTGGTCGATCCCAGAAAATGGGACCACCAGAGGACCAGGTAGCAGCTATATCAGACGCTGTTCATAAAACAGCGTCTGATATAGCTGTTTGATGCGATTTATATCGCATTTACAGCCTGCCAGCGATTGATCATCGCTGGCAGGCTGTAGTCCAACTCTCGAGACGCTGCGACGCTGGGAACGCGCGCGCACGCGCGCGCGTTCACAGGAAGTCTCGCGTCTCGCGAGATGACGCCCCGGCGCGTCCGAACAGAAGAGCAGGACCGCCCGCAGGACGCAATCCTGCGTACGGCGGTCCTGTAGTAGTTAAAGAGGTTGTCTCACTTAAATACGTCAGATTTATCATGTAGAGAAAGTTAATACAAGCGACTTACTAATGTATTCGTTTTATCCATATTGCTTCCTTTTCTGGCTGGATTCATTTTTCCATCACATTATACATTGCTCGTTTCCATGGTTACGACCACCCTGCAATCCATCAGTGGTGGTCGTGCTTGCACACTGTAGGATAAAGCACTAGCCTATGTGTGCTCCCATGGTCCCGGCCACCAGAGAGGCTGACGCTCTTGCCTATGGTGTGCAAGCATGACCACCACTGCTGGATTGCAGGGTGGTCTGTAGCCATGGAAACGATCAGTGTATAATGTGACGGAAAAATGAATCCAGCCAGCAAAGGAAGCTATATGGATAATAACAGTATATTAGTAAGTTGCTCGTGTTAAAGGGATTCTGTCAGTCAGATTTTAGCTACAGAGCTTTTCATATCATCACATCACTCTCCTTGATCTAGATAAAAATATACTAGTCTTACCCCCACGTCTTCTCATTTTTGATAAAAATCACTTTTATTCATATGCTAATTACCTTCATAAGGAGCCCAAAGGGTTGTTCCTCTGGCCTTTGGAGCCCAGCCGTGCCGCTTATCTGTAACTGCAAATTAGCTGTCTGTAGTCTGTCTCTTACTGTAATCCTAGGAACTTCTTCCTGGCTTCAAGCTTACCTAGCTTGGTTTTTAGGCAATGCAAGCCCAGGAGGGGACATGCAACCATATAGAACTCACAGGCAGGGCCTGTCCGGGAGGGACGAGGCCTGCTCCATTCCCCAAGAAGGGGGAACTCCAGACTGACCTTCAGCTTAGGCCTTCGGGCCCAGCAGAGCAGACAGTGCCCTACTGGCCGAAACACAGCCTTCCCCTTACACGGGCTGCTCTCGACTCACTCACTAACTAACTAATCCCTCCCTCTCCATAGAGGGCTGGAATGCACAGACAAGTTCCATTCCAGGAAAACTAGCTCTGCCAAGATTTCCACCATCTGCTGGTAAACCAGGCACATTACACTTGAACAGTAATTTGCAAGGAAATAGATACACACACTATGTAGGACATGGTATTCTATGCATGAGATGACACAGGATCAACCAATAAAGATAGTGGGGGCCACAATAAGGTCATAATGCCACTCTGGGGTATTACATATGCCACCTACTGAAGTGAGACAACCCCTTTAAGACCCTTGTGTACATAGATTGGCGATAATGTAATTGAGTGTCTCAGGACTCCTATTTTTATAATCAGTGGGCAATGACCCCCAGCAATCTGATATTTATCACCCATCCTGTAGATAGGCGATAGGTCATTATGGTAGAATAACCCTTTTAAAAATACTGTAGATTATGTGCAATCTGTGGAGGTTAAGATTTGATATATTTCATGCCAGACATTTATGCTTAAAGGGGTTAAAGGGTTTGTCTCACTTCAGTAAATGGCATTTATCATGTAGAGAAAGTTAATACAAGGCACTTACTAATGTATTGTTATTATCCATATTGCCTTCTTTCCATCATATTATACACATCACGCAATCCAGCAACGGTGGCCGTGTTTACACACTATAGGGAAAGGCTGGAAGTGCGCACACGGAGGGGCAGCACTTCTAGAGAGTTCTAGTCTGGACTAGTCAGGAGTAAGGTGTGGCATGCTCCCAGCCTGTTGTGCCCATGTCAGCCAGAGCAGCCTGAGCTCTGCTGACCATGGAAGAGGACCAGAGAAATTGTTCTTTGGTTGCCCCAAGAGATATCAGCAAGAGGAAATTGTTCTTCAGCTGGAAGTTATTTACTGAGTGTCAGGAGGGGGATAACAGCCCAAGGCACCCCAATCGAAGGATACCAGAATCGACCTAAAGTTCAGTAACCAGACCCAAGCAGAGTTTAGTACAGCAGAGAGAAAGAAAGCAAGTAATTAAGCTTGCCTGTCAGCACAGCAGAGAAAGAAAGAGAGAAAGCACAGTTACCAAGTTTGCCTGCCAGTTTATGTCAAAGATTGATGGAACCAATACAAAGCCTGAAAATCGTTTGGATGCCAGTTTACCCAAGTAAAGCAGCTGTTGAACTTTATATCAAGGTCTGGACTCAAGTTATTCATTCTTCATCCCTTAACTATTTCCCCTTTTTAATGCTTTGGTGCATAAGTCTCGGGTCCCGCTGTGTCCAGGTAGGAGCACCGTGACACATATAGGACGCACCACACCACTCGGCATTCCATTGGACCTGGGACGCGATAGGGCCCCATGGGTGGGGGGGTTGGGCATTTCAGCGTTTCAGATAGGCCATCAGTATTATAATCCCAGAAAACGTCTTTAACAAAACTGGGCTTTTGAAGTCTTTCACTGGCTATAACAGGTAAGTACGTTTTAGTTTTGTCTGATTCCATTTTCCACTTGGGTGACAGATTTGTGATTCAATATAAAGTCATTACTTGATATTTCTCTTTAAATCCAACAAGGAACTTGCAATAACTTTTGTAATGTATATTCTGAGTTGCCTATACATACCTAAGAAAAGTGTCCCTTATCCACAGTACTTGTCATTGCGCCATTCTCCTTCATAGATGTCACCATTGGCGTATATCATCCTGCCCCATCCGCTCCTTTTCCCGCACTCCCAACCACCTAAATAGTGTTCATCCTTTGAGTAATAGTAAGTCCCATATCCCTGGAAAGAGACACAAACCACAATTCACATTCAGCTGACCTTTACAATTTGTAAATACTTTGGACATACAGTAAGGAAACAACTTATATGTTTCTTGTCATTCATGCAACTCCCGGCATAAACCCTGATGTATTCTCCAATAGGATAGTCTTTCACATCGTACGTCCCGTATTCACTCCTCTTCCCACATACCCAGTCTCCTTGGTAGATGGCGTTGACTTTCTGGAGGACACCTGACCATATAGGGAGGGTGTACAGGGACTGGGGGTCCCCTTCCCCTTCCTAAGGCTCCCCTTATCCTGTTGTATGCCCCATCAGCCTGTGTTCGGGTTTTGGGCGTTTGGGGGTTAATGGGTGCATCCTGCAGGCAGGAAGGGGGCGTGCTGCATATGTGCCCCTTTATAAGGCCCTGTGTCTCCTCCCCTCTCCCTCTTTGGCAGAAGCGCTGTGTGGTAGGAGACAGCGTTCCGTCTGCACAAGAGAGTATGGATCCCCTGAGGGATATGTTCATGGCGTGGATGGCGGAAGGGGGCGAGGAATGGCTGCGCTCATTCCTGTGCAGCATTGTATCGCCCTTGCCGTCTCCCCCTGGCCACGTGCGTACCGCCGCCGGCGCTCCGGCCGTGCCCCTTAACTCTGGGGCCTCGTCGGGGGGCAGGTGGTCGTCTGCCAGGCGAATCCGCCCCCCTGCTAGGCTCGGCCACAGCCCTCCACCCCCCCTACATACCTCAGCGGCCGGGGTCTCAGCAGTCCCGGCCGGCCAGCATTTCCCTGTTGCGCCGTCCGTAGCTCCGCCCCTTCCGGTGACGTCAGCACCCGCACTTCCGCTTTCCGCGTGTTCACCGGCAGTGCGGCGTGCTCTTAGAAGGGACACTATGGGGGCAAGTGTTAGCCACTCTCCCTCGGGGGATTCGCCTCCTACGCCCCCTAATTCACAGCCCCCTCCACTCTCAACCCCCCTGCCATTCTTGTACAAGGGGAAAATGTACCCACAGCACCACCTGCCCTTGTGGGGGCGACATAGCGCAGGATTCAGCTGCTTCTGCTCCTGTGAGTGTCCCTCTGGCAGCTGCTACAGGGGCTCCTGCCCAACAGCTGCAAAGCAACCCCCCCGCCCCCCGGCGGTCGCACAGGCGCAGAGCACGGTCACACTCATCATCCTCCTCTGCTGAGAGACGGAGGCGGAGTCGGCACGGATCGAGTGGGCGTCAGTCCCGTCGCCGGTCGGGCGATTCACGATGGAGTAGACGCTCCAGATCTTCTAGGTGGCGGTCTCCATCCTCCTCTGAGGGGTCCTCCGCCGCTTCGGGAGAGTCTGGTCGGGATGCGCACAGGAGACGCAGGAGGCGGATGCCTAGCCAGTCTTCCAGGGTCCATAGCCTGGTTCCAGCGCCGTTTCCGCAACCGGAGGTTTCTACGCCGGGTCCAGTGGCGGCGCCGATTCCTCCGACGTCCGGTGAGTACCAGTTCCACGCGTGGGATGGGCAGGGGAAACTGCAGGGTTCGCGGGTTTTATGCAGGTTTAAGTAACCTGAGTGCTCAGCATGTAGGCCGCCTGCATCCGGCCAACAAGGCCTCCCGCCCCCATTACCCTCGCTAAGGCCGGTGGAGCAGTCCTGACGAGAAGGTCGGCTGCACCAGCACAGAGACGATGGTACCTCATATGCTGGACATACCTAGATAGACAGGCAGCTGAGCAGCTACGAGCTAGAGCCAGCGAGCGAGGCCGTTATTCAATTGGCTTTGAGCCTCATTTCCGGTTGCTCTGGACAGCCGTTATCTCCCGATGTTTTCTGAACTGTGTATCTGCCAGTGTACCAGCTCTGAGAGTCAGGGTATCGTTGAGGCATAGAGAGGCAATTTAGGGCGCCGTACTGCGCCCAATTTGGCTGAGGTTACGGCTAACTGCGGGTGTCTGGCTCCGCTGCGGTGGTCCCTAAGAGGCGTGGGCAGGTTCAGGTTAATACATCATGCGTTGATGCGGCCGGACGGTGTCCACTTGTCAGACATCGGCCTGGATATTTTCCTCTCTGGTCTACAGGATGGGGTTGAACAGGCCTTGTTCTTGTTGGGTGGTGGTCGGAGCCCTGTTTGAGGCGGGTCTCCTCCGTGGCGGCAGGTAAAGAGGAATAGGATGCTGAGCGAGAAAACTGGCGTAACTGACCGCTGGGAGTCCAGCGGCCGGCAGATCGCACGGGCTCAGTGATGTTTCACGGTGTTAAGATTTAGCTGTGGCCGACTACCACCCATACAAAAGGTTTAAATAAAGGTTATGAACATGACTTGGTTGTCAGTGTCGTTTGTGGTGGGTTAACATGGCAGGGCCAAAGGGTAAAGGTTGTCCCTTCCCTTCTCCCTTCCTAAGAGTGACTACCAACAGTCTGGAGGACACCTGACCATATAGGGAGGGTGTACAGGGACTGAGGGTCCCCTTCCCTTCCTAAGGCTCCCCTTATCCTGTTGTATGGCCCCATCAGCCTGTGTTCGGGTTTTGGGCGTTTGGGGGTTAATGGGTGCATCCTGCAGGCAGGAAGGGGCGTGCTGCATATGTGCCCCTTTATAAGGCCCTGTGTCTCCTCCCCTCTCCCTCTTTGGCAGAAGCGCTGTGTCCCTCCCTCCCTCCCTGTTATATAGGCACGAAAGGTTCTTTGGTGGTTTTATGGTTCTGGAGGCTTTGTGAGTCTGGGCTGATGTCTCATGTTTAAGGAGGCATCTTGTTAAGTCACAGCTGGCGGCAGGTAAAGAGGAATAGGATGCTGAGCGAGAAAACTGGCGTAACTGCCCGCTGGGAGTCCAGCGGCCGGCAGATCGCACGGGCTCAGTGATGTTTCATGGTGTTAAGATTTAGCTGTGGCCGACTACCACCCAACAAAAGGTTTAAATAAAGGTTATGAACATGACTTGGTTGTCAGTGTCGTTTGTGGTGGGTTAACATGGCAGGGCCAAAGGGTAAAGGTTGTCCCTTCCCCTTCTCCCTTCCTAAGAGTGACTACCAACAGTCTGGAGGACACCTGACCATATAGGGAGGGTGTACAGGGACTGGGGTCCCCTTCCCCTTCCTAAGGCTCCCCTTATCCTGTTGTATGGCCCATCAGCCTGTGTTCGGGTTTTGGGCGTTTGGGGGTTAATGGGTGCATCCTGCAGGCAGGAAGGGGGCGTGCTGCATATGTGCCCCTTTATAAGGCCCTGTGTCTCCTCCCCTCTCCCTCTTTGGCAGAAGCGCTGTGTCCCTCCCTCCCTCCCTGTTATATAGGCACGAAGGTTCTTTGGTGGTTTTATGGTTCTGGAGGCTTTGTGAGTCTGGGCTGATGTCTCATGTTTAAGTGAGGCATCTTGTTAAGTCACAGCTGGCGGCAGGTAAAGAGGAATAGGATGCTGAGCGAGAAAACTGGCGTAACTGCCTGCTGGGAGTCCAGCGGCCGGCAGATCGCACGGGCTCAGTGATGTTTCACGGTGTTAAGATTTAGCTGTGGCCGACTACCACCCAACAAAAGGTTTAAATAAAGGTTATGAACATGACTTGGTTGTCAGTGTCGTTTGTGGTGGGTTAACATGGCAGGGCCAAAGGGTAAAGGTTGTCCCTTCCCCTTCTCCCTTCCTAAGAGTGACTACCAACAGTCTTATAGACACATCTGCCTTTGCCTTAAAGTGGCTCTGTCATCAGTATCAACCATATTAAAGCAGACATACTGCCTGGTAGGGCTCATCATGATTAGTAAAACTATAGCTTTCTCTTGTCCATCAGCTAAACAGTGGCAGAGAAATCTGCTTATTTATTCATATGTAAATGAAAAGTTCGAGCACCAAGAGGTGGGGCTGAATGCTTGGAGCACTGGCTTGTAACACCCCCAGTGCTCTGCATTCTCCCTCCTTCCCTTGATTGACAAGGCTAGCCATGCTGAGGGCTGAACTGTGTGCTAGCATGTACATAACATTTATACTATGTACTATAGCTTCACCACATTCAGATCTGCAGAGAAAACTAATCTACAAATCACTGTTTTATTCAACAGCACAATATATGATTAGAAAGACACCAGTAATATGTGTTGGCTTATAAGCATAGAAAAAACATGCATGAGAATGTGGTAAAGCTGTAGCTTGGTTGAATCCTGTAAAACTTTTAGGTTTCTTTTCCTCAGATATTATTTTTCTTCCCCATTCAACCATTAATAAAAGTCTATATCTTTATCATATTGAGAATAATTGGGGTCATGTATCAGACTGGTGTCTAGTCAACACAGAACTGCCCTAGACTTTGTGAATGGTACAGTGACTAGCCCATAATACTTAAATATTATCATTTAATAGGACCTGTTACCACTCCTGACATGTCTGTGTAATAGCTTCATTCATTCCCCGTGCAAAAGCAATTCTGGAGCATCTATTCTTATGACTCTATGTTGTGCCGTTACATTATTGTTCCTGCTAGAATTTATGACTGAATTGCTATCAGTAAGCGTACAGAGGGGTGGTAAACAGTTGGGGGGGGGGGGAGTTGTACCTGCACAGTCTGAAAATGGCAGCACTGATTGGATAGAGTGAGTCTCTGCAGGTACACACTCCCATCTGGTTAGCACCTCTCTGTTCCCTTACAGCAGATGCAACGGAGCGCCTCCCCCTAGGGCCCTTAATAGATGTATGATGCACGTGTCAGGTGTAGGAATGCCGAGTGGTATAGTGAGGCCTAAAATGTCCCTTTATGTGTGTCATGGTGCTCCTACCTGGATATGGCTGGACACCAGGCTTTGGCTCCGAAGAAATAAATAGGGGGAATAATTAAGGGATTGGAAGAAAAATTTAGTGCAGACCTTGAGATGAAGTTGAACAGTAGCTTTACTTGAATAAACGTTCTCGAACACGGTTTACAGACTTTGTCTTGGTACCAGCAGACTTTAGCATTAAAACTAGCAGGCAAACTCCACTCTGCTATAGCTGTTTCTCTCTGCCTCTGCTGTACTGTCAGGCTGACTGCATGACTTTGCTTCTTCTATCTGCTGCACCTTCTCTCTGTAGTCTGATTTTTAAGTTATGCCAGGGAACTATGCTTCTGGCTTCTGAGGCTTTAATCTTCGGCCTCCATGGCCAGCAGAGCTGAGGGTGCTCTGGCTGGCTTGGGCACATCCAGCAGAGACATGCCCCGCACACCTTCCCCAAGCAGGGGGTAAGCTAGAACTGACTAGAAACTGGAACGCACCCTTCCTGCAGGAAGTAATACTCGCCCACTTCTCCACAGAGGGGGTTGGAATGGAAAGCTCACAATTCATTCATTACTTCTAGTAGAAATAAAAAAGGGATGGCACAACATAGAGCAATAAGAAAAGATGCTCCAGAATTGTTATTACATGGGGAATGCATGAAGCTATTAAATCAGGCACGTCAGCAGTGGTGAAATATCCTTTTTAAAGGGCTTCTGTCACCCCCCCAAAAGTCATTTTTCATTTTTGGGCTTATTAAAATCCTTATTGTGCGATTATTCAATGTATAGTGCTCTTACCGTTTTCTGTGGCTTAGTTTCTTTAAAAATCGCACTTTTATAATATGTTAATTACTTCGCTACCAGCAAGTAGGGAGGTTACTTGCTGGTAGCCGCCGCATTCTCCTTTAAAAAAAAATGCCCCCTCCTCCGGTTGATTGACAGGGCCAGCGAGCGCTCTCCTCCTTCGGCTGGCCCTGTCTGCATTTCAAATCCCGCGCCTGCACCTTACGTGTCTTCATTCGGCGCAGGCGCTCTGAGAAGGACGCTCGCTTCATCAGCACTTCCACAGTGCGCCTGCGCCGATGACGTCACCTCTGCACTCGGAAGAGAAGACGTCGTCGGCGCAGGCGCATTGTGAAAGTGCTGATAAAGCGAGCGTCTCAGAGCGCCTGCGCTAAATGACATAAAGTGATATATGTCAGATTTGCAAAATTAGGCCTGGTCAGGAAGGGGGCAAATGGCCCGGTCTGGAAGTGGTTAAATGTTCTACTTGCTCTACTCTCATGATATCATATCACTGTAGCGTAAACTTTTAACGTTTTCCATTAATTTCCAAAGCAAAATATCCCTAACTTTTAGTGTGTGTGTGTATTTATATAATATATATATATATATATATATACATATATAGATATATAGGGTGGGCCATTTATATGGATACACCTTAATAAAATGGGAATGGTTGGTGATATTAACTTCCTGTTTGTGGCACATTAGTATATGTGAGGGGGGAAACTTTTCAAGATGGGTGGTGACCATGGCGGCCATTTTGAAGTCGGCCATTTTGAATCCAACTTTTGTTTTTTCAATAGGAAGAGGGTCATGTGACATCAAACTTATTGGGAATTTCACAAGAAAAACAATGGTGTGCTTGGTTTTAACGTAACTTTATTCTTTCATGAGTTATTTACAAGTTTCTGTCCACTTATAAAATGTGTTCAATGTGCTGCCCATTGTGTTGGATTGTCAATGCAACCCTCTTCTCCCATTCTTCACACACTGATAGCAACACCTCAGGAGAAATGCTAGCACAGGCTTCCAGTGTCCGTAGTTTCAGGTGCTGCACATCTCGTATCTTCACAGCGTGGACAATTGCTTTCAGATGACCCCAAAGATAAAAGTCTAAGAGGGTCAGATCGGGAGACCTTGGGGGCCATTCAACTGGCCCATGACGACCAATCCACTTTCCAGGAAACTGTTCATCTAGGAATGCTCGGACCTGACACCCATAATGTGGTGGTGCACCATCTTGCTGGAAAAACTCAGGGAATGTGCCAGCTTCAGTGCATAAAGAGGGAAACACATCATCATGTAGAAATTTCGCATATCCAGTGGCCTTGAGGTTTCCATTGATGAGGAATGGCCCCACTATCTTTGTACCCCATATACCACACCATACCATCAATTTTTTTGTTCCAACAGTCTTGGAGGGATCTATCTAATGTGGGTTAGTGTCAGACCAATAGCGGTGGTTTTGTTTGTTAACTTCACCATTCACCATTCACATAAAACTGAACAAAATCTTCTGCGTAAACTGAGGGTCCTGTTCCAATTTTTTTTTGCCCATTCTGCAAATTCAGTGCGCCGATCTGGGTCATCCTCGTTGAGATGCTGCAGTAGCTGGAGTTTGTAAGGGTGCCATTTGTGAGTAGCTAATATCTACCAAAGGGATGTTCGACTAATGCCACTCTCCAGTGACATGCGGCGAGTGCTACGCTGTGAGCTCTTGCTAAATGAAGCTAGGACAGCCACTTATGTTTCTTCATTAGTGACAGATTTCATGCGTCCACATTTTGGCAAATCCAAAACTGAACCAGTTTCACGAAACTTAGCAAGCAGTTTGCTAACTGTAGCATGGAAGATGGGTGGTCTCGTAGGGTGTCTTGCATTAAAATCTGCTGCAATGACCCGGTTACTGCGTTCACCAGACAGCAACACAATTTCTATCCGCTCCTCACGTGTTAACCTCGGCGACATGTCAATGGCTGTAAACAAAGAGAAACTTGTAAATAACTCATTGAAGAATAAAGTTACGTTAAAACCAAGCACACCATTGTTTTTCTTGTGAAATTCCAAATAAGTTTGATGTGTCACATAATTCTCTACCTATTGAAAAAACAAAAGTTGGATTCAAAATGGCCGACTTCAAAATGGCCGCTATGGTCACAACCCATCTTGAAAAGTTTCCCCCCTCACATATACTAATGTGCCACAAACAGGAAGTTAATATCACCAACCATTCCCATTTTATTAAGGTGTATCCATATAAATGGCCCACCCTGTATATTTAGTTTTTTTTCCATTTGCATTTACATAGCCGTATTAGGGGTTTTTGCAGGACATGTTGTACTTTCTAATGGCACCATTTAATATTGCATACGATGTAGTGGGAAGCTGGAAAAAAATTCCTAATGGGTTCAAATTGAAAAGAAAAACACAATTCTGCCGTAGAATTATGAGTTTTGTTTGTTTTGTTTTTACTAAGTTCCCCATGTAGTAAAACTGTCAAACTATCAAATCGGCCACTGATTTTTTATTTTTTTTGTTTCGCCGTTCACTGAACAGGATAAATTTGTTTGGGCTGTAGCGATGCAATGATCTTTAGGGTTTTTTTTATTGTTTATTTTGTTTTTCTGTTTATTATGGGAAATGGGGGTGATTTGAAATGTTATATATATTTAAAACTTTTTTTTACACTTATGTTAAGACCCCTTAGGGGTACTTGAATATGTGTTTGTCAGATTGCTTGTACCATAGACTGCAATGAATGAAGTTGTGGGAAATTGTTCTACTGTTCAGTGACACCTGCACAAATATGGCCTTTTATTATTATTATTATTATTATTTAATTATTTGAAAGCGCCATTGGTTCCATGGCGTTGTACATCAAGAGGGGGTTATAATATAAAAATACAAGAAACAAGAAACTATTAACAGACTGGGAAACAGCGAGAAGGCCACGGCACTACTGCCAGCACTGCTACGTCTCAAACACCTGGGTGTCGGACCCCAGCCGATCAGATGATGATGATCTATCCAAATGACAGAACCTAGTTTACGGCCATGCAGTAGATATACTCAGTTTGTACTTGATCTCTCTACCAGGGTTGCCAACCAGAATTTTTTTTTCTGGACAATTTATCCCAAAATTACGGACAGCAAACGTTTTTTATGGACAATTTGAAAAACCATAAGGAATGATAAAGGTTATAAGTATCACACATCTATAGCTCAATATACTGATAATAACTCATTACCAGCATTTACTGTGAGCTGTAAAATAATCTACTCAAGAACCACCAGCCTCAAAAAATCATGGACATGTCTATTTTTTCCCCACAGACACAGGAAAAAGTCGCCTATTTTTACGGACTGTCCACTTGTTATAACTTATAAATACAGCCCTGGGTATGAATAGATGATAGGAGAAATCTGATATCTGGCAGCCTGTCCCTTCTGACCCCAAAATAGCGCCCTCTGCAGGTGTGGAGGAGGGAAGTCACCATCCAGTGTAGGATTTTGTCATCCAGAAAGTACAAGTCATTCAGCAGACCCACAGCCTGCAATCCAAATGTTAAAAACAAGTTGGTATGTCATGGCCCATAAAGTAATAGTCAGTATAGAAAACTTTGTACACAAGGACATGGAGGTTTTTACTTCTTTATTTATTGTGTTAAAAGTATTTCAAGCAAATAACTTCTGAAACTTGTAGATGTTGGTGCAGTAGCAGATTCATGGCATCAGATGTTCCTAGCCTCACAGCCTCAGCACGGTGATCACAGGAGCTTGTAGCATGTCCATGGCTTAGGGTCATTGATGCTGTGTTGTTATTTCTTCTTATAGTGAGTTTATAAACTTTATGTAGAAGAGCCGGAGATAATATCCACCGGGCAGTCAGGACTTTAGTTTGGATGTGGTTAATAATAAGCTCGTCTATGACTTTACTTAGGATGGTTTCAGTGGTCCAATAGCAAGCCCGTGATTTGAGCCACAATGTTTTCTTTCATAGGAAATTTCCAATTTTCAAATAAACTTTATAAAGATGAGCCGTTTATATTGACTCTAAAGAACAATAATGGCCTCAGGTAAGATGGTGTTAACCCAACAGCATGTCTATGGTTTCACTTCAGGTGGTAACAGTGGTTCAATAGCATGTCAGTAAGCTAAAGTGTTTGTTTTTTTTTCAAATAAATATTTTTCACTTTTTTCCATTTTCTTTTAAATAACCTATATTCAAATGAGCCATTGATATGGACGCTAAAGAACAATCATGGCTTCAGGTAAGATGATGTTAACCTAACAGCATGTCGACGGCTTCACCAAAGGTGTTAACAGCGGTCTAATAGTATGCCAGTGTTTTAAGAGAAAGTGGTGTCTTTTTTTTCCAAAGAAATATTTTTTTTTCCTTTTCTTTTTTTAAATGAACTAGGTACAGATGAGCTGTTGATGTTGACTCTATAGAACAATCATGGCTTCCGGTAAGATTAGGTAATCATAATATCATTTCTATGGCCTCACTCAAGGTGGTAACAGTGCTCTAATAGTCTGCCTGTCTTTTAAGCCAAAGTGGTTTCCTTTTATGAGATATATTTTTCATTTTTTTATTTTTATTTTCTAAATAAATGATATACAGATGAGCCGTTGTTATGGACTCATAACAATCATGGCTTTCAGTAAGATGATGTTAACTTAATAGCATGTCTATGGCTTCACTTTTGGTGCTATAAGCAGTCTAATAGTATGCCACTGATTTAAAGGATTATTGTTGCATTTATTTATTTTTTGTAGTATTGGATTTTGGTGATTAATATCACCCTGGTGGCCCTGTTTCAACCTTTCACTGTGTATTAAATTAACACTAAATTCCATATTTTACCTCCCTGTCCTGCCTATTTTTACATGTGTTTAAAATATGGTTGCTAGGCATCCTCCGTTTCCTTCGAGGGAAGACTGAGGACGCACAAGCAGGCTTTGCGTGCGCGCTCACATTACTGGCCTGGAAACTGACAGCCAGGGCCGCAGCGCTGCCTCCTAGATAATTTATTCACTTCACTTGCCTCAGTTTACTGTGCACTGGCAGAGGCATCATCCATCGAAGTGCGCATGCGCCGTCTTCCAGCGCACCTCGCTCGACGATGCCTCTGCCAGTGCGGGATTACGGCGCTTCTCCACAATTACACTGAGGCAAGTGACGTGAATAAATTAGCTAGGAGGCAGCTCTGGGCAGGGAGGGGATCTGTGATACAGATGACAAGAAGGAGCACGATAGGGTTAAGTGACTGACAGATGGAGGGATGCGAGCGCAGTTCGAAATTACGTTTGTGCACGAACGTACCCGATAGGAGCAAATACCTGACGGATCGCAAGCGCAGCTTGCGGCTCATAATTACATATGTGCGCATTCGGACCTGATAGGAGGAAACTCCTGTCAGTCTGTAACCCAGTTAGGTAAATCAATGGTATCTATGGGCTGGCATAGGATAGGAGAAAACACCTGTCAGTTAAGGAATCCAGGAGCGGGATTGGATACTCTAAAAGAAGGGAGTAACTAGATAAATGTGGCCACTATTATGCGCGCGCACACAGTGGTGAAACATGTCGGGAAGGGTGTAAGGTAGTGTAGCAAATTAGCGTTTTAGGCAGTTAACAGTGAGCAATGTAAGTGTAGCGCATGGGCTATCTGAGGGAAAAATTGTTACAAGTGTATGTTTGGCAACCAGCTTTGAATGTGTGATTGGTATGCCTGAGCTTGAGTGTGTGGAGAAGGAAAAAAAGGTATACACAGTGTCAGTGTGTAACAGCCACTTAGTTTCCAGCTGAGCTGCAGCGTGTGTAACAATGTGAGTAATTTCCAGGGCGGCTGATACAAGCGTGTGACCTGAAAATTAAGTAGGTCACGTGCAAACAGACTGTTATTTAAAGCTGCATGTAACAGAGGTTTAATTTGACCCCTACTTGTTCACAACACACGCCAGGCTCTTTGAAACAGTCGTTACATGTGTGTGACCTGTAACCAAATTGCAGGCCACACATAGATAGACTGTTAAAAGGATGTGGCACCTTTCACTGTGATAAAGATAACACCCAACTCCCACAGACACCTAATTCAGGCTGCAGCACACGGTAGTATCTAATATGCCCCTGTAAATTGCAGTAGTGTGCCAATCATTGACACTATGTAACCTCAATCATCTATACTAATAGTGCACCTGCGGGTGACTGTAATATAGTTCAGATACCACATGTTCCTTAGTTGCTGCTAGCAACTACTAATTAAATTAGTCTCACTGTTACTGATATTTTTAGATACATTTTTTCTTTTTCACTTATCAGTTTTAAACAAGAATTAATAAAGATATATTTTTATATTAAGACACTGTTAGTTAGGGACCCCTAAAGGGATTTTGTCCAGGTCTTCTGACCGTTTAGTTTATTGGGATCTGTGGATGACACTTGGGGGGGGGGATTTGTGGATGACAATTGGGGGGGATCTGTGGATGACACTTGGGGGGGATTTGTGGATGACACTTGAAGGGGATCTGTGGATGACACTTGGGGAGGGTGGAATCTGTGGATGACACTTTGGAGGGGGAATCTGTGGATGACACTTGGGGGATCTGTGGATGACACTTGGGGGATCTGTGGATGACACTTGGGGGGATCTGTGGATGACAATTGGGGGATCTGTGGATGACAATTGGGGGATCTGTGGATGACACTTGGGGGATCTGTGGATGACACTTTGGGGGATCTGTGGATGACACTTTGGGGGATCTGTGGATGACACTCAGGGGATCTGTGGATGACACTCGGGGGATCTGTGGATGACACTCGGGGGATCTGTGGATGACACTCGGGGGATCTGTGGATGAAACTCAGGGGATCTGTGGATAACACTCAGGGGATCTGTGGATCTGTGTTGTTATTTCTTCTTATAGTGAGTTTATAAACTTTATGTAGAAGAGCCGGAGATAATATCCACCAGGCAGTCAGGACTTTAGTTTGGATGTGGTTAATAATAAGCTCGTCTATGACTTTACTTAGGATGGTTTCAGTGGTCCAATAGCAAGCCCGTGATTTGAGCCACAATGTTTTCTTTCATAGGAAATTTCCAATTTTCAAATAAACTTTATAAAGATGAGCCGTTTATATTGACTCTAAAGAACAATAATGGCCTCAGGTAAGATGGTGTTAACCCAACAGCATGTCTATGGTTTCACTTCAGGTGGTAACAGTGGTTCAATAGCATGTCAGTAAGCTAAAGTGTTTGTTTTTTTCAAATAAATATTTTTCACTTTTTTCCATTTTCTTTTAAATAACCTATATTCAAACGAGCCATTGATATGGACGCTAAAGAACAATCATGGCTTCAGGTAAGATGATGTTAACCTAACAGCATGTCGACGGCTTCACCAAAGGTGTTAACAGCGGTCTAATAGTATGCCAGTGTTTTAAGAGAAAGTGGTGTCTTTTTTCCAAAGAAATATTTTTTTCCTTTTCTTTTTTAAATGAACTAGGTACAGATGAGCTGTTGATGTTGACTCTATAGAACAATCATGGCTTCCGGTAAGATTAGGTAATCATAATATCATTTCTATGGCCTCACTCAAGGTGGTAACAGTGCCCTAATAGTCTGCCTGTCTTTTAAGCCAAAGTGGTTTCCTTTTATGAGATATATTTTTCATTTTTTTATTTTTATTTTCTAAATAAATGATATACAGATGAGCCGTTGTTACGGACTCATAACAATCATGGCTTTCAGTAAGATGATGTTAACTTAATAGCATGTCTATGGCTTCACTTTTGGTGCTATAAGCAGTCTAATAGTATGCCACTGATTTAAAGGATTATTGTTGCATTTATTTATTTTTTGTAGTATTGGATTTTGGTGATTAATATCACCTTGGTGGCCCTGTTTCAACCTTTCACTGTGTATTAAATTAACACTAAATTCCACATTTTACCTCCCTGTCCTGTCTATTTTTACATGTGTTTAAAATATGGTTGCTAGGCATCCTCCGTTTCCTTCGAGGGAAGATTGAGGACGCACAAGCAGGCTTTGCGTGCGCGCTCACATTACTGGCCTGGAAACTGACAGCCAGGGCCGCAGCGCTGCCTCCTAGATAATTTATTCACTTCACTTGCCTCAGTTTACTGTGCACTGGCAGAGGCATCATCCATCGAAGTGCGCATGCGCCGTCTTCCAGCGCACCTAGCTCGCCGATGCCTCTGCCAGTGCGGGATTACGGCGCTTCTCCACAATTACACTGAGGCAAGTGACGTGAATAAATTAGCTAGGAGGCAGCTCTGGGCAGGGAGGGATCTGTGATACAGATGACAAGAAGGAGCACGATAGGGTTAAGTGACTGACAGATGGAGGGATGCGAGCGCAGTTCGAAATTACGTTTGTGCACGAACGTACCCGATAGGAGCAAATACCTGACGGATCGCAAGCGCAGCTTGCGGCTCGTAATTACATATGTGCGCATTCGGACCTGATAGGAGGAAACTCCTGTCAGTCTGTAACCCAGTTAGGTAAATCAATGGTATCTATGGGCTGGCATAGGATAGGAGAAAACACCTGTCAGTTAAGGAATCCAGGAGCGGGATTGGATACTCTAAAAGAAGGGAGTAACTAGATAAATGTGGCCACTATTATGCGCGCGCACTGCTATACCCCACTTCCACTGATGAAGCCACACAGTGGTGAAACATGTCGGGAAGGGTGTAAGGTAGTGTAGCAAATTAGCGTTTTAGGCAGTTAACAGTGAGCAATGTAAGTGTAGCGCATGGGCTATCTGAGGGAAAAATTGTTACAAGTGTATGTTTGGCAACCAGCTTTGAATGTGTGATTGGTATGCCTGAGCTTGAGTGTGTGGAGAAGGAAAAAAAGGTATACACAGTGTCAGTGTGTAACAGCCACTTAGTTTCCAGCTGAGCTGCAGCGTGTGTAACAATGTGAGTAATTTCCAGGGCGGCTGATACAAGCGTGTGACCTGAAAATTAAGTAGGTCACGTGCAAACAGACTGTTATTTAAAGCTGCATGTAACGGAGGTTTAATTTGACCCCTACTTGTTCACAACACACGCCAGGCTCTTTGAAACAGTTGTTACATGTGTGTGACCTGTAACCAAATTGCAGGCCACACATAGATAGACTGTTAAAAGGATGTGGCACCTTTCACTGTGATAAAGATAACACCCAACTCCCACAGACACCTAATTCCGGCTGCAGCACATGGTAGTATCTAATATGCCCCTGTAAATTGCAGTAGTGTGCCAATCATTGACACTATGTAACCTCAATCATCTATACTAATAGTGCACCTGCGGGTGACTGTAATATAGTTCAGATACCACATGTTCCTTAGTTGCTGCTAGCAACTACTAATTAAATTAGTCTCACTGTTACTGATATTTTTAGATACATTTTTTCTTTTTCACTTATCAGTTTTAAACAAGAATTAATAAAGATATATTTTTATATTAAGACACTGTTAGTTAGGGACCCCTAAAGGGATTTTGTCCAGGTCTTCTGACCGTTTAGTTTATTGGGATCTGTGGATGACACTTGGGGGATTTGTGGATGACAATTGGGGGATCTGTGGATGACACTTGGGGGATTTGTGGATGACACTTGAAGGGGATCTGTGGATGACACTTGGGAGGGTGGAATCTGTGGATGACACTTTGGAGGGAATCTGTGGATGACACTTGGGGGATCTGTGGATGACACTTGGGGGATCTGTGGATGACACTTGGGGGATCTGTGGATGACAATTGGGGGATCTGTGGATGACACTTGGGGGATCTGTGGATGACACTTGGGGGATCTGTGGATGACACTTTGGGGGGATCTGTGGATGACACTTTGGGGGATCTGTGGATGACACTCGGGGGGATCTGTGGATGACACTCGGGGGGATCTGTGGATGACACTCGGGGGGATCTGTGGATGACACTCGGGGGGATCTGTGGATGACACTCGGGGGGATCTGTGGATGACACTCGGGGGGATCTGTGGATGACACTCTGGGGGATCTGTGGATGACACTTGGGGGGATCTGTGGATGACACCTGGGGGATCTGTGGATGACACTTATGGGGGATCTGTGGATGACACTTATGGGGGATCTGTGGATGACACCTGGGGGATCTGTGAATGACACCTGGGGGATCTGTGGATGACACTTATGGGGGATCTGTGGATGACACTTATGGGGGATCTGAGGATGACACTATTATGGGGGATCTGTGGATGACACTATTATGGGGGATCTGTGGATGACACTTATGGGGATCTGTGGATGACCCTGATGGGGATCTGTGGATAGCCTTCCTCTGTTATATTACCCATGTATAATAATGTACTCTGATACCCCCAAGGGCTCATTCAGATGGACGTATGCTGTCCGCAAAAATGCAGATCCGATTTTTTGCGGATTAGATGCTGACCTATTCACTTCTATGGGGCCCTTTACTTCCATTCCACGGCTCCGCAAAACAAATGAAACATGTCCTATACTTTTTATTGAAAATCGGGATATGGCCCCAATGAAGTATATGGGTCAGCAAAAAAACGGAATGCAAACCGTTTTTTGTGGACAGCATATGGCCATCTGAATGAGCCCTTAGTTATATTACCCCTACCCTGTATAATAATGTACCCTGATACACCTCATTTAATTAATACCGTATAACTGAGGGGTATCAGTGTAAATTATTATACATCGGTAATGTAAATGAGGAAGTCTATCTCACGGGACATTATAAATGGGTAATATAACTTATATTACCCCTGTATAATGCACCTAACAGCCTTCCTCAGTTATATTACCCCTGTATAATATACACTGATACTCCTCGGTTATATTACCCCATCCTGTATAATAATGTACCGTGATACCCCTAAGTTATAGACACAGAATTTCTTATGCTCACACTGTCACTGACAGCCATGATTGTTTTTTGCCCTCAGTCACTGCCCTGTCTGTGACCAGCAACTGAGCTGGCAGTTCACGAATCGGTTAGGAAAACTAAAGTGACGCCTGTCAAGAACTCTGTCCAGTGCCGTGGCTGTCGGCATAGAGTCAACGCCTGTAAGTTAGTTTTATAACTTCCCATTATATAAAATATGTAACCTGCAGCTTGCAACCCATCCTCAGTTACCCCTGAATAATGTACCCTGATACCCTCAGTTATAAAAGGGGGTAATACAACTAAGGTTTATATTATACCGTTTGATACACAGCAGGGTGTATGGATTATACCGTTTGATGCACAGCATGGTGGATGAATTATACCGTTTGATGCACAGCATGGTGGATGAATTATACTGTATATTACACAGCATGGTGTAGCGATTATACTGTATTGTACGGGATGGTTGCAGGAGATGAATAATGAAGAAAATAAATAGTGTAAGGTAGCGCTATTATATAATAAATAATTGCTTACCATTATTTTTCTGTGTCAAAGCTAAATTGAAGCTCCACAATCCAGCCACTTCCTAAAGTGTATGTGATAGAAGGAGGAGGAGGGCATGTTTAAGTGGGGAGAGCAACGATTGGTTGAGGTGCAGAAGCTAGTGCATGAGAGGAGCTCAATGCATTGTGGGTAGTGAGGGCAGGCTGGATTAGCCTCAGGGTGAGGGCAGCGGCAGCCGTCTTAACAGAATAGTGAAATTGCAGTTTTATGCAGACTGGTTGCTAAGGGCTGAATTTTATTAAATATGGGGTAAGTAATAGTGTTGAGCGTGAATATTCGAATAGCGAATTTTTTTAGCGAATATCGGCACTTCGCTAATTCGCGAATATTTCGAATATAGCACTATAAATTCGCTATTTCGAATATTCGTTTTTTTTTTTTTTGTTATATTTTTTTCTTTCCCACTTCCCAAAAGTAGTTCTTACCTGTCCTGAGGATTCCTGGCTTCCTGGCTGCTCTAGTCAGTGCCCGTTGCCGCTTCTGCCGACTTCCGTGCTCATGGAGCTCATGGAACGTCTCCATATACTAAAATGTACTGTCGGATTTGAGGAATTACGTTAAAATCGCAATGCGATTAATTCAAGTTATATTACTCGCATTGCGATTACAACTTAGCACTGCTATCTTACATAGGCTAGAATTAACGAATATGGAATATAGCACTAGCAGTGCTAAGTTGAAATCGCAATGCGATTACTTCAAGTTAAATTAATCGCATTGCGAATTCAACTTAGCACTGCTGCTATATTCCATTTTTGTTAACTTCGTTCATTCTAGCAAGCTGACCCATTATAAACCCAGCTCTAAGTTGAAATCGCAATGCGATTAATATAACTTGAATTAATCGCATTGCAATTTCAACGTAATTCCTCAAATCCGACAGTACATTTTAGTATATGGAGACGTTCCCATGGTGATGGGGACGCTCCATGAGCAAGGAAGTTTATGGTTGGCTTGGTAGAATTAGCGAACAGCGAATATGACGAATGTATTCGTCATATTCCTCAAAACGAAGATAACGAAGTATTCTACATCTTCGTTTTAGCAACCTATTCGTCAACTTCGCTAATTCTAGCAATCAAATAGGAAGGTTGACTATAGAGACAGCTGTGTTAAATTCGCTATGCGATTATTTTTTTTTTTTTTAATAGAATAATTATATTACTTGATATAATTATTATAATTATTCTATTTAGAAAAAATATATATATATAATCGCATAGCGAATTAAACACAGCTGTCTCTATAGTCAACCTTCCTATTTGATTGCTAGAATTAGCGAAGTTGACGAATAGGTTGCTAAAACGAAGATGTAGAATACTTCGTTATCTTCGTTTTGAGGAATATGATGAATACATTCGTCATATCCGTCATCTTCGCTATAATTCTAGATATGAAACCAATAGGAAAGTAGCCTTAAGTTAAAATCGCAATACGCGATTATTTAAATCGCATATTAATCGCGATAACTAGAATAATGACGAATATTCAATTTCGACGAATATAAAACGAATATTCTTTCGAATATTCGCGAATTTCGTCGAAATCGAATATGGCACCTGCCGCTCATCACTAGTAAGTAAGTCTAAAAGTTATTGATTCAGGTTATTAGTAACCACATATATGAAAATTGAAATTAGGGTCTAAATGTGACAGTTATCCTTTAAGCCAAAGTGGTGTCTTTTTTTTTTTTAAAGAATCTTCAATTTTTTCATTTTTTTCCCAATAAACTATATACAGATGAGCCGTTGATATGGACTCTACAGAACAATTATGGCTTAAGGTAAGATGACGTTGACACAATAGCATATCTATGGCTTCACTTTAGATGTTAACCGGTCCAATAATATGCCAGTGATTTAAGCCAAAGTGGTGTCCTTTTTTATGAGAAATATTTTTCATTTGTTTTTTCATTTTTATGTTTTTAAATAAACTTTATACAGATGAACCATTGATATTGACTCTACAGAACGATCATGAGTTCAGGTAAGACGATGTTAGTGGCATGTCTATGGTTTCACTTAAGGTGTTAACAGTGGTCCAATAGCATGTCATGGTTTTGAGCCAAAGTACTGTTCATTTTTCCTTTTGGAGAAGCGCTCTTCTCGCTTCTTCTTTGTAAAAAGAAACAAAATAATACAAAAATAATAGGGTGTTTAGACTATTTCTAACTGATGACCTACCAGTTGATCTGCAGGGGTCTCGGATGTAGGATAGGTCCTCAGTGTCGGAAACCCCGGTAAAGCAATCTATATTGCTCTGGGACCACCACCATCACAGTTCTACTGAACTAAAGTAAGTGCACCATAGGATTTTATGGTGGATCAAAGAGAGAGCCGGGGGGCTATACACTTTTTAAAATATGGTAGCCTATAGGTCAGTGGTGGCGAACCTATGGCACGGGTGTCAGAGGTGGCACTCAAAGCCCTCTCTATGGGCACCCAGGCACTTGAAAAAGTCTATGGTGTACCAATATGCCTTAGACTTTTTGTTGCATTTATCAGTGTAGGGCGCACTATGAGCACATAGGCAGTGCATTAAATGCAGGCTATTATAGCTAAATGATAAAGTACATGGAAGATATACTATATTGGACTGTAGTATTCAGATGAAATTGCTGTATTGGCACTTTGCGATAAATAAGTGGGTTTTGGGTTGCAGTTTGGGGACTCGGTCTCTAAAAGGTTCACCATCACTGCTATAGGTGATGTATGTCACTATATGGCTATACATTGGCATATATTGCATGCAATCGCTGGAGTTGTAAGTTAGGAAATCCTCTTGATGTATACCTCTGGTGTACAATACAGATGCAGTGTGGATTGACTCTTACAGCGCCTTGAAAAAGTATTCATACCCTTTGAAGTTTTCCACATTTTTTCACATTACACCCACAAACTTAAATGTATTTTATTAGGATGTAATAGACCAACACAAAGTAGCAAATTTGTGTCAAGTGAAAAGAAAATTACACACGGTGTTCAAAATTTAATAAATAAAAATCTGAAACGTATGGCGTGCATTTGTATTCAGTCCCCTGGACTCTCAACACCCTAAACACACCATCTCCATTGTGAAACATGGTGGTGGCAGCATCATGCTTTGGGGATGCTTTTCTTCAGCAGGCACAGGGAAGCTGGTCAGAGGTGATGGGAACATGGATGATGCTAAATATAGGGCAATCTTGGAGGAAACCCCAGTAGAGGCTGCAAAAGACTTGAGACTGGGGCTGAGGTTCATCTTCCAGCAGGACAACAACCTTAAACATCCAGCCAGAGTTACAATGGAATGGTTTAGATCAAAGCATATTAATGTGTTAGAATGGCCCAGTCAAAGTCAAGACCTAAATCCCATTGAGAATCTGTGTCAAGGCTTGAAAATTGCAGTTCACAGAAGGTCCCCCTTCCAATCTGACTGAGCATGATATATTTTGCAAAGTGGAATGAGCAAAAATGTTAGCCTCCAGATGTACCCCAAACGACTTGTAGCGGTAATTGCAGTGAAATGTGGTCCTACAAAAGTATTTAGGGCGCACCGCCCGGGCGCAGAATGAAGAGAGGGACTGACAGGAGGGAAGCGCTCAGCGCTGCCTCCTGTCACTCCCTAATTGTAGCGTGGCCGAGCCCTGTATGGTCCGCGGGTACAGGGAGCATCTGTCTCCTGTACCCGGCCGGACTGACAGGAAGTGCGCACACAGTGTGGACTTCCTGTCAGTCCGCCCGGGTACAAGAAACTAAAGCTCCTTTACTCGTGGACCATACAGAGCTCAGCCACGCTACACTAGAGGTAGCGGAGGGAGGGGGGGAGAAAGAGAATGACAATGGGGGGAGAATGAAAAGGGGGGAAAGAGAATGACAAAGGAGGGGGGGGGGAGATGAATGACAAGGGGGGGAATGTGAATGACAAGGGGGGAAAGGCAATGACAAGAGGGGGAAAGGGAATGACAAGAGGGGATAAGAGCTAGGGGTTGTAGTGATTCGGGGACTGCCGAGGCTGAGCCCCAGTTGGGGGTTGTAGTGATACAGAGACTGCAGAGGCTGAGCCCCAGCTGGGGGTTGTAGTGATGTGAGGACTGCAGAGGCTGAGCGCCAGCTGGGGATTGTAGTGCTCAGTAAAGTGTCATGGTGCCCGCTGTGTTTATGCCCTCCGGACCCCTCTGCCCTCTCCTCCAGACCCCTCTGCCCTCTCCTCCGGACCCCTCTGTCCTCCCCTCTGGACCCCTTTGCCTTCCCCTCCGGACCCCTCTGCCCCCTCCTCCGGACCCCTCTGCCCTCTCCTCAGGACCCCTCTGCCCTCTCCTCCGGACCCGTCTGCTCTCTCCTCCGGACCCCTCTGCCCCCTCCTCCAGACCCCTCTGCCCTCTCCTCCGGACCCCTCTGCCCTCTCCTCCGGACCCCTCTGCTCTCTCCTCCGGACCCGTCTGCTCTCTCTCCTCCGGACCCCTCTGCCCTCCCCTCTGGACCACTCAGCCCTCCCATCTGGACCCCTCTGCCCTCCCCTCCGGACCCTGTAATCCTTGTAAGGGTTTCCACATGTCATGGCGGCCGCCAGGGGCGATCACTTGGATGCTGGCAGCGTCTGACATGTCATATAACCAATTGAAGAGGGGAAGCACTATGGGGGCCCTATATACTGGCACATTATGGGGGGCCCTATATACTCGCACATTATGGGGGGCACTATGGAGAAGAGGGGAAGGACCACTATGGGGGCCCTATGTACTGGCATGCATCATTGATTGGCTCTATGGAGAAGTGGGGGGGAGGAGAAGCACTATGGGGGCATTTACTGGGGGCTTTATGACGTGGCTCCGTCTGGCTCCTAATTATTTTAGCTGGCTCCTAGATTCCAAGGAAATTTGTCAAGCCCTGAGTTAGTGGGTGTAATGTGAAAAGATGTGGAAAAGTTCATGGGGTATGAATACTTTTTGAAGGCACTATCTACTGTATGGTAAATGTGTTACCTCAGGAATAGGAATGACCACATTATGGGCTGTTTTTAATTAGCCTAAGTATAAAGCTGTAGTCTGCACTCACTGGAAACCTTTTGGCATCCGGAGAAGTATAAAGTGGACTCTCATTGCATTTATTGGAAGTCGTCTGGCACCAGGTAAGGTACAGAGTAAGTTTTGCATGCATGTTGGTACCTGCATTCCCTGTAGCAGCGTGGACCCAGCATGCATGTGGAACCGACATGCCATGAATCTTGTGGAGGCCGTGAGGGCACATAACAGGATGCGTTTAGTCTTAGGTCCTCGACTTTACAGAGATCGCCTTGAGGTGTGGCAGATGGGCCCAAATAATTTTGAACAAAATTTATTTGCTAAGCTTCTCTACTTTATTAATAAGCATAGGCTCAACATTAGAGCATTGCAACAACGAAGAAAGAATAGCCGGGACGGCACTCACCAACCGATGCGTTTCAATGGATATGTTTAATTAATTCTTAGTAGTCATCTGACAGACTTCGGCAGCATGGGGCAGACCGCCTTGGCGTGGACGTCCGCAACAGGCGACGGCCGTTTCGCGCGAACGGCCGTCGCCTGTCTTTTTGTGGCCTGGAAGTGGTTAAACCTCCACGTAGAGGAGGTGATAGACACCGCCTCCTATTACAACGGGAGGCACGTTGGATACTGTGTACCCAGGCCACAGGTGATCTAGGGATGAACGATAGAATAGATCTGAATATGTTTCTGTAACTATATGTCTATGTTGATTTTGTGTTGCATCTATCAGTGTATACGTCCGTTTATGTGTTATTACCTTATGTATTGGGGCAGCGTCTGTGGATGCTTAGCAACACGCAGACCTGCCGTCATAAGGAGGAGGAGCAGAGTACGTCTCCTACATCAGTGCCTGAGGAAGCGCGTTTGCGCGAAATGGCCGTCGCCTGTTGCGGACGTCCACGCCAAGGCGGTCTGCCCCATGCTGCCGAAGTCTGTCAGATGACTACTAAGAATTAATTAAACGTATCCATTGAAACGCATCGGTTGGTGAGTGCCGTCCCGGCTATTCTTTCTTCGTTGTTGCATACACTTCATGAACTACCTTTATCATTGGGACTGAGCACCGCTGGAGACGATCTTCTATAGGGAGTGAGGGAGTTGCTGATAAGAGATCACAATATAAGATAAAAGAAAAGTGTCAGTCTTGTATCCCAAAAGCACGGACAGTTACTTGCGCTGCTGGTTCCAATGTAGTGTAGTGGGTAGTTCACACTGGAAAATTCATGTAGTAAGGGATCTGAAACCGCGCTGCTTCTAAATCCGTCGTACGGAGCACAGGTGAATATATAAGGGTATTAGCCTTTGTCCTCCTCTCTCAAAGGGTTCGATCCTCGGTCTGAGGAGGATCGAACCCTTTGAGAGAGGAGGACAAAGGCTAATACCCTTATATATTCACCTGTGCTCCGTACGACGGATTTAGAAGCAGCGCGGTTTCAGATCCCTTACTACATGATAAGAGATCACAGCTGGACATAGGGTGCATCTCGGAGTGCCACAGAAATCTTCTTCTTTTATTGTTTTTTCAACATTAGAGCATTAATTATGACATTTAGTACTTTATTTGGTCTGCAGAGTACTGTTGCATTGTATATGTTTTTTGTGTATTTAGCCATAGCAACGTGCAACTGCACTTAGGGATGTGCTGACTGCCCCCCCCCCTTTCCTTGCAGTATATATATATATATATATATATATATATATAAAAGAAGGAAAGGAAAAAAGGACAGCACTCCAAAGTACAAACGGTGTGGAAATTTATTCACCCATGTGGTAAATACAATGCGACGTTTCGGCTCAGCTATAGAGCCTTTCTCAAGCTGAATACATGCATGCAAAGTGCAAATAAATAGGGTTACCAATCAAGGCAACACATGTGATGCATAATTGATGTTGATTACAAACGTGAATAAATACAAAAAAACCGCTAAATCCATATTAAATGTAAACCATGAAAATGCATATATCAATAAAGTGCCATAGTGCAAATAAATATATATATAAAAAAGAAATTTTCATACATTCATATAGTATCAATGTGTATAATAAGGGGCGTGCAATAGTGACATAAAAACAAAGCGCCACGGAACTATTGCAATCCTACACATACCAAACAAACAAAGCATGATGGGGTATTGGGAATGCCATCGCACACATTGATGACGCGTTTCCAGGGAGTGCACATAACGCCCAAAGATCACGATTGTACCACATTAACTAGATCGAGGTATGCGCATGCGTTGTATAGCAAAGCACCCATCAGGCGCCATATTTGGAAGGGGCAACATGCCAACACTGTCAAAGATGTTATTAATTCGGCAAAGACAGGGTAGTAGCTTATCACAGCCACGCAACTCCATCTTACCTCCCCATAATTTGCCGCAAGGCATACTGCAGGACACCGCAGCGTGCCAAGTGCATTTTGGGGAGTATCCGAACCTATGTAACATCCGCGCATAGGGATCTCCTACTAACGGCAAATATGCCCCCATGTTAAAATGGACACCCGAGGATGCTGTAAAGTTGCAATGTTTCAAACGGTAAAATCTGCATACCGCAATTGAAGCTACAGACACATAAAAAATATATAATATTATGTGGCGATGTCAGAGCCCATCATCCCGTTGGTCGTAAATACATGTTGTTGGATATGTGTGATGCTTGTTCCTCATATGGGCGCTGCAATGCTTGAGCACTGTAGAACAAGAGAGAAAATATATCTAATATTAATATCAAAAAATAAATAAACACATATGCAAATATCAGCAGGAATGACAGAGACAAAAATCTGATTCAGAAAAGGCGAGCCCTTCTCTATGAACACCAACTCGGATTGTAGTCCACATTCAATCCATGTGGTCTCAAACTATTTAAAGTATATATCCAGTAGAGCTCTCTCTTCTTCAATAGGAGAGATCTATTACCTCCTCTGCGTGGTGTTGGAATATGATCAATGATACAACACCTAAGATCACGTTCTGAGTGATTAGCCCTGGTGAAATGCTTTGAAACTGGTAGATCCTGTCGTTGCTGTCTGATGGAGAGCCTATGATTATTCAAGCGGGTTTTTAGATCAGTAGAGGTCTCCCCAACATACAGCAACCGACAGGGACATGTCAGCACGTAAACAACGTAATTGGAGTTACATGTTAGATAATGTTGAATAGGAAAAGACAAACCTGACATTGGATGTACAAAGTACTGTCCCTTGGTAATATATTTGCAATTTACGCAATTTAAACATGGAAAAGAACCCTTGCTACGACGACCCAACCAACTCTGTGTTTCTGTTATGCAAGGGCCAACGTCGGCCCGAACCAGCTGATCCCGTAGATTCCTCGCACGCCGATATGAAAACAGTGGAGGGGATGAGAACCCTTGGATCTCGCTCAGACTACTCAAGATGCCCCAATGTCGGCGGAGAATAGATTTAATCGCCCCACTGTGTTCATTGTACGTGGAAGTAAAAGGTATACGTGGTTTTTTAACAATCGCTGTACTTCTGCTCAAGATGGTCTCCCTGTCAATCGCAGTAATATTATCCCTATGAGATTGTAATAGATTGTAGGGGTAACCCCTATCAATAAATTTAGACACCATGTTGTCCAATGTGTGTTCAAGTGTGTTCTTATCTGAAATGACACGCTTAGCACGCAAAAATTGCGAATATGGTAAATGTTTAACCATATGTCTAGGGTGAATACTGTTGAAGTGCAGAAAAGTATTTTTATCTGTAGGTTTTGTAAATAAGGTAGTAGATAGTTTACCATCATTCATACAACAGTAGTATCCAAAAACTGTAGTTCAACAAAGGAATAGACCAAGGAGAACTGTAAGTTTCTGTTCACACTATTCAAAAAAGACTGAAAATCAAGTAATTGAGAAGCAGTACCAGTCCAGATAAGGAAGATGTCGTCTATGTATCGCCACCACCGCAGAACATGCCTGAAGTGGTGGGAGACATAGACGACATCCTCCTCAAAGCATCTCATGTAAATATTTGCGTACGTGGGTGCGGCATTAGAGCCCATGGCCACGCCGCGTAACTGCTTGAAATAGGTGTCACGAAAAAGAAAATAATTTTCCTTCAATACAATATTTAACAATGTAATAATGACACAAGCCGGAACAGACAAAGAGGAGAGATCCAGCATATCCTTAACTGCCGCGATCCCAAGATCATGATCAATAGAGGTAATATAGAGAAACGACATCAAAAGATGCCAAAAAAACGTCTTGACCCTCCTCCCGTTCAACGGCCCTGAGCTTCAAAAGGAAATCAGTTGCATCCTGGATAAATGATGTGGCACCTATAGCAAAGCTACGTACAATCTTATCGAGAAATACTGCAATTCTGCTAAATATGGAATCAGAGCCAGACACGATGGGGCGTCCGGGGGGATCGACGAGGAACTTATGCACCTTAGGCAGCACATAGATCACCGGAGTGACCGGATGTGCCACCGTAAGGAAATCACATAGTTCCTCATCAATAACCCCCGCAAGCTGAGCATCGGTCAGGCACTGTTGAATGAGACGGGCTATGTGGAACCTTGGGTCGCCATCGATAGTACAGTATACAGCCCTGTCATTTAATTGACGTACAATTTCTGCAATGTATTTATGGGTATCTAGTATCACGATGGCTCCCTCTTTATCAGCGGGTTTGATAGTAATCGATTTGTTCTCTCTCAGTTGTTTGAGAGCCTCTGCCTCACCTGTGGTTAAATTGGGATGTCTGAAGTTGCCATTGTCGCATGTAGATTTATACACAAGAATGTCAGCTTTAACAGCAGCTATAAATGCTTCAATGGCAGGTTCAGTGACCTTAGGAGTAGAAAAACTAGGCTTATACAGGCCTAGGGATTTAGAAGAAAATTCACATATACGTGGCATTGCATCAAAGTTTCTACCATGAAAGGATACTTTTAACTTGATTGAACGAAAAAAGCACCTAAATCACAGTCAAATTGAAACCAATCAGGTGGCGATTTAGGACAATATGACAAGCCTTTAGATAAAACACTCACTTGTTCAGCAGTCAACATGGTGGATGATAAATTATAAACAGTCATTTTTTCTTGGATGACTGAGGGCGGTTCTGTGATCGAGTCTTGTTGTTGCGTGGCCGACCTCCGTCGTCTATGTCCACGGCCACCGCGTCTAGTGCGTGGTCGTTTTTCTGCGGCAGTGGACTCTCTCCTAAAAAAGACGATGACAAGGGAGCAGATTGTTGTGGTCTCCTTCTCTTTTTGGAATCTTTCTGGGGAGTATACTGTTGATCAGAGTGCCAAACGTAAATTTGTCCTTTTTTGTAGTCCTCAAGATCCCTGTTCCATTTGGAACGTTTACGCTCCTCAAGATCAGCGGAATATCTACCAGAGTGTGTAGCCTGAGGGGTGCTTTGCTATACAACGCATGCGCATACCTCGATCTAGTTAATGTGGTACAATCGCGATCTTTGGGCGTTATGTGTAGTGTTGAGCGAACAGTTCGAAAATCTTTCGGGTCCGTACCGAATTTTGGGGTGTCCGTGACACGGACCCGGACCCGGACATTTTCAAAAAAGTTCGGGTTCGGGTCCGGTGTTCGTCGATTACTTCCCGCTTTCTGAAGGGCTGCACAGCAGCCAATCAGCTAGCGTTTTACTTCTTGCCCTAAGAGCCCATCACAGCCATGCCTACTAATGGCATGGCTGTGATTGGCCAAGTGCAGCATGTGACCCAGCCTCTATTTAAGCTGGAGTCACGTAGCGCCGCACGTCACACTGCTCTGAATAGTGTAGGGAGAGGATGCAGCTTCTGTGAGGGCGAGATAGGCAGGGATAAAGAAGTGATTGAATGATCTACCTTTCTACACCTGTGCATCAGAACAACTCAGCTGAGCTGTTCACTGAAAGTCACTATTTTGTTGAGACTGGCCAGAGCGATTTTTACTGGCACATGTAACTGGGCTGACCGGCGGTGGCCATTTTGGGACTTGTGGTGCGCCAGCACTTGCTGCCACAGAGTGTAAACCAAAGCTCCAAAGAAGTTAAAAATCTACACCTGTGAATCAGAACAACAGCGATTCAGCTGCTCAGTCAAAGTCAATTTTTTTTCTGGCTGGGCAGACTGTTTTCTGGCACATGTTACTGGGCTGATAGGCGGTGGCCATTGAAGGGTTCTATTACTGATCAATTTTGTATGTTTTTTTTTAAAAATGATCTATACATTGGTGTGGAGTGGACTTTGGACTGTAGTGTAGCTGTAATGTGTTTATATTGCAGTCCAAGGTCTATATGCGTTAGGAGGCACATTGAGGGAGAAACTATTTTGCTGACATGTAGCTTTGACTCTACAGATAAGATAACAAATGTGTAGCTAAGACTCGTGTCTCTCTATCATTGGATAAACTTAAACATCATGTCATTGGACTACGACTATATATGTCACATGTACGTAATAAATGACAGAGTGGCATTGTATACCAGAATCGTATCGTGTGTCAATGCTGCTCTCCTAGCGCTAGATAAGAATCAAATCAAGCTGAATACCGAAGTCTAGTACCAGGGGTACCAACTACCAATAAGAGGGGAAGAAATGAATATTCCTAACAATCTGGGGGCTCTGTCCGGGATCGAGAAGGTCATCCTCGGGTCTGGTGAGAAGAGACACCAATTTTGTCCTCTGGCCGATCCGAGGGCACTGGCCACGCCTCGGAGTAAGTACAGAGTTTTTGTATCCGGGATACATAGATACAACTCAGGGAGTTGTACACAGTTCAGGAACTGTCAGATAGGTACTCAGGGAGTACCCAGTATTGTGTCAGGGACACATACGATACAACTCAGGGAGTTGTACACAGTTCAGGGAACTGTCAGATAGGTACTCAGGGAGTACCCAGTATTGTGTCAGGGACACATACGATACAACTCAGGGAGTTGTACACAGTTCAGGGAACTGTCAGATAGGTACTCAGGGAGTACCCAGTATTGTGTCAGGGACACATACGATACAACTCAGGGAGTTGTACACAGTTCAGGGAACTGTCAAGTTAGGAACTTAGGGAAGTCCAGTAACAAGGAAAGCGTACTTCAGAGGGCTTGATTTCACAGAAGGTTTCACAGCTTGATTTGATTCTTAATAAGATAATTATAGAAGTTTTGAATGATAAGTTGTTTGATAATTGTAGAAGTTTTGCATGATAAGTTGTTTTGTCTAACATACTTATATAAGGGGAAGTGACAGGCTGGGTGGTAAGTGTACGGCTGTCATCCCAAGACTAACATTCTGTTTTGCTATTGCTGTTTTGAATTCTGTTTGTAAGAAAATAAGTTTTGATAATAAGTAGTAAAAAATCTAAGACAGAATACCCTAAACCAGAACCAGGAGAATCATGTAAATAATATGTTGCCTGAGTCAGTCCTACAAATTATTACCTTGTTAACCCATGGGTAGATAATTTGGCAGGATGGACAGAGGCAATGGAAGCGGTAGACCCCTTTCCCAGGGAAGGAGATAATAACATATATCACATGGACATGGTCAAGGGTCTATGCTTAGGCGACACTGCCGCCTGGCTGTATTTTGAACCTGACCCTTCATGGGATATGGATTATATGCAGAAAGGAGGAGAACAATGGCTAAAGATAGCTCCTCACTGGTATGACCCCAACATGTGCAAAAGGTTTAAAAAGATCAAAAGACGATAGAAAACTACATGAGATACAGACTAAGAATGAAAATGATAAAAACATCAGCTGTATCCCCACCTTCATATGTACATAAAATTAACTGTTTAGCGCTCAGGATTTAATAGCAGCCAGTCACATAATAGCAGGACACGCAGTTAATAAACAACCCCACCCCCAATTGTATCGAGATATAATTTAAGGAACAAGGGTTAAGAGGAAAAAGGATAGTGAGATAAGGGGATCTGAGACATCCATGCCTTTTTTGACGGTTGGTAATCAACTGATGAAAAGGCTTTGGACATAGATGACCTTAATAAAATTATTAAACACTGCCCCAAGCCTACTGTGGCTCCGTCTGGCACAGTGGCTTATTTAAAGAAAGCCTGTAAAGGGAGAAATATGCGAAAGACAGCAGGAAACTTTCATAGATCAAATGATAGAAGCCAAGACTTCCAAACCATGAATAACTGCTGTTATAACTGTGGACAGGAGGGACATTGGGCTAGACAGTGCACAACGCCCAGGAGAGACACGCAGAATCAGGGAGCACACAGCCAACAACAGCCCATGACACAAAGGGGACAGAATACAGATAGACAGGGTACGTAGACTCAGCCCAGGTTCCCCATTGATTGGAATCATCAACAACCCTACTGACGGGGCCCGGAGGGAGTCACCCCAGCTTTCACACAGGTCACCACCCACTGGAAAGATACACTGATTATTTTGCTTAAAGTTGCAGGAAAGAAGGTAGGATTCATGGTAGACAGCGGCGCCACCTCCAGTGTGTTTAACAAAGACATGTACAAGGGACCTTTAAGAAAGTCTGACCCCTCTATGGGAATCAACGGGGTATTAACTAAAACATATAAAATGAGTGCCCTCCCAATAGAGACAGTGGACGGTGAATACATCACCGACCATACTTTCAGCATCATACCAGACTGCCCTGTAAGTTTATTAGGAAGGGACTTGTTTGTGAAGTTGGACTTGGCAGTGACAGTAAAGAATGACTGACTAAGTATTCACTCAGCCACCATGCCCATAGTGACCCCGGCTATATGTACCTTTGTTAGTTTACAGGACCACCCTGAGCTAGGAGACATAAACCCTTCACTATGGTCACAGGGCGACTATGACACGGGCCTGATTGATTGCACACCTTATCAAGCCAATCTTAAACCCGTTGCCACACCAGTGCATCAAAAGCAATACCCACTGTCCAAGGAAAAGATTGAGGGTCTACGGCCAATGATAGAAGAATTTCTGAGAAGAAATCCTCGAGGAGGTGATTTCACCTTACTCTACTCCCTATCAATCCTGTGACAAAGGCAGATGGTACTACCCGCTTTGTCCAGGATTTGAGGGCAATCAACAATCTCATTGTGCCCATAGCCTCAGTGGTTCCTGATGTCACAACTCTCCTTTCCTCCATCCCCGCGAAGCCGTCTGTTTAATAAGAGTACCATTTTGATTTTTCCTTTGAGGGACGTCAACTGACCTGGGGTAGAATGCCACAGGGTATGCTGATTCACCAGTTGTGTACAGCATTGTCCTCCAAGCCACTTTGAAACCCTGGCACCCTCCAAGGTTCCATCCTGATGCAGTATGTTGATAATCTACTGTTGTGCAGCATGTCAGTGGAGGCAAGTGTAAATGATTGTTGAAATGGTTGTCAGAATGTGGTCATAAAGTGTCGTTAAAGAAACTGCAGTGGTGCAAAAGCAGGTTGAATACTTGGGCTTTGTCCTCACACAGGGGGAAAGAAGAATCAGTCCTGGGAGAATCCAGTCTATTGTGGGTCTGGGCACCCCACACCAAAAAGGAAATGCTGTCCTTTCTTGGTATGATAAACTACTGTAGACAATGGATCCCCGACTGTTCTTAATATGACAATATTTTGAGGCAAGCCACTCTGGAAGAATCCCCAGAGCTAATAAGATGGTCAAAAGGAATGTTGAATGCTTTCGATACTCTGAAATGTTCATTGATGTGTAGCCCAGGATTGGGCCTCCCTGATTATAACCTACCATTCCACATGTCTGCACAACAAAACTGTAAAACCATGGCGGGGGTACGCACTCAAGAACACGGGGGAAAGTTGCATCCTTGTGCTTTTTTTTCTCAAAGGTAATGCCTGTCCCTGCACAAGGGATGCCGGCATGTCTACGTGCTCTTGCGGCCTGTGCGATGATGGTGGAATTGGCTACACCTTTTACACTGGGACACCACACTGTCTTGCATACTATTCATGATGTAGTGGGACTACTCAGAGGTATTTGTACGCAGCACATGTCAGCACAAACATTGTCAGGTTATAAAGTCCTTTTACTCAGTGATCCATCATTACAGATTAAATATGCCTCACATACGGCAGGACCAGCACCTATACTGAATGCATTACTAGAACTAAAAGGGACAGAAGACTTTTTACCAGACAAACATGACTGTCTCAAGGTACTCGAATACGAAACCTCCCCCAGACTAGACTTGTCAGCCACCCCCATACCAAACGCACCAGAAGTGTCAGTAGACGGTTCATGCTCACGTCCACTCGACACCGTCTACTGTGCAGCATATGCAGTAGTGATGCTGCCAGATATTATCCTTGAGTCACGACCCGTTCATGTGCAATCAGCCCAAGCTGCAGAATTAATAGCACTTACAAGGGCATGCCAAATACACAAAAACAAACCTGTCACAATATACACAGACAGCAGATATGCACACGGGGTAGTGTGGGACCATGGGGTAATCTGGCAACGCAGGGGTTTCACCACAGCTGACGGTAAGAAAATATCTCATTCCCAGCTTATAGATGATCTGTTGGCCACCCTCCAGCTTCCCTCACAAATAGCTGTTATACATTGCAAAGCACATACTCGAGGAAAAGACTGGGTTTATCCTGTTTTGCAGAAATATCCACACACTGGATTGGTCTGCAAAGAGGGGAAACCATGTATACCCCAGCACAGCGCTGCACTTTTCATAGCACATTTTTACGGAGTAGAGCACAACAGCATAAAAAATTTCTTGTAGAATGCATGAATCGAACAGTTAAAGACAAACTTAGGAAAGCCACAGCAGGTACTTTTGAGAAATGGAAACAAACCCTACCTATTATATTGGCAGAAATAAGAATGACTCCTAATAAGAGGTTAGGACTGTCACCCGTTGAAATCCTCATAGGTAGGCCCTTTCCAACTCCTTGGGCAAATCACCCCTAGTGGTACAGGAAGGCGACATAGACCAGAATAGGGAAGAATATGTCACAAAACTGAAGAAAAAGTTGCTTGTAAGTTTCCTCTCTTCCACAGGAACCGACGCACTCGCTCCGAGCTGGAGACACGGTGGTGGTCAGGGTACTACGTAAAGGAAAAGATCCAAAGGAGCTGGCATTCGGACCCCTACCACGGTGGTAGCTATCACTAGAACGGCGATTCTCACAGAGGAGGCTCCGATCTGGATTCATGCTAGCAGAGTGAAAAGGATCCCTGAGGTTTCTTCTCCGGTGTCCAACAAAGACAAAGAGCGGAGCTCAGAAGAAGCCTTGCCACAGGCTGAAGATGAAGACCCCACAATATTCTGGGAGATTTGTTTGTCTGCTGCTGATTATTAATCTTTGTGTTTTCTTGCCAATCGGACTCATTACCACTTGTATTTATCATCCAGAGGAGATGAGTTTATTTTGTGGTGCACCAAATAATCACACAGTCTCTAAAAGGGGCTCAGGAGCAAGATCCAGTTGTTCCTGGCCCCTCTTATTCTGAACAGAATAGTATAATCAGGATAGTGAAGGCCCTAAATGTTAGCTCATTGTGCCTTACAGATTTACAGAGTCCACGAGACCTTATACAAACATGTGTTGTTGCTGTATCCAATGTATACCCTCATTAATTAATACATTTATGAGATGTAGGCGAGTCTCAGATACACTACAAGCTGCATACATTCAGGTACCTCAAGAAACCCTGGGTCTCCAGAGGAGTACCAACAATACTTACAGAAATATTTTGAAAGGAACAAAATGAAAAAACCAAAAATGAAATATGTAGATGGTTTTTAAGAGGGGATTGAAGGGTTCTATTACTGATCAATTTTGTATGTTTTTTTTTAAAAATGATCTATACATTGGTGTGGAGTGGACTTTGGACTGTAGTGTAGCTGTAATGTGTTTATATTGCAGTCCAAGGTCTATATGCGTTAGGAGGCACATTGAGGGAGAAACTATTTTGCTGACATGTAGCTTTGACTCTACAGATAAGATAACAAATGTGTAGCTAAGACTCGTGTCTCTCTATCATTGGATAAACTTAAACATCATGTCATTGGACTACGACTATATATGTCACATGTACGTAATAAATGACAGAGTGGCATTGTATACCAGAATCGTATCGTGTGTCAATGCTGCTCTCCTAGCGCTAGATAAGAATCAAATCAAGCTGAATACCGAAGTCTAGTACCAGGGGTACCAACTACCAATAAGAGGGGAAGAAATGAATATTCCTAACAGCCATTTTGGGACTTGTGGTGCTACAGCAAAAGCTGCCACAACGTCCATTAATCTAATGTAATAGTCGATTTTTTCATAGATATACTACATCAGGGGTTTGGCTGTGCTTGTGTCACCCATACTAACTGCAAAGATATTTAATATATCAGTGGTGAAACTGAAAGTAACCCACTTGGATAGCAAATCCCATGAATGTGCTGTTCCAGCTAGGCTAGCCAGTGCCACTACTTTGTCCAATACTGTCAGCCAGAAATATTATTTTTTTTTAATGTGCCAGAAATATAAATTAGAAAAAGCTTTCACCGTAATAATAAAATTATTCTGGTGTTAGACCAGAAGAAGCACTCCTGTTGTAATTAATACAGTAAGAAGGCTTAGGCAATATCTCTCCCAGTGTGGGAAATTTATCTAGCAAAACTAGCATTTTAACAATTCCGGTGTTCTGAAATACCAGCAGTCCTCTTGTAATTAATACCGCCAAAAGGCATTATATCGTCCAGTGTTGTAATTTTGGTGAAAAAAAGGCCAATTTAATCAATCTGGTGTTTGTTAGACCAGAAAAACTAGGCCTCACGTTTTCACTCCTCTAAAAGGAATTATATTTCCCCGTGTGGGGATCTATGTACCAAAACTAGCATTATAAAAAATCTGGTGTCCAATTAGCAGCAGTGTTCTTGTAATTAATACCGCCAAAAGGCATTATTGTCCAGTGTTGTAATTTTGCTGAAAAAAGGCCAATTTAATCAATCTGGTGTTTGTTAGACCAGAAAAACTCGGCCTCACGTTTTCACTCCTCTAAAAGGAATTATATTTCCCGTGTGGGGATCTATGTACCAAAACTAGCATTATAAAAATCTGGTGTCCAATTAGCAGCAGTGTTCTTGTAATTAATACCGCCAAAAGGCAATATTGTCCAGTGTTGTAATTTTGCTGAAAAAAAGGCCAATTTAATCAATCTGGTGTTTGTTAGACCAGAAAAACTAGGCCTCACGTTTTCACTCCTCTAAAAGGAATTATATTTCCCCGTGTGGGGATCTATGTACCAAAACTAGCATTATAAAAATCTGGTGTCCAATTAGCAGCAGTGTTCTTGTAATTAATACCGCTAAAAGGCATTATTGTCCAGTGTTGTAATTTTGCTGAAAAAAGGCCAATTTAATCAATCTGGTGTTTGTTAGACCAGAAAACTCGGCCTCACGTTTTCACTCCTCTAAAAGGAATTATATTTCCCGTGTGGGGATCTATGTACCAAAACTAGCATTATAAAAAATCTGGTGTCCAATTAGCAGCAGTGTTCTTGTAATTAATACCGCCAAAAGGCATTATTGTCCAGTGTTGTAATTTTGCTGAAAAAAGGCCAATTTAATCAATCTGGTGTTTGTTAGACCAGAAAAACTCGGCCTCACGTTTTCACTCCTCTAAAAGGAATTATATTTCCCCGTGTGGGGATCTATGTACCAAAACTAGCATTATAAAAATCTGGTGTCCAATTAGCAGCAGTGTTCTTGTAATTAATACCGCCAAAAGGCATTATTGTCCAGTGTTGTAATTTTGCTGAAAAAAGGCCAATTTAATCAATCTGGTGTTTGTTAGACCAGAAAAACTAGGCCTCACGTTTTCACTCCTCTAAAAGGAATTATATTTCCCGTGTGGGGATCTATGTACCAAAACTAGCATTATAAAAATCTGGTGTCCAATTAGCAGCAGTGTTCTTGTAATTAATACCGCCAAAAGGCATTATTGTCCAGTGTTGTAATTTTGCTGAAAAAAAGGCCAATTTAATCAATCTGTTGTTTGTTAGACCAGAAAAACTAGGCCTCACGCTTTCACTCCTCTAAAAAGGAATTATATTTCCCCGTGTGGGGATCTATGTACCAAAACGAGCATTATAAAAAATCTGGTGTCCAATTAGCAGCAGTGTTCTTGTAATTAATACCGCCAAAAGGCATTATTGTCCAGTGTTGTAATTTTGCTGAAAAAAAGGCCAATTTAATCAATCTGGTGTTTGTTAGACCAGAAAAACTAGGCCTCACGTTTTCACTCCTCTAAAAAGGAATTATATTTCCCCGTGTGGGGATCTATGTACCAAAACTAGCATTATAAAAAATCTGGTGTCCAATTAGCAGCAGTGTTCTTGTAATTAATACCGCCAAAAGGCATTATTGTCCAGTGTTGTAATTTTGCTGAAAAAAGGCCAATTTAATCAATCTGGTGTTTGTTAGACCAGAAAAACTAGGCCTCACGTTTTCACTCCTCTAAAAGGAATTATATTTCCCCGTGTGGGGATCTATGTACCAAAACGAGCATTATAAAAATCTGGTGTCCAATTAGCAGCAGTGTTCTTGTAATTAATACCGCCAAAAGGCATTATTGTCCAGTGTTGTAATTTTGCTGAAAAAAGGCCAATTTAATCAATCTGTTGTTTGTTAGACCAGAAAAACTAGGCCTCACGCTTTCACTCCTCTAAAAGGAATTATATTTCCCGTGTGGGGATCTATGTACCAAAACGAGCATTATAAAAAATCTGGTGTCAAATTAGCAGCAGTGTTCTTGTAATTAATACCGCCAAAAGGCATTATTGTCCAGTGTTGTAATTTTGCTGAAAAAAGGCCAATTTAATCAATCTGGTGTTTGTTAGACCAGAAAAACTAGGCCTCACGTTTTCACTCCTCTAAAAGGAATTATATTTCCCCGTGTGGGGATCTATGTACCAAAACTAGCATTATAAAAATCTGGTGTCCAATTAGCAGCAGTGTTCTTGTAATTAATACCGCCAAAAGGCATTATTGTCCAGTGTTGTAATTTTGCTGAAAAAAGGCCAATTTAATCAATCTGGTGTTTGTTAGACCAGAAAAACTCGGCCTCACGTTTTCACTCCTCTAAAAGGAATTATATTTCCCGTGTGGGGATCTATGTACCAAAACTAGCATTATAAAAAATCTGGTGTCCAATTAGCAGCAGTGTTCTTGTAATTAATACCGCCAAAAGGCATTATTGTCCAGTGTTGTAATTTTGCTGAAAAAAGGCCAATTTAATCAATCTGGTGTTTGTTAGACCAGAAAAACTCGGCCTCACGTTTTCACTCCTCTAAAAGGAATTATATTTCCCGTGTGGGGATCTATGTACCAAAACTAGCATTATAAAAATCTGGTGTCCAATTAGCAGCAGTGTTCTTGTAATTAATACCGCCAAAAGGCATTATTGTCCAGTGTTGTAATTTTGCTGAAAAAAGGCCAATTTAATCAATCTGGTGTTTGTTAGACCAGAAAAACTCGGCCTCACGTTTTCACTCCTCTAAAAGGAATTATATTTCCCGTGTGGGGATCTATGTACCAAAACTAGCATTATAAAAAATCTGGTGTCCAATTAGCAGCAGTGTTCTTGTAATTAATACCGCCAAAAGGCATTATTGTCCAGTGTTTTAATTTTGCTGAAAAAAAGGCCAATTTAATCAATCTGTTGTTTGTTAGACCAGAAAAACTAGGCCTCACGCTTTCACTCCTCTAAAAAGGAATTATATTTCCCCGTGTGGGGATCTATGTACCAAAACGAGCATTATAAAAAATCTGGTGTCCAATTAGCAGCAGTGTTCTTGTAATTAATACCGCCAAAAGGCATTATTGTCCAGTGTTGTAATTTTGCTGAAAAAAGGCCAATTTAATCAATCTGGTGTTTGTTAGACCAGAAAAACTCGGCCTCACGTTTTCACTCCTCTAAAAGGAATTATATTTCCCGTGTGGGGATCTATGTACCAAAACTAGCATTATAAAAATCTGGTGTCCAATTAGCAGCAGTGTTCTTGTAATTAATACCGCCAAAAGGCATTATTGTCCAGTGTTGTAATTTTGCTGAAAAAAGGCCAATTTAATCAATCTGGTGTTTGTTAGACCAGAAAAACTAGGCCTCACGTTTTCACTCCTCTAAAAGGAATTATATTTCCCGTGTGGGGATCTATGTACCAAAACGAGCATTATAAAAATCTGGTGTCCAATTAGCAGCAGTGTTCTTGTAATTAATACCGCCAAAAGGCATTATTGTCCAGTGTTGTAATTTTGCTGAAAAAAAGGCCAATTTAATCAATCTGTTGTTTGTTAGACCAGAAAAACTAGGCCTCACGCTTTCACTCCTCTAAAAAGGAATTATATTTCCCCGTGTGGGGATCTATGTACCAAAACGAGCATTACAAAAAATCTGGTGTCAAATTAGCAGCAGTGTTCTTGTAATTAATACCGCCAAAAGGCATTATTGTCCAGTGTTGTAATTTTGCTGAAAAAAAAGCCAATTTAATCAATCAGGTGTTTGTTAGACCAGAAAAACTAGGCCTCACGTTTTCACTCCTCTAAAAAGGAATTATATTTCCCCGTGTGGGGATCTATGTACCAAAACTAGCATTATAAAAAATCTGGTGTCCAATTAGCAGCAGTGTTCTTGTAATTAATACCGCCAAAAGGCATTATTGTCCAGTGTTGTAATTTTGCTGAAAAAAAGGCCAATTTAATCAATCTGGTGTTTGTTAGACCAGAAAAACTCGGCCTCACGTTTTCACTCCTCTAAAAGGAATTATATTTCCCGTGTGGGGATCTATGTACCAAAACTAGCATTATAAAAAATCTGGTGTCCAATTAGCAGCAGTGTTCTTGTAATTAATACCGCCAAAAGGCATTATTGTCCAGTGTTGTAATTTTGCTGAAAAAAAGGCCAATTTAATCAATCTGGTGTTTGTTAGACCAGAAAAACTAGGCCTCACGTTTTTACTCCTGTAAAAAGGAATTATATCTCCCCGTGTGGAATCTATGTACCAAAACTAGCATTATAAAAAATCTGGTGTCCAATTAGCAGCAGTGTTCTTGTAATTAATACCGGAAAAAGGAATTATATCTTCCAGTGTGGGAATTTTGGGGTTAAAAAATAATATATTTTATTGTGGTGCGAGTTGAATCGCAACAATGAGGAAACATTCTATTAAGGGACGAGGACGCGGTCGTAGTGGTGTCCGTGGAGCCTCTGTAGCTGGCAGTGGACGTGGCCGTTCGGCCTCAGGCGCACAAAGTAGTGAAACAACTCCCTCAAGTAGCCGGCAGAATTTACAGCGATATTTGGTGGGGCCCAATGCCGTTATGAGGATGGTAAGGCCTGAGCAGGTACAGGCATTAGTCGATTAGGTGGCCGACAGTGCTTCCAGCACGTTCACCACATTGTCTTCCGCCCAGTCTTCTGCGGAAAGCGCACAGGTGGCACCTGAAAACCAAGCCCATCAGTCTGTCACATCACCCCCATGCATATCAGGGAAACTGGCTGAGCCTCAAGTTATGCAGCAGTCTCTTCTTCTGTTTGAAGACTCTGCTCCCACGGTTTTCCAGGGGCGTCCACCTATCCCTTCCCCAGCGGTGGAAGACATTCCATGCACTGACGCACAACCACTTATGTATCCAGATGATGAGGACATGGGAATACCACCACAGCAGAGTGACCGAGTGTCTGATGATGACGAAACACAGGTGCCCACTGCCGCGTCTTATTGCAGTGTGCAGACTGAACAGGAGGAGGTCAGGGAGGAAGACTGGGTGGAAGACGATGCAGAGGACGATGAGGTCTTAGACCCCACATGGACTGAAGGTCGTGCCGCTGACTTAAATAGTTCAGAGGAAGAGGCAGTGGTGAGACCGAGACAACAGCGAAGCCAAAGAGGGAGCAGGGGGCAAAGCAGAACAGCCGCCGTCCAGAGAGTTCGCCTGCTATTGGTCAGCGCCAACAGGGACCCAGCACCCCAAAGGCATCTTCAAGGAGTTCCCTGGCATGGCACTTCTTCAAACAATGTGCTGAGGACAAGACCAGAGTGGTTTGCACGCTGTGCCATCAGACCCTGAGGCGAGGCATTAACGTTCTTAACCTGAGCACCACCTGCATGATCAGGCATCTACATGCAAAACATGAACTGCAGTGGAGTACACACCTTAAAAACAAGGAACCCGCTCAGGCTCCCCCTGCTCCCTCTAGCGCTGCTGCCTCGGCTTCCGCCTCGAGAGGAATGTTGCCACCTAATATGCGACGTGCCCACCCGGTGGAACTCCACCTTGCACATGCTGGAGAGACTGTGCGAGCAGCAGCAGGCCATAGTGGAGTTTCAGCTGCAGCACGCACGGGTCAGTCGCACTGCGGAACAGCACCACTTCACCACCAATGATTGGGCCTCCATGCGAGACCTGTGTGCCCTGTTGTGCTGTTTAGAGTACGCCACCAACATGGCCAGTGGCGATGCCACTGTTATCAGCGTGACGATACCAATTCTATGTCTCCTAGAGAAAACGCTTAGGGCGATGATGGAAGAGGAGGTGGGCCAGGGCCAGGAGGAGGAGGAGGAGGATGACGGGTCGTTTTTAGCACTTTCAGGCCAGTCTGTTAGAAGTGGCTCAGAGGGAGGTTTTTGCAACAGCAGAGGGCAGGTACAAATGTGGCCAGCCAGGGACCACTACTGGAGGACGAGGAGGATGAGGAGGAGGTGGAGGAGGATGAGGATGAAGCAGGTTCACAGCGGGGTGGCACCCAGCACAGCGCAGGCACATCCCTGGTGCGTGGCTGGGGGGATACAGAGGATGATGACGATACGCCTCCCACAGAGGACAGCTTGTCCTTACCTCTGGGGAGCCTGGCACACATGAGCGATTACATGCTGCAGTGCCTGCGCAACGACAGCAGAGTTGCCCACATTTTAACGTGTGCTGACTACTGGGTGGCCACCTTGCTGGATCCACGGTGCAAAGACAATGTGCCCACTTTACTTCCTGCACTGGAGCGTGATAGGAAGATGCGCGAGTACAAGCGCACACTGGTAGATGCGCTCCTGAGAGGATTCCCAACTGTCACAGGGGAACAGGTGGAAGGCCAAGGCCAAGGCAGAGGAGGAGCTAGAGGTCGCCCACGCAGCAGTGTCACGGCCAGCTCATCTGAGGGTAGGGTTAGCATGGCAGAAATGTGGAAAAGTTTTGTCTCCACGCCACAGCTAACTGCCCCACCACCTGATACGGAACGTGTTAGCAGGAGGCAACATTTCACTAACATGGTTGAACAGTACATCTGCACACAACTCTACGTACTGACGGATGGTTCGGCCCCATTCAACTTCTGGTTTTCCAAATTGTCCACGTGGCCAGAATTAGCATGTTATGCCTTGGAGGTGCTGGCCTGCCCGGCGGCCAGCGTTTTATCTGAACGTGTATTCAGCACGGCAGAGGGCGTCATTACTGACAAACGCAGCCGCCTGTCCGCAGCCAACGTGGACAAGCTGACGTTTATAAAAATGAACCAGGCATGGATCCTACAAGACCTGACCCTCCCTTGTGCAGAGTAGTCCTTAATAACTGCCTTAAACCATGTTGTCTTGTACTCCTGGCCACTTCTTCATTGAAAAATCAATTTTTGAAATTAAGTAGGATCTTGGGGTGCAACCCAGAGTTGAATGAACCTTCCCTCTGTCTGGGTGCCGGGGCCAAAGTACATGAAAGTGTCCTTCTCCTGTGCTGGGTGATATGAATGTTATACTTGTGCTGTCTGACATGTCTCCTTTGTGTGGGTGCAGGGGGCCAAAGTCACTGAAAGCGGCCTTCTCCTGTGGTGGGTGATCGAAATGCCTGATTCACTGCTGTGGGACCTCTCTCCTCTTTTTGGGTGCAGGGGTCAAAGAAACAAAAGGTGGCCTACTCCTGTGGTGGTTGACATGATGCCTGATTCTCTGCTGTGGGACCTCTCTCCTCTTTCTGGGTGCAGGGGTCAAAGTCTCTGAAAGTGCCATTCTCCTGTGGTGGTTGATGTGAAACTGATGCTTGTGCTATCTGACCTGTCTCCTCTGTGTCAGGGCTAAGGCCTAAGTCACTGAAAGCGGCCTTCTCCTGTTCTGGCTGATATAAATGCCTGATTCTCTGCTGTGGGACCTCTCTCCTCCGTGTGGCTGCAGGGGTCAAAGTCTCTAAAAGTGCCATTCTCCTGTGGTGGTTGATGTAAATCTGATGCTTGTGCTATCTGACCTGTCTCCTCTGTGTCGGTGCTAAGGCCTAAGTCACTGAAAGCGGCCTTCTCCTGTGCTGGCTGATATAAATGCCTGAATCTCTGCTGTGGGACCTCTCTCCTCTTTCTGGGTGCAGGGGTCAAAGAAACAAAAAGTGGCCTACTCCTGTGGTGGTTGACGTGATGCCTGATTCTCTGCTGTGGGACCTCTCTCCTCTTTCTGGCTGCAGGGGTCAAAGTCTCTAAAAGTGCCATTCTCCTGTGGTGGTTGATGTAAATCTGATGCTTGTGCTATCTGACCTGTCTCCTCTGTGTCGGTGCTAAGGCCTAAGTCACTGAAAGCGGCCTTCTCCTGTGCTGGCTGATATAAATGCCTGAATCTCTGCTGTGGGACCTCTCTCCTCCGTCTGGGTGCAGGGGTCAAAGTCTCTCAAAGTGGCCTTCTCTTGTGCTGGGTGATGTGAAGCTGATGTTTGTGCCATCTGACATGGTTGCCGGGGTCCCATTAAATGGTGGCCTACTCCTGTGGTGGGTGATCTAAATGCATGATTCTCTGCTGTGAAAACCTCTCTCCTCCGTCTGGGTGCAGGGGTCAAAGTCTCTCAAAGTGGCCTTTGCTTGTGCTGGGTGATGTGAAGCTGATGTTTGTGCCATCTGACATGGTTGCCGGGGTCCCATTAAATGGTGGCCTACTCCTGTGGTGGGTGATCTAAATGCATGATTCTCTGCTGTGAAAACCTCTCTCCTCTGTCTGGGTGCTGGTCCAAAATACATGAGAGTGGCCTTCTCCGGTGGTGGTTGATATGACGCATGATTCCTTGCTGTGGGACCTGTATCCTCTGTCTGGGTGCTGGGCCGAAATAAATGAGATTGGCCTTCTCCGTTGGTGGTTGATATGAGGCATGATTCCTTGCTGTGGGACCTATCTCCTCTGTCTGGGTGCTGGTCCAAAATAAATGAGAGTGGCCTTCTCCGGTGGGGGTTGATATGACGCCTTATTCCTTGATGTGGGACCTCTCTCCTCTGTCTGGGTGCTGGTCCAAAATACATGAGAGTGGCCTTCTCCGGTGGTGGTTGATATGACGCATGATTCCTTGCTGTGGGACCTGTATCCTCTGTCTGGGTGCTGGGCCGAAATAAATGAGAGTGGCCTTCTCCGTTGGTGGTTGATATGAGGCATGATTCCTTGCTGTGGGACCTATCTCCTCTGTCTGGGTGCTGGTCCAAAATAAATGAGAGTGGCCTTCTCCGGTGGGGGTTGATATGACGCCTTATTCCTTGATGTGGGACCTCTCTCCTCTGTCTGGGTGCTGGTCCAAAATACATGAGAGTGGCCTTCTCCGGTGGTGGTTGATATGACGCATGATTCCTTGCTGTGGGACCTGTATCCTCTGTCTGGGTGCTGGGCCGAAATAAATGAGAGTGGCCTTCTCTGTTGGTGGTTGATATGAGGCATGATTCCTTGCTGTGGGACCTGTATCCTCTGTCTGGGTGCTGGTCCAAAATACATGAGAGTGGCCTTCTCCGGTGGTGGTTGATATGACGCATGATTCCTTGCTGTGGGACCTCTCTCCTCTGTCTGGGTGCTGGGGCCGAAATAACTGAAAGTGGCCTTCTCCAGTGGTGGGTGATATGACGCATGATTCCTTGATGTGGGACCTCTCTCCTCTGTCTGGGTGCTGGTCCAAAATACATGAGAGTGGCCTTCTCCGGTGGTGGTTGATATGACGCATGATTCCTTGCTGTGGGACCTGTATCCTCTGTCTGGGTGCTGGTCCAAAATAAATGAGAGTGGCCTTCTCCGGTGGGGGTTGATATGACGCATGATTCCTTGATGTGGGACCTCTCTCCTCTGTCTGGGTGCTGGTCCAAAATAAATGAGAGTGGCCTTCTCCGTTGGTGGTTGATATGACGCATGATTCCTTGCTGTGGGACCTGTATCCTCTGTCTGGGTGCTGGTCCAAAATACATGAGAGTGGCCTTCTCCGGTGGTGGTTGATATGACGCCTTATTCCTTGCTGTGGGACCTGTATCCTCTGTCTGGGTGCTGGTCCAAAATACATGAGAGTGGCCTTCTCCGGTGGTGGTTGATATGAAGCATGATTCCTTGCTGTGGGACCTGTATCCTCTGTCTGGGTGCTGGTCCCAAATAAATGAGAGTGGCCTTCTCCAGTGGTGGATGATATGACGCATGATTCCTTGCTGTGGGACCTCTCTCCAATTGATATTGGTTAATTTTTATTTATTTTATTTTATTTTAATTCATTTCCCTATCTACATTTGTTTGCAGGGGATTTACCTACATTTTGCTGCCTTTTGCAGCCCTCTAGCCCTTTCCGGGAGTCTTTTACAGACTTTTTAGTGCCCAAAAGTTCGGGTCCCCATTGACTTCTATGGGGTTCGGGTTCGGGATGAAGTTCGGGTTGAGTTAGGATCACGAACCCGGACATTTTCCGGAAGTTCGGCCGAACCTCTCGAACCCGAACATCCAGGTGTTCGCTCATCTCTAGTTATGTGCACTCCCTGTAAACTCGTCATCGATGTGTGCGATGGCATTCCCGTTACCCCATCATGCTTTGTTTGTTTGGTATGTGTAGGATTGCAATAGTTCCGTGGCGCTTTGTTTTTATGTCACTATTGCACGCCCCTTATTATACACATTGATACTATATGAATGTATGAAAATTTCTTTTTTATATATATATTTATTTGCACTATGGCACTTTATTGATATATGCATTTTCATGGTTTACATTTAATATGGATTTAGCGTTTTTTTTGTATTTATTCACGTTTGTAATCAACATCAATTATGCATCACGTGTTGCCTTGATTGGTAACCCTATTTATTTGCACTTTGCATGCATGTATTCAGCTTGAGAAAGGCTCTATAGCTGAGCCGAAACGTCGCATTGTATTTTCCACATGGGTGAATAAATTTCCACACCGTTTGTACTTTGGAGTGCTGTCCTTTTTTCCTTTTTTTATATATGGGCTTTGAGCCAGTAGCCCCAGGACATAGCACCCTATTCTTTGATTTTTTCCGGTGCCGCCAGCTTTCTGACATATATATATATATATATATATATATATATATATAAAATATATATATATATTGGTGATGTGTACAGTATGTCACGAATGAGCGGGTGTGAACCCACTGTGCCACATGTCCTACCTCCTCTAATGGCGTTGTCTAAGTGAACCCCTCGATCTTCACAGTACCCCTGATGGTGGGGATAGACTTTCCCAAGGGGAACACCGGGTCGCTACCTCTTGAGGAAAATAGGCACACGAGGCAGCTGGTCCAGGCTGACCAGGAGGTACCTGAGAAAGGTACCAGAGGTACAGGTGTTGTCAGCAGGCTAAGTCGTTACCAGGAGCAACAGAGCAGGACCGAAGGATGAGGCAGAGGTGGTCAGACAGGCAAAAGATCAGGGCAGGCAGCAGAGGTACAGGTCAGGCTATCCGGGTCGGCAAGCAGGCAGGGATCAAACACAAGGACCTTGACACTGAAGCATCTGGGAAGGGGCTGATCCACTTATATATGTGCAGGAGTGCTAGGATTGGTTGGCGAGGTCACATGACCCAACCCTTAAAACACAGGAAGTGATGCGCGTCGGCCCTTAAGGAAATGCTGAAGGAAACAAGCAGCAAGCATGCTGTGGCCAGGGAAACACTGGCAGCAGATCATCGCTGAACATGGCGCCCAGGACCGTGACGGTAAGCAGGGGAACAGCGGCGCACAGCAGCCGCTGTTAACCACTATAAGTGCTGGGAGGTGTGTATATCCTACTCAGATACCTTAGCTGGGTGAGATAACTGAAATCCAGAAAGCTGCAGTGGTTTCAGCAAAGTGTAGTTTGCTGAGACAGTTTTGTCTAGATGTTGTTCTGGGCCGAATTTCATGTGGACTGGGGGATAGGTTTGGTAGTGGGATCTGCCAGTACACACCCTTCCACTACATGTATTGTCTTTTGCCGGATCGTAGATGAGGCCTGCTGCTGTAATCAAGGAGGAATAAAACAAGCCTCTGTGTATAACTTGGGGGGAGAAAGGCTGAGGAAGCCTGAGAGGCTCTGTGTGGTCTCATCCAGGAGGGCTGAGGGGTCACGAGGCTTCGTAAAGCCAGAAGTTTGTGGGGGCCCAGTGACGCCTACGGAAAGACGGTCAGAGTCGTGAGGACTTATGGACCATCTCTCCCCAAGGGTGTTGGTGTAGTCACAGCCTGTAGGCTGCTGGACCGTATATGGCTGAGGAAGCCAGATCTAATCCAGTGTGTGAATGGCGCTCTACAGGTGAGGTAGAGACAACACATGTATTAGGTAGAGCCCACACGGGCAGGTGTTTATTTTCAATGTTTGTGTCTGTGATGGTGCTGAAGTGCCAAAAAAAAAGCACCTTTTGGACCTAAACCCCGTTGTCTGAGGAAAAGTCTGTGATTGTGACCCCCTGAGAGAGAGCGATCCCTTACCATATATATATACAGTATACACACACACACTGCATATATTGGACAATATTATGAATCACGGAAAAAGACACAAAACATTATGCAC
>CM065593.1:42564020-42845036 GCA_033119425.1 Bufotes viridis | reverse complement strand
GAATTTACCTCCTCATAGAAACTGATTAAATTAGTTTGGCATGACCGATCCCTCATGAAGCCATGCTGATATTGCATTATTTTCTTATTTCCATTGAGATCCTCTAAGATAGCATCTCTCAGAAAACCTTCAAACAGTTTCCCCACAACAGATGTTAAACTTACCGGCCTATAGTTTTCAGGCTCTGTGTTTGGACCCTTTTTGAATATTGGCACCACATTTGGTATGCACCAATTCTGTGGGACATTCCCTGTCAGTATAGAGTCCGCAAATATCAGAAATAAGGGTCTGGCTATGACATCACTTAATTCCCTTAGGATACGGGGGTGTATGACATCCGGTCCTAGCGATTTGTCTATTTTAATCTTTTTAAGTCGCTGTTGTACTTCTTCTTGGGTCAGAAAGGACACTTTTAATGGGGGGTTTATCTTTACATTCTGCATTTCATCTGACAGTTTATTTTTCTCAGTGAATACATTAGAGAAAAAAATATTTAACAGCTTTGCTTTCTCCTCGTCGCTCTCCCCCGTCATTATTCTTTAAAGGGCCGACACCTTCAGATTTATACTTTTTAACATTTATATAATTGAAGAACATTTTAGGGTTAGTTTTACACTCTTTGGCAATTAATCTCTTGGTCTCTAGTTTGGCCGCTTTTATTTGTGTTTTACATGTTCTATTTTTTCCCTATAGTTTTTCAGTGCTTCCTCGCTACCCTCCTGTTTTAGTGATTTATATGCTTTCTTTTTGTCAATTATTGCTTTCTTTACAGTTCTATTTATCCACATTGGTTTCTTTTTGTTCCTTAACCTTTTATTCCCATACGGTATGTACCTCTCACAATTAGATTTTAGGATGCTTTTAGAGATATCTAATTTTGTGGCTGTATTTTTAATTTTCAGGACTTTGCCTCGCTTAGTTTCCCTAAATTTAGCTTTTTTAAAGTTTGGTATTTTTGTTCCTCCCTGTAGAAATGCTCTTTTGAATGATAATTGCAAGGTTATTACTTTATGGTCACTATTTCCCAGGTGTCCCCCGACCTGCACGTCTGTTGTTCTGTCAGGTCTATTGGTTAATACTAAGTCCAGTATGGCCGCCCCTCTAGTCAGGTCGTGAACCAGTTGGGAAAGGTAATTGTCTTTGGTTATTGCCAAGAACCTGTTTCCTTTATGCGATGTACAGCTTTCAGTTTCCCAGTCTATATCTGGTTAGTTGAAGTCCCCCATGATAACCACCTCATTATTATTTGCGGCCTCGTCTATCTCGTTTAGTAATAGATTTTCTGTGGACTCTGGTATATTTGGTGGTTTACAATAAACTCCTATTAGTAATTTATTATTGTTTTTGCCTCCATGTATCTCTACCACAGTGACTCCAAATGTTCATGTCCCTCACTTATATCTTCTCGGACTGTGGGCTTTAGATAGGACTTTACATATAGGCAGACCACTCCCCCTCTCCGGTTTTGACGATCCTTTCTAAACAGACTGTAACCTTGTACATTAACTGCCCAGTCATAGCTATCATCCAGCCATGTCTCAGTTCTTCCCACTATGTCATAGTCCTCCTCACACATCACGAATTCCAGTTCACCAGTCTTGTTAGTCAGGCTTCTGGCAATAGTATACATACAATTAAGAGGTTTATGTATATGTTTAACCCTACACCTTTCCTTCTAAACTGTTCTAGTCCCCCCTTCCATTCCTCCCCCAGTCCCACTACCTCGTCCCCGATCTCTATCTGCACTATCTTCCCTCCCCCCCCTAGTTCCCTTTGCTGGAATTGGAACTATTCTGCCTGCTCATGTCCTTTTTTCGGTGGACTTTATGATCTGAAAACTCAGACACAGGAGAATGGCTTGCATACATCAAAGAAGACGGCGATATTGGGTGCATCCCATTACATTGGCCTGAATGACACGTGGTGTGTTTTCTACTCTTTCAAGAACTTCGAAAACACCCTGAAACATTTTTGGACTATCTCCATGTAAGTGTCGCAGGCTTTGATGACCTTGTCCAACGTTTGTGTAGATGATTAAGATGCAAGGATACAAAATTTCGTCGGAGTGTAACTCCTGAAGAACAACTGATGGTCACTCTGAGGTATGTATTATTCTACTTGTGGTCGGATCGGCTATCAGAAAGGTGTACCTAACCTAACAACCCTATCTACGACAAGCAGTAGAATTGTGCCATGACTGCTGCGGTAGGGCAGACTAAAGGGGGCCACCCTAATATGAAATGACTGTAAGAAGGTGTGGGTGGGTGGGAGAAATCAGCTGAACCGGCGTCAGGTGCCTATAAATAGCCTAGCAAACAGCTAGCCTACGCCCACAGGTGCATGTAAATTGCCTTGTAATCAGCCTCCCCTCCCACAAACACAGCAAATATATTTGCTTAAAACTTGTGGTCGGATCGGCTATCAGAAAAGTGTACCTAACCTAACAACCCTATCTACGACAAGCAGTAGAATTGTGCCATGACTGCTGCGGTAGGGCAGCCTAAAGGGGCCAAAAAGAACAGACCTTAGGTTAGAGCAAAATATATACATACCATTACTACCCCCACGTTGAACGTAAAAGACATTCCCCGATGAAGGTGCGGAATTTACCGTACGTGTCACAGTGACTACCATCTACCTTACCTCTGTCATGTGCACCGGCACATCGTACTTGGAGGAGACTAACGCTGATGCGATTGAAGGAGTGGCCGGTAATCAGAAACGATTTACTCCTATGTATACTAACAACGTATGAACATATTACGAGAAGATCTGGATCCAGAGAGCTGCAGACTGAACAAACCATGGTGAATCTGTTGGAAGGCCTAAATGAATACCAAGCGTTCGCCGAGGGCCCTGAACGGGCACCAACTATTCCTGGTTGCGAACTACTACACCTCTACTTATACCCCAGGCCGCCTTTTATATGTAAGGGCCAAAAGTTAGAACATGGCGTATGCCGTGTTCCTCTACTAGTAGATTCAAGTGGAATGTGTAAACTTACCAGGCCTGGGGAACCGTCAACACGAATACATGGCTATTTCAATTAACAAGCTAATGTTGCCTGTAATGAAGACAGAGAAACGAACACGCCATACCTGCAGTTGTGACCGGAAATAAGCTTAAGGTCGTGATACTATGTATGCAGCGCCTGTAGACATGAGACATTGAGAATTGTGCCTTATTACTGTACCTCCTACTGGAAGACAGACCGATACCCAGGACTTAGGCCCGGCACCAACACCCTCGCCCGAGCGGCAGAACAAGACATGGAACCTTCCTGTGGTGGGGCCACGTGGCCGACCTTAAATGGCGAAGTCATATGTCAACCCTTAATTGAAGAGGCTATGCGTGAGAGACTCTGATAGTGGAGCCATGTGTGAGAGACTAATGGCGGAGTCATATGTCAACACAAAATCGGAGAAGCCATACGCGAGAGACTCTAATGGAGGACACTAAATCGGAGAAGCCATGCGTGAGAGACTCTAATGGCGGACACTAAATCAGAGAAGCCATGCGTGAGAGACTCTAATGGCGGAGTCATATGTGTAACACTGAATCGGAGAAGCCGTGCGTGGGAGACTAATGGGCACTTAACCATAGAAGCCATGCGTGAGAGACTCAAATGGCAGACACTTAATTGGAGAAGCCATGCGTGAGAGACTCTAATGGAGGACACTAAACCGGAGAAGCCATGCGTGAGAGACTCTAATGGCGGACACTAAATCAGAGAAGCCATGCGTGAGAGACTCTAATGACGGACACTAAATCAGAGAAGCCATGCGTGAGAGACTCTAATGGTGGAGTCATATGTGTAACACTAAATCAGAGAAGCCATGCGTGAGAGACTCTAATGGCGGAGTCATATGTGTAACACTGAATCGGAGAAGCCGTGCGTGGGAGACTAATGGGCACTTAACCATAGAGGCCATGCGTGAGAGACTCAAATGGCAGACACTAAATCAGAGAAGCCATGCGTGAGAGACTCTAATGGCGGACACTAAATCAGAGAAGCCATGCGTGAGAGACTCTAATGGCGGACACTAAATCAGAGAAGCCATGCGTGAGAGACTCTAATGGCGGACACTAAATCAGAGAAGCCATGCGTGAGAGACTCTAATGGCGGACACTAAATCAGAGAAGCCATGCGTGAGAGACTCTAATGGCGGACACTAAATCAGAGAAGCCATGCGTGAGAGACTCTAATGGCGGACACTAAATCAGAGAAGCCATGCGTGAGAGACTCTAATGGCGGACACTAAATCAGAGAAGCCATGCGTGAGAGACTCAAATGGCAGACACTTAATTGGAGAAGCCATGCGTGAGAGACTCTAATGGAGGACACTAACCCGGAGAGGCCATGCGTAAGAGACTCTAATGGCGGACACTAAATCAGAGAAGCCATGCGTGAGAGACTCTAATGGCGGACACTAAATCAGAGAAGCCATGCGTGAGAGACTCTAATGGCGGACACTAAATCAGAGAAGCCATGCGTGAGAGACTCTAATGGCGGAGTCATATGTGTAACACTGAATCGGAGAAGCCGTGCGTGGGAGACTAATGGGCACTTAACCATAGAAGCCATGCGTGAGAGACTCAAATGGCAGACACTTAATTGGAGAAGCCATGCGTGAGAGACTCTAATGGAGGACACTAAACCGGAGAAGCCATGCGTGAGAGACTCTAATGGCGGACACTAAATCAGAGAAGCCATGCGTGAGAGACTCTAATGACGGACACTAAATCAGAGAAGCCATGCGTGAGAGACTCTAATGGTGGAGTCATATGTGTAACACTAAATCAGAGAAGCCATGCGTGAGAGACTCTAATGGCGGAGTCATATGTGTAACACTGAATCGGAGAAGCCGTGCGTGGGAGACTAATGGGCACTTAACCATAGAGGCCATGCGTGAGAGACTCAAATGGCAGACACTAAATCAGAGAAGCCATGCGTGAGAGACTCTAATGGCGGACACTAAATCAGAGAAGCCATGCGTGAGAGACTCTAATGGCGGACACTAAATCAGAGAAGCCATGCGTGAGAGACTCTAATGGCGGACACTAAATCAGAGAAGCCATGCGTGAGAGACTCTAATGGCGGACACTAAATCAGAGAAGCCATGCGTGAGAGACTCTAATGGCGGACACTAAATCAGAGAAGCCATGCGTGAGAGACTCTAATGGCGGACACTAAATCAGAGAAGCCATGCGTGAGAGACTCTAATGGCGGACACTAAATCAGAGAAGCCATGCGTGAGAGACTCAAATGGCAGACACTTAATTGGAGAAGCCATGCGTGAGAGACTCTAATGGCAGAAAGCCATGCGTGAGAGACTCTAATGGCGGACACTAAATCAGAAGCCATGCGTGAGAGACTCTAATAGCGGACACTAAGTCAGAGAAGCCATGCGTGAGAGACTCTAATGGCGGACACTAAATCAGAAGCCCATGCGTGAGAGACTCTAATAGCGGACACTAAATCAGAGAAGCCATCGTGAGAGACTCAAATGGCAGACACTTAATTGGAGAAGCCATGCGTGAGGAGGCTCTAATGGGACCACTAACGGAGAGGCCATGCGTAAGAGACTCTAATGGCGGACACTAAATCAGAGAAGCCATGCGTGAGAGACTCTAATGGCGGACACTAAATCAGAGAAGCCATGCGTGAGAGACTCTAATGGCGGACACTAAATCAGAGAAGCCATGCGTGACAGCCTCTAATGGCGGAGTCATATGTGTAACACTAAATCGGTGAAGCCATGCGTGAGGGACTCTAATGGCGGACACAAAATCAGAGAAGCGTTGCTTGAGAGACTATGATGGCGGAGTCATGTGTGTAAAACATAACCGAGAAGCCATGCGTGGGGGACTCTAATGGCGGAGTCATATGTGTAACACTAAATCGGAGAAGCCATGCGTGGGAGACTAATGGCGGAGTCATACGTGTAACATTAAATCGGTGATGCCATGCGTGAGGGACTCTAATGGTGGACACTAAATCGGAGAAGCGTTGCTAGGGAAACTATAATGGCGGAGTCATGTGTAAAACATAAACCGAGAAGTCATGCGTGGGGGACTCTAATGGCAGAGTCATATGTGTAGCAGTAAATCGGAGAAGCCATGCGCGGGAGACTAATGGCGGAGTCATATGTGTAACACTAAATCGGAGAAGCTATGCGTGAGAGACTAATGGCGGAGCCATATATGCGATACTCTAACGGCAGTTTTTTTCTTTTTTTTTTCTTTTTTATAAACCACTTATATGACTTGGGAACTTGCGTAACCATGAACCCCTCTGACAGGGAGCCTAAGACACTAAACAGCCTACAACCATATGGTACCCCTAACAAACAACATGAAGAACGGTCAAAGGGCCCCCCGGAGCCATAAGGCCGAAGCGATCATCAGGCCACCCGAAGCCATGAGACCCCTCAAGCCATGAGACTGACCGGAATGGCCTTACAGTGACGAGTAGTAATCAAAACGTGAGCCAGACCCGATGGGATATGCATGGACATCAGTGATGCGAACCACGTGCATGAATAAACATAAACCAACCGCATTTTTTTTTTTTCTTTGAAGTGAACAGCAAAAGTAGGCCTTTGGAATATAACAAACCAACAAGGAAAACATGCAAGCTTGAAAAGAAAGCAGCTATGTTAACCGGGAGAGCAGTGTCAGAGCGGTGTGCTGATTGCCCAAATGAAAATACTGAGTAATCATGATGTCGAGTTAAAAGGAAACTGTAGCTCTAAGTGGAAGCAGAGTATAACACATGGTGTAAGAACAGGTGGGTGAATGCAACTCTGGATGTGAGTGGTGCCTAAAACATGGTATGGGCCTGCTCTGAGCATAGAGAGCAAGGCATAACGCAGCCATATGAACAATATCTGAAAGTATGCAGAGTATTAATGTGATACAACAACAGATGCATGAACTCAGCTCTAGTAGTGAATGTAGTATAGGACAAAATGTAAATGCAGACACACGGACATAGCTTTTGAAGGTAACAAACCTAGCCAAGATCGTTCGACAATTAGTGCCCAACCCCCTACGTGCCAGAGAGCAACAAGTCACGGACCGTGTAACCAAGTCCGATCCCACCGTGAATGCCAGCGCTCGCCTGGCACCTTCTGCCGTTGCCCAGGTGCGAATGGACCTCCACATAATGCTGCAGTTTTTTTTTTTTTTTTAAAGATGGTCATTACCACACCACCTAGTGTTCCTTTAAGAAAACATAAAGGTGGTTGAACATAAACCCTGATTCGATGCCAAATAATCGACACGATAGTGCACCTGTAAACACAGCACAGAACCGCTGACACATGCGTGCCCATAACATACAATTTATAGATTGAACACGCTTACCAGAGCATCAGAACTCAAATACAGGCGCCTTGATCAATCTGCTTGTGCCCCCATATAGACCACTGATATACATTTACCGACACCTTGCAAGTCTGGCGCTAACTGCGGACTTGCACCCACATGTAAAACAGGTGACAATAACCATGTTTTTTTTTTTTTTTTTTATGTTAACGGCCATTGATACATGGCCCTTCCAGATAGATAAACTAAGTACTACCGTCACTTAAACACAGCGTGCGTACCTTATAGACATGCGTCCCGTATCAAGCAGATATCAGAAAACATGTGACCATACGTACTCTAGTCGCATGCAATATCAATAACTATATGCAATGCCCCCAACATGCCCCTGAACAGCCAGACGAAGAACTGACAACAGTCACTTGACCATTAGCGCCCAACTTTGCTTCGACCCACAGTATAACAGATCGCATACCGCAGTGTGGGTCACGTGCCGACAAGTGCGATTCTACAGTAAATGCCAGCACTCGCCTGGCACTTTCTGCCGCAGCCCAGGCGTGAATGAGCCTGCACACGATGCAGCTGCGTTTTTTTTTTTTTGTTTTTTTTTCCTACATTGACCATTGATATACAACACCTAACATAGCATGCATAGCTTAAGCCAACTGCAGATACGCAACCCACGAGTGAACCAGGTATCAGTAACATGCAACCAAACCTACTCTAAGCACATGCTACCGCAATAACTGTATGCAATGGCCCCCGCAGGCCTCTGAAAAGCCAGTCAAACAATACTGACGCCATCGCTGGAGCATTAGCGACCAACTCTGCTTCGACCTGGAGCGCTACATGTCGCGGACCACAGCGTGGGTCCCGTGTAACCACTCCAATCCTACCATGAATACCAGGGTCTTCCTGAGAGATTCCGCCGTCGTCCAGCCGTAAGGAGCTTCCACACCATGCTGCTGTATCCTAGAGCTGACCCAGAGGTAGTGAAATCAGCTGAACCGGCGTCAGCCTGGGCCCACAGGTGCCTATAAATAGCCTAGCAAACAGCTAGCCTAGGCCCACAGGTGCATGTAAATTGCCTTGTAATCAGCCCCCCCTCCCACAAACACAGCAAATATATTTGCTTAAAACTTATCACCAACATCATTCCTTTTTTTTTTCCTAGTACTTTAGCGATTCTGTCTTTTTGTGCCTTATTGTCACACCATTTATTTTTGTATACCTATTTTCAATTAGCCCCAATTAAGATTAAGAATATGGGATTTGAATCAAATATGTAAAGAGACAATATTGAGTGGACAAACAGATTTTATAGGCCACCGGTACTGCCCCCATGTGTGGCGAAGTGATGGTTCACACTATGTTACACCAATTTTTAAATTTTCTGTTTATAACAAAACATCAAAGTAGTACTTTCAGTTAATGGAAGCCAGAAAGGTTGTATACCATATTTTCTATAAATCATGGGTAAAATACATAGTCTTTCACGGAAGTTCGGGTCTCTTGTGTTCTTTTTATTTTGTGAGCTACTACATGGTAAATTTAGATTTTTAGCTACCTGGTGTACAGTACTTAAACCTGAAGGCCGCTTGTGGACCACTGAACGGAAAGTTGTTGTGCTTTATGAAAACTGTCATAATTGTATTGCTACTTTATGTATAATATGTGGTACTTTCTTGCCACAGGTGAAAGTTTTTCAAGTCTAAATTTTTAATTTCGTCTTGGAAAAACAACCATTTCTTGCATAGTTAAAGATACCTGCCGGGCAATATGGAATATTCTGCGTGAAGAATTTGTTTCCACTCCTACTCGCCAGCACCAGATCAGCATAGCCGACAAGTTTTGGGAGGTCACCCAGTTTCCAAATTATATTGGGGCTGTGGACGGAAAGCATGTGAGAATCATGAATCCCCCACGTAGTGGATACTCCTTTTTTAACTATAAAAAGTATTTCTCTGTCATATTATTGGCTATAGCGGATGCAAAGTACAAATTTGTAGCTGTTGACATTGGAGCTTTTAAACGAACAAATGATTCTCGTGTTTTTAAAAATTCTTGTATGGGAAGAAGTCTATACTCTGGAAACTTGGAAATACCTGAGCCTAGGACTTTACCTAGTACTTCAAACCCCGCTCTACCATAGGTTCTTGTTAGAGATGAAGCTTTCCAAATGTGTGGAAATTTGCTGAAGCCATATTCTAGCGGTTGTTTAACCTATCCTAAAAGAGTTTTTAATTACTGCCTGACTCGTGTCAGAAGAAGGGTAGAGTCTGCTTTTGGCATTCTCGTTGCAAAATGGGGAATATTTACTAGTAGTGTTGAGTGCGAATATTCGAATAGCGAATTTTTTTAGCGATTTAAAGTTGTTAATCCTTGTTGCTCTCTGGTTGTCTTCCCACTTCCCAAAAGCTGTTCTTACCTGTCTGGAGGATTCCTGGCTCCCTGCCTGCTCTAGTCAATGCCCGTTGCCGCTTCTGCCGACTTTCTGTGTGCATGGTAACGCCTCCATGCTAAAATGTACTGTCGGATGTGAGAATCACGATCTCACAAATTGGACTAAGTTGTAATCGCAATGCGATTAATATAACTTGAATTACTCGCATTGCGAATACAACTTAGAGCTGGGTTCCTAATGGTGGTTTCTAGAATATAATGAAGATTGAGAATATAGTGCTATATTTGTGAATTCATGATATTCGTTATATTCTAGCAATACAACCATTAGGAACCCAGCTCTAAGTTGAATTCGCAATGTGAGTATATGTTCGCATTGCGAATTCAACTTAGATCTGAGTTCCTAATGGTTGTTGCTAGAATATAACGAAGATTGAGAATATAGTGCTATATTCGTCATATTCGGTATCTTCGTCAATTCTAGCAATACAACCATTAGGAACTCAGCTCTAATTTTAATTCGCAATGCGAATATAAATTCGTGTAACATTCGCAATATATAGAATAATGACGAATATTCGATTTCGAGGAATATATGATGGATATTCAATTGAATATTCGCAAAATATCGCGAAATCGAATATGGCACCTCCCGCTCATCACTATTCACTAGGTCAATACAATTACAAATACAGGCAGTGGGTGAGGTTGTAAAAGCATGTGTTGTGTTGCACAATTATGTACTGACTAAACGGTTTTTGCTTTTAGACCTCCTGTCAGTTTCCACACCTGGAGATACAGTTCAAACTGGGCCAAGATCAACAACTGCTGTGAATCGCATGCTGGATCAATTTGCCAAATATTTTATTTCTTCGGCTGGATGTGTGCCTTGGCAAGATGAGCATATTTGAATTTGTCAAAAACATTCATGCTGTGCACTTTTATGTTTTGGATTTGATTTTTGATTCAATTTATTTAACAGTTTTTTTAATTATAGTTCCACAAAAAATAAAAAGTTGTTATACAAATGTTATATTTTCTTGCGGTTAATGTTTGCATAGACAGCATATCATCATAATTTACCTAGTCTCATTTATTTGTATGATGTTGCTATATAGGAGCCTGGTTCATAATTGAGGGGAGAGTCGATCAGTATGCATCGGTCAACCACCATTGATTGACTGTGGTGTTACGAACAAATCTTCATCAGGGTTGCAACGCGTCTCCGACCAGCATATCTTATGTTATTGTTCACTTTTTGTGGATTGATTGTCTTTATAGTTCTAAAAACCTGCCTACATACTTTACCCTATTTTGAGCACACAAATGTTAGGGGGAGATTAATAATTAATATCCTACTTTTACATTGTTATACAAAAATATTAAACAGTAAATGAATTATAAAAGGTTCTATAAAAGTGCATCTAAAAAAAAGTGCACCAATATGGAATATGGGTCTAGATATGACATATGGGAGATAGAGACTAAAACACAACTGAAATCCTACTTTTGTTGTAGACCTGATCTATAGTAGACAATAATGTGATGTGAAATAGATAGCTAAAAATAAGTTTGCTATATCCCATAACTGAAGGAACAGATAGGGTTCTTTCACACAAGCCAGTCCATTGTGAAAATCTGGCTCTGTCTGTGATTGTGATCCTCTTCTCTAGACGACGTGAGCGTATAGCATGATTAATACTGCTATGTGCTTGCTTCATCATACCGACAGCTTCATGTCAGCATGATTATGTAAAAGGTCAAGCAGAGGCACATATCAATATCATTCGTAGTCATGATAATGCTATGCTCACCAGCAAATCTACAATGGTGGATCATGCTAAGGAGCGACATTATTGCGATGGACTCAAGAGTGGAAAACAGGCCTTTACAGAGAGTTAATTATACACAACCCTCATATCCAAAGGTTCCTTAAAAGAAAAAGAAAAAAAAGTGCAACATTAACAACATTTTTAAGATTAAGGATCATTTCCTTGTACTATATGGGATTGACCAGTCCTATACCGACTCCAAGGACCATGTCCATATCAGTGTTCAGAAATAGCACCTGAACTACTACTTGACTTCAGGAACAGCTGTATATCAATGATTAAGACTAGATCATTAAAGACAATGTCATTAATAACATAAAAAATGTTGTATAAAAGCAATTATAGAAGTAAAACAGTTCTGTCACAAGCAACATAGCCAACGGTTCGAGAAAAGTGCATAAAAGTGCAAAAATATCCTCAGTCATCAACAGGTGCTTACAGTATATGGGACTACTCAGCCAACGTTGACTATAGAAATAAGCGAATTTTTAAAAAATTCGATTTGCTGGTTCGCCCAATTTTTTGAAAAAAAAATTTGGTTTGATCCAAATTTATTCACGGCAAATTAGTTAAAAAACGGCTATTTGCTGGCTGCAGAAAACCTTTATAGGGGTGTACAACACTGTGCCGTGCAGTAACACACATAGGGAGTCTGCTGTGGTAGTGAAACAATACTGTGAGTCAGTATGACATGCAGATGACAGGCGTCGCTCTTAGAAGCAACTCAGAATAACTCAAGTATGAACTCAGCCTTACAGGTCGATATTAGTGCCAAGAAGAAGCGCACTCCTTTTACACATTCATCAGCTGATTCCACATAGATGTCTACATAACCTGTTCAATTAAACGCTTAAACAAGTAGAGCCCCCCCACAGAGGGGAGAGAGTATCAGCAGTAAGTTTGTGTCAACGTCACTGACTATTTTGCCCTTCCTCTGATCCGTCAGAACAATTACCCCAAAAAAGCGGATCCTGTTTGTTGAGCATCTGCCTTCACTCGGTCAGCATTTGGTCAGTAATCCATCAGTATTGCCAAAAAAAACAGGAGTGGATCCAAAACAGAGATGACCGAGTCAACCATTCAAGAACTGCTGGGTTGCTGGTCACGACACGACCTCTAGCTGATACTGGGAGCTCCGGCCTCTCGATGTGACTTCTGCTGCCACGCCCCCTTACTCTGCTGTGACCTCTGCCTGCTCTAGAAACATTTAGGCCTCTGCCACCCTGTGCTGGGCCTGGCACTTCTCTGTCTGACATACTGTTAGATCAAATAAATAAAAAGCAAATTAAAACACCCTAAAAAAGTCTGTAATTTTCTCACTTCACCACACAACGGCTAATAAGCCCTTTTTTCCCCCACTAATACACACCACAAAAGGCTTTAGAAAATATAACTGCACCGCTGATCGGCAAATATATTTTTTCTTTTTCCACTAATACACACCACAAACGGCTTTAGTACAGACTGTATAACTGCACCGCTGATCAGCAAATATTTTTTTTCTTTTTCCACTAATACACGCCACAAACGGCTTTAGAACATTTAACTGCACCGCTGAACGGCACTGTTAGTGGCTGTTTTAAACAGCACTTGCACCCCAATAACAAGAACGGTTTGCTGGAATTACAGAGCTGTATTTTGGCAATTTGGATCCCCAGTGCAGGGGATTGTTCCTATTACCCAGGCTGTAAACTCCCCTACTGAACCCTGTTCACGATAAATGCCGTCGAATGATTCCTCCCGGTGTCATCTAGTGGCGGTGTCTTGACCAGCAACCCAGCGGTTCTTGAATGGTTGACTTGGTCATTAACTTCATCCCAAGTGACATCAGACCCCCCCAGCCAAGAGTCGGTGGGTTTGTCAGATACAACCCTTAGTTGGCATGGCCCGGGAGCAGGCCCTGTGCCCTCACCTGTTCTCAACCTGCCTTTGTCCATTTCTGTTCCCTCAGCCAGACAAGTATTATATAATGTGGGCTCAGCCCCACTATACAGCGAAGATGAGCTACTAGAGGACAGTCAGCAGTTACTGCCCAGCCAAGATGTGAAGGAGACATCCGCTGCTTCCTTCGGTAGGCGGGCAAGTAGTGATGAGGAGAGCCGGGTGAATTAGAGGCTTTATCATCATCGGGAGAAGAGGGTGGCAGCTTGCCCGTCAGGCAACCGCGGAGCCAGCAAGTCGCTAGCGTGGCCGGGAGTCAGCAGGGTGGCAGCAATGGGAGGTCGAGAGCCAAACGTGCCCGGGGTAGACCACCCGCTTCGCAGGAGCCTACCTGCCCGGAATGTAGTGGTGCAGGGGTTCACGGTTGCAGCAGTGGTAACAGTCAGTCAGTGCAGAATGTTGGGAGTAAAATCACCTACTCGGCGGTGTGGCAGTTTTTTGTTAAGCTGCTGGAGAAGGTAAACATAGCCATTTGTAGAATCTGTGGGCAGAAGGTGAAGCGTGGCCAGGGTGCCAATATTGGCACCACGGCCCTGCGTCAACATATGCAGCTTCACCATAAAGTGTCCTGGGAGAACCGTGGCTCCAATGTGGTGGTCCAGCCTGCAGCAGAAAACCGCTGCATCACCCAGTGGCACACCCCCAATTTCAGGCAGTCAAGGCTTCACCACCTCATTCGAAGAGAGCTGTCTGTCCTTCCCATCATCTGCTGGTCCTGATGCTCTTGCTCCACCTCCTACTCCTTGTCAGTCATTCCATCAGCAATCTATCACCGAAGCGATTACCAAGAGACAACAGTATTCAGAGAACTGATGGCTTGTGCCGAGCCGAGGTGGAGAGTCCCAAGCCGTCATTTCTTTGCCAAAGGAACAGAAGGTGTCCTTGAGCCTGTCCTTGCCCTGGAGCCTGTTGGTGTCTGCCAAAGGGCACGGCAGCACCGACGTGTGGAGTTGTAACTACAGTCAAGGACAATACATGTCCTTTACGGCCCACTGGGTGAATGTGGTTCCTGCGCAGCTACACCAGCAACTTGGCCAGTTGACGCCGCTTCTGCCTCCACGTTCTCATGCCGTTGGTCCTGCGACAATGTCTGCCTCTGCCTCCTCATCCCCCACCATGTCCTCAGCCTCCACTGCAGGGACAAGTCACAGTGCTCCTCCAGCATACCACATGTGCAGAGCACGGCGGTGTCATGCTGTGCTGCACCTAGTTTGCCTGGGCGAACTGAGTCACACAGGGAAGGAACTGCTCTGTCTCCTTCATCACGAAATCGAATCCTGGCTTTCTCTGTGACAACTCAAAATCAGAATCATGATGACTGACAAAAGGAAGAACATGGTGTCAGCGCTGCTTCAAGGAGGGCTGAGCCATGCGCCCTGCATGGCACACGTATTCAATCTGGTTGTCAAGCAGTTCCTGAAGTCTTCCACCCATCTGCAGGACATCCTAAAAATGGCCAGGAAACTTTGCATGCACTTCAGCCACTCGTACACCACAAAGCACACCCTCCTTGCAGCGGCAGAACTGCACCCCCCGACATAGGCTGTTATGCAACGTTTCTACCCGTTGGAATTCCATATGTTGGACCGACTATACGAACAGAGAAATGCCATAAACGATTTAGTGAAGATCCAAGCAGACAGGAGTATTCCCCTGTGCAACTTCAATGTCAGCCAGTGGCAGCTCATACGTGACACCTGCCATTTGCTCAGGCCCTTTGAGGAGGCCACGTTATTTGTCAGTCGCCAGGTCTACGGGATGAACAACGTTAGTCCACTGCTTTATGTCCTGGAACAGATGCTAGTAAATCTGGCTGGTCAGGGGACTGGAGACGTGGCGCCTATATCTCACGGCCACATGAGCCCTATGGGGGATGAACTGGAGGAGGACATTGAAGCACAAGCAATGTGTAGCAAAATGGGTGGGTTTGATACACATATGACAGTAGAGGAGGAGTAGGAGCAGCCAGAGGAGTTGCAGGGCTATGAGGAAGAAGAGGCAGGGGACCCAGACACACAGTGGCAGTATGCAGTGGAGATGGAGGCAGGGAGTCCCTCCGAGTCACTTGCACAAATGGCCCGATGCATGCTCACTTGCTTGCGTAGTGACAGACGAATTGTCACCATTTGCCAGAGGCATGACTTCTGGCTCTCCACCTTGTTGGACCCTCGCTACCAATCCAAAATAGGGGCCTTTTTTACACCCGCTGAGAGGGAGGATAAACTGAACTACTATAGAGACATCCTATGTAGTCAGTTGGCCGCTGCCTACCCGAGCCATTGTCCATCCTCTTGCAGGTCCGACCGGGGGGCCCTCTGCGTTCACGTTCCTCTGCCATGGCTGCTGTGGCAGGGTGGGGGGTAGGAGCAGTTCCAGCTCCATCAGCAGCAACTTGAGTCTAGAGTCGCTGATGAGCAGCTTTCTTCACCTGCCTAGTAAAGAAACTACTCACCAGCAGCAGCAGCTAGACCTAGAGCAGGACCTGAACCAGCAGGTGGTGGCATACTTGGACAGCACACTGCCAGCCCGCATTGAAGATCCACTGGAGTACTGGGCAGCCAAACTGGATTTGTGGCCGCAACTGGCAGAGTTTGCCCTAGAAATGCTGTCCTGCCAGTAGTGTGGCATTAGAGCGGGTGTTTAGTGTGGCAGGGGCCATAGTTCCCTCAAGAAGAACTAGCTTGTCCACCCAAAATGACCTTTGTCAAGATGAATCAGGAGTGGATCACCCAGGATTTCCTCCCACCAATGCCTGATGCAACAGACTAGATCATCCATGGTGCCACACCCACACTTTGACAAAAGAGACCGGTTTCTTCTGGCTACCTGCCTCAGCTACTATTCTGATTGCTGCCAACTGATGCTGCTGCTGCCACCTCCACACTGTCATTCTGCCACCCTGTGGCCTCCTCCTGATGCTGCTGCCGCCACCTCCACACTCTATTATTGAGCCACTCTGTGGCCTCCTGATGATGCTGCTGCCCCCTCCACAATGTCATTGTGCCACACTGTGTCATCCTCCTGATGCTGCTGCTGCCACCTCCAGACTGTAATTGGGCCACTCTGTGGTCTCCTCATGCTGCTTCCACCTCACCACTATGTCATAGGGCCACTCTGTGGACTGCTTATGCTGTTCCCACCTTCCCCACTTCATAACTGAGCCACTATTTTGCCTTTTGGCTTGGCTGATATCATCATTTATTTGACCCTTCTTCTGATCTTTGTAACAGCTGTAAGGCCTGCATGACATGGTCCCTATTTTGCATCAGAATTGGTTTATGATTTGGTAGCCAAAAGCAGGAGTGGGTACAAAACACAGAAGACATGCAAATATTCCATTTGCATGTCATCTGTTTTGGATCAACTCCTGTTTTTTTTCGCTTTAGCAACACTGATGGATTACTGACAAAATGCTAACCAAGTGAAGGCGGATTCTCCCCAGACAGAATGAGTTTTTTTGGGGTTATTGTTCTGATGGATCAGAGGAAGCTCAAAAGTATCAGTGACTTCAACACAATCTTACTGCTGACACCCACTCCACTCTATTGGGGGGCTCTACTTGTATAAGCGTTTAACAGAACAGGTTCTGTAGACATCTATGTGGAATTAGCTGACGACGATGTAAAAGGAGTGCGCTTCTTCTTGACACTAACATTGACCTGTAAGGCTAAGTTCACACTTGAGTTATTTGGTCAGTATTGGCCCGTGACTTCCCAAATAAGTGAAGTGTGCAGTGATTCTAAGAGCGACGCCTGTCATCTACTGACTCACAATTAATTTCACTACTACAGCAGACTCCCTGTGTGTGTTACTGCAAGGCACAGTGTTCTGCACCACTAAAAAGGCTCTCTGCAGCCAGACGTTTTTTAACGCGACTCGCCACAAATAAATTCAGATCGAACCAAATTTGTTTAAAATTTGGTAAACCGGCCGAATCGAATTTTTGAGAAATTTGCTTATCTCTAATCCGGATTGCAAGGGAGTCCGTTTTTTGTTGAGGCCTTTGCCGGGTCGTTAGTTTGTCCGGTGCGGAGTCCAATTTTCAGTTGGTACAGCCGCTGGTTGCGGGGCCATTGCTGGTACATCAGGATGGTACAGCTTTGTCTTGTTTTAAGTTTGTGGTGGTTTTTCTCAAGTGTTTGGCGGCGGCAGGTTTACCAGCTAGGGAGTTTGCATCTTACTCATTTTGGATTGGAGCTGCCACTGCGGCGTCTAGGTGGGACTTGGGTGACGACGAGATCAGGCGAATTGGAAAATGGGAGTCGGAAATTTTTTGATCCTATATCCGCATTTGCTGTCACAGTTGGATCCTAGAGTGTGTTTGGCGTAGCTGTTGGGTAATTTATTTGGTTTGCAATGGGCTGGGCTCGTGTTGCGGCACAGTCGTACTCATGTGGTGTTGTTTTGTTCTCTTTTGTTTCAGGGTCTACCTCATCTTTAGCCTGGATTTTCGGCTACTCTTGCATGTACTGGGGGACCCAGCGAGCTGACATTCGGCGGAATGGAAGGCAGTTGGGTTTTGCAGCTGGCGAGTTGACTGGCCTGCGTGGTCTTTTGTGGGGGCAGGTGCTTCAAAAATTTTGTTTCTATGTTTCTCTAGATCGCCCGCCAGATCTTTTGGTGTTGCATGCAGGGGGGAATGATTTGGGTCAGTCCAGGGACGTCATTCCAGGGACGTCATTCGAGATGTTAAACTGGATCTGTTATGTTTATGGGCGGAGTTTCCGGCATTGTTGATTATTTGGTCGGACATAGTGGCTCGACGGGTTTGGCAGTATGTGAGGTCTGTGGACAGGTTAAACATTGCTCGGGCAAAAATTGACAAGGAAGTGGGTCGTTTTGTGCAGCACAAAGGTGTCTCTGTGGTTTGGCATCGAGAGTTGGAGGAGGCGTCCCCGCAATTCTTAAGGGCGGATGAAGTGCACCATAATGAGGTAGGGATAGACTTGTGGGCCTTGGGGTTGCAGGAAGGTCTGGAGACGGCTTTTAGGGTGTGGCAGGACGAATACAGGTGAGGTGTCACCGGTGTTTGTTGGTGGCGGGAAAAATGGGGGATCCTGGGAGGAAAACGCAGAATAGGTGCATGACTCTTTGAGGGCGTGCATCTAGGAGGTTTCAGTAAATTAAAAACTGGGGCTCATGTCTTCAGGGGTATCATTTGGATGAGTTGGTGCCCTTGAGTCGGTCAGTGGGGCCGAGGGTAATGTTTAATTGGATTTTAAGTGGAGGTTCGCGAGTGGCGAACACAATTTATTTGGATTGTCTTCTAGGATCCCTTTACAGTATGTTGTTGGATTTAATATTAATATATTTTCTAAAATATGTGGGCGATTTTGACATAATTTTATTGGTTAATGAAATTGGCCGCTACAGCCTTTTTACACCAAGCTGTCTGTGTGTCTTTCTTGGGAATTGGGGTACAATAATGGGGGCGGGATCGTTCCATCCAAAGAAGCCATAGCCACATTGCATCTTATTCTCTCTCTGTTAGATTGCGTCTATTTCCTATCAGGTGAAGAAGAGCTCGCCCATATCCTACAGCGAGGCAGAAGAACATCTGCAGAACCTCGTTTGTATTGGGAAAGCCTTTATCTCACTGATAATGTCTCAGTTCGGCTTCATTGCCCTACTGCTCTTCTTGTTCTGGCCTGAAGTCAGTGCCAGACCGCTACCTACAGTGCAGGTGACATCTCCATGGCAGCATCTGGGGACCCCCACCAGCAAGGAGAACATCTACCGGTCCTCCTCTCTCATCAAAAGGATACAGAAGGGCATATCCCAACTGGTCAAGTGGCTCCTGATTGCCGTGGCCATCATTGCGATTTGCATCTGTTTATGCCTGCGTTATCTCCTGGACTTCTGTAATAAGCACGGAGATAAAATACCGCTGAATAAAATATTTGACTTGTACAAGAAGCCTCAAGTACAGGACGGCTAAATCTGGAACTGGTCAGCATTGTCACCATTACTGTGCAGGTCAGTTGGAAGGGGAAATGGGAATATTAACTTCTTCTAAAATATATTTTTTCCTGCTCATGGGGATTAAAAGGGGTCAGTTTATCAGAATGGCCCCTCTTTATATGTATAGGGCAGGGCACATATACGTCAGAGAGGGGTCTTGGCCTCAAACCCCCCACTGTAGGGCAGATCTCAGGACTATTGTGTATTAATGTTCACTTTGATAGCGATTTGTTCTTGTGTCTTGTTAGTGACATCTGGGACTTTGTTTCTGTAATTTTTTATATAATCCGTCCCCTTCATTTTCCTGTAAATGTTAATGAAAACTTTAAGAGACAGAAGTAATACAGCAGTAAGTCCCCTATTAGGGACCTGCCTGGTAAAGAAAATGGGGAGGGGGTGGGGGGGAGTCCTTCTCTAATATGTTTTTCAGAGTAACTCTATATACAGTATCTTATTATAATAAGTCAGTGATGATATCAGAGTTTATTAAGGAGCAAGGAACTGATTTTGGACATTGTCCCCTCTACATCTTAAAGTTGTAGATCTGTAGACTTGTAATTTTCCAAAGGAGCTGTGAAACAATGAAAGGTGGAATCTGACTGGTTGCTATGGGCAACTAAGCCAGTTCTACTTTACACCGGTTTGATAAATCTCCCCCATAGAGTTTAGTATATCGATTGATGTATTTCTTGTTCAAATGTGATTATTACAGGATTGGATCAGAACGACTTAAGGGAATATCTCTGGAAACATCAATGACAACTATCAGGCTGGCTAACTATAATAACTGGACTTGCGGCATCTTCAACCTTCTATTCCATGTGTTCACTGCACAATAAAATTCAGTTCAGATCTTGACTTTCTTGTTGTCTTTGTTTCTTTTCTTGATTGAGACCAATAATAGATCAGCGTTACTGTGTCCTGAAAAGTGTGGACTACACATGAAGACAGCAGATTCTGCTTCTGACCTCTGTCACTCAAAAAGAATTACTGAGAAGCAGCATATAGGGAATTATAGACAAGTACTGAGCAGTATAGATGTGAATAAGGCAGTTGGGAGTTAAATAATACTTAGTATTAGCTGCTGAATTATTTATGTGCTGTCTGGTCTCTATATACTACCTCATTACTCCTCCCCCTTCCCCTCTCCATAGCTTTGATCCTTCTATGAGCATGTAGCAGGGCGTATCCTTCTCCCTGGCTGTAGCGCTGTCCAATTGCAGTGCAGAGCAATTGGAAGCAGGTGATTGGACCATGTGACCCAGTGATGTCACTGAAGGTCCTTCACCCCCTTTCCGGCTGAAGACAGAACAGGAGCCCCTTAACCGGCAGCTATGCGATCAAATGGAGGGGGTGAGTTAGTTTTTTTTGATTATTTTTAACCCTCTCTTGCCCTTTTTACTATGCATTCTCTATTGAGAATACTATTATTTTTCTTTATAACTATGTTATAAGGGAAAATAATAAAGATCGGGTCCCCATCTCGATCGTCTCCTAGCAAACATGTGGGAAAATCGCACCGCATCCGCACTTGCTTGCGGATGCTTGCGATTTGCCCGCAGCCCCATTCACTTCTATGGGGCCTGTGTTGCATGAAAAAACGCAGAATATAGAGCATGCTGCGATTTTCACGCAACGCAAAAGTGATGCGTTAAAATCACCGCTCATGTACACAGCTCCATTAAAATGAAGAGGTCTGGATTCAGTGCGGGTGCAATGCGTTCACCTCACGCATTGCACCTGCGCGGAAAACGCGCCCGTGTGAAAGGGGCCAAAATGTAACTTTAATGCGCCGTGCATCTGATCATCACATGACCAGTACGGATGTTCATCCACCTAAAGGAAGCAATTAAATATTTTATTGAATGACATCAAGATCTTGAAAATTGTGATGAACTGATCATTTATTCACTGAAATCAGAATACCCTTTTAGGGTGCCCACGACCATTGGGTGTTTTGCGGTCCGCAAATTGCAGCTCCACAAAACACATATACCAGCCGTGTGCATTACGCATTTTGCGGAACGGAACGACCGGCTCCTAATAGATTATTTAGGACACGTTTTATTTTTTTGTGGAAAGGCCATATGGACACAGAATGCCCACAGAGTCATTTGTTTTTGTCTGTTTTTTCCATGTCCATCTGTACATACAGGCACGGATTTTATAGCTTTACACCTTGAATGTAATACAAAATATCAAACAATCCACATTTAGCTTCAATTTTCGGAATTTTTCTTGAAAAGCAATGCTATTTTCTGGTTTATAAAAGTTTTAACACGTCAAGTCCTCATGTGCAGCAGAAAGTGGTGGAACCCGAGGAATATCTGGATTTAATGTCAGAAGAAGCTCTGGGGAAATAGATACATTTCAGAAAATGGGTCAGGCAGGCATTTTTACAAGACGGGGCCCAAGTGGGAATAATCGATTGAGGTCATGTGCGTAATAAAATGTAGAGGAGAAAGTCAAGGCTGGTATGAAGTAATTGGGATGGAAACATAACATTGAGAGTCCACCAGATGTATGTGTAACACTGCGGCTTCTAGCACAGATCTGAGAGTATTACAATGCGGCTCATGTATCAGACACAGGACAACAGCTTGGGGAGTGTACAATTTAGCCGTTCGCCATCGCTTTGTATTATGGGATTCAGTGCAAATGTCACGTCAAAGCCTGAAGTTCCCAACTGCAATCGTGTTGTTAGTTATGAGGACAGAATAAAAGAATAACACTTCTTGAGAGGAGACATCTAAGAAGGTCTACCTCCAGGAGGTGCATCAATCAGCACTTCATAATTGAATTCGTAAAAGTATGATTGCTTAAGGCCGATCTGTCACCACAAAATGTAATGCAATCTGAACGCACCAGGTTATAGAGCAAGAAAAGCTGAGCAGATTGAAGTATATTTTGGGAAAAGATTCAGCAAAGCCTGTATTTTTTACTTTTCTATCTTTGCTTTTTCCACTTCCTGTGAAAAGCTATCGGTACCGGAGCGTGGTGTTATCAGTGACTGACGGCTATCTCTTATGCATATTTAGGCTAGGGCTACACGGTGACACTAGGTGCGCAACAGGTGTCGTAGCCAGGTTTGCTGAGTAGAGATGATCCCATACAAAAGAATAGGATCACCATGCCAATCACAAGAAATCCAACACGGCTGCATGTCTTGTGACTGCCGCAGAGATTTTATTCATTTCTATGAGATCATCTCTACTCAGCCATCCTGGCTGGCTCTGACAGTTGGGCAAACAGTGTCAACCATGTAGCCCTAACCTTATGCATGCAGTGCTATCAATCACTGATAAAAATGGACCAGATGGGGACAATTGCACCACAGAGCAAGTATGCTCTGCCATTGATGGTGTAGAGGAGGGAATGTCATCACAGAAATCCATGTTATCCCTCCCCCAGGGGTCATGTTACACAAGGAGAAGGATGATCTATGCCTTTCTCACCTTTCTGCACTGTCCCTGCACTCTGTTAGCAGGCTGAGATCATAGCCAGCAGAATGGGATGGGGTTGCTTTCACTCACTGTATCTCACACTGTATAGCAGCTAGAGCTATGGCCATGCCTTGTATTAAAACTGATCTATTTCTGGCAAACCAACACACAGACAGAAAAAGAAGGACCTTTAGAAACAATCTATATAAAATGATTGATATCGCGCTATTTTGTACCTGTTCAGACTGTGGGTGCACACTAAATTCTGCCAATCCAGTACCAGTGTTTAAACTAAGACGGTAGTGTTGCCTACCTTCTCTGTCTTCCCAGTCTTTGTATTTCTTGCAGTATCAGCGGTCCTGTGGTTCACTAGACATACAAGGGTTCCTTTTAAGCTTTGGAGTGTGCCCCGGCCGGTGGCACAAACTCCGATCCCCTGTGCTCACGCTCCGGCTAGGAGCGAGTGACGTCACTACCGAGGAGCTACGGGGTTAGAGGAGAGGCAAAACGCCTGTAACTTTAATCCAACGCGTTTCGAACGATTAGCGTCGTTCTTCGTCAGGGCTATTTGGGTTTGAATGAAGAGTAATACAGAGAAGATAGAAAAACAGGCAGACCAGGGGTTAAAACCAGACACCAGGGCAACCTATAAAGCATAGTGAGGCATCACAGGCGTGTAATCCCTGACGAAGAACGACGTTAATCGTTCGAAACGCGTTGGGTTAAAGTTACAGGCGTTTTGCCTCTCCTCTAACCCCGTAGCTCCTCGGTAGTGATGTCACTCGCTCCTAGCCGGAGCGTGAGCACAGGGGATCGGAGTTTGTGCCACCGGCCGGGGCACACTCCAAAGCTTAATAGGAACCCTTGTATGTCTAGTGAACCACAGGACCGCCAATACTGCAAGAAATACAAAGACTGGGAAGACAGAGAAGGTAGGCAACACTACCTTCTTATTTTAAACACTGGTACTGGATTGGCAGAATTTAGTGTGCACCCACAGTCTGAACAGGTACAAAATAGCGCGATATCAATCATTTTATATAGACTGATTCGCTTCACCTGATGCGGGCACGGCCGCCTCAAGATATCGCAGCTTGTAATTAAAGTTTAGCGCCAGTGAAGAAAGTTTTTTGTATACCTTTAGAAACATGGTTGGGAATGAGATCTGCAGGTATTACTCGTAGATCTCACTGTAATACAGCCTGAAATACAGTGGAGGAAATAATTATTTGACCCCTCACTGATTTTGAAAGTTTGTCCAATGACAAAGAAATGAAAAGTCTCAGAACAGTATCATTTCAATGGTAGGTTTATTGTAACAGTGGCAGATAGCACATCAAAAGGAAAATCGAAAAAATAACTTTAAATAAAAGATAGCAACTGATTTGCATTTCATTGAGTGAAATAAGTATTTGAACCCCTACCAACCATTAAGAGTTCTGGCTCCCACAGAGTGGTTAGACACTTCTACTCAATTAGTCACCCTCATTAAGGACACCTGTCTTAACTAGTCACCTGTATAAAAGACACCTGTCCACAGAATCAATCAATCAAGCAGACTCCAAACTCTCCAACATGGGAAAGACCAAAGAGCTGTCCAAGGATGTCAGAGACAAAATTGTAGACCTGCACAAGGCTGGAATGGGCTACAAAACCATTAGCAAGAAGCTGGGAGAGAAGGTGACAACTGTTGGTGCGATTGTTCGAAAATGGAAGGAGCACAAAATGACCATCAATCGACCTCGCTCTGGGGCTCCACGCAAGATCTCACCTCGTGGGGTGTCAATGGTTCTGAGAAAGGTGAAAAAGCATCCTAGAACTACACGGGAGGAGTTAGTTAATGACCTCAAATTAGCAGGGACCACAGTCACCAAGAAAACCATTGGAAACACATTACACCGCAATGGATTAAAATCCTGCAGGGCTCGCAAGGTCCCCCTGCTCAGGAAGGCACATGTGCAGGCCCGTCTGAAGTTTGCCAATGAACACCTGAATGATTCAGAGAGTGACTGGGAGAAGGTGCTGTGGTCTGATGAGACCAAAATAGAGCTCTTTGGCATTAACTCAACTCGCTGTGTTTGGAGGAAGAAAAATGCTGCCTATGACCCCCAAAACACCGTCCCCACCGTCAAGCATGGGGGTGGAAACATTTTGCTTTGGGGGTGTTTTTCTGCTAAGGGCACAGGACAACTTATTCGCATTAACGGGAAAATGGACGGAGCCATGTATCGTGAAATCCTGAGCGACAACCTCCTTCCCTCTGCCAGGAAACTGAAAATGGGTCGTGGATGGGTGTTCCAGCACGACAATGACCCAAAACATACAGCAAAGGCAACAAAGGAGTGGCTCAAGAAGAAGCACATTAAGGTCATGGAGTGGCCTAGTCAGTCTCCGGACCTTAATCCAATCGAAAACCTATGGAGGGAGCTCAAGCTCAGAGTTGCACAGAGACAGCCTCGAAACCTTAGGGATTTAGAGATGATCTGCAAAGAGGAGTGGACCAACATTCCTCCTAAAATGTGCGCAAACTTGGTCATCAATTACAAGAAACGTTTGACCTCTGTGCTTGCAAACAAGGGTTTTTCCACCAAGTATTAAGTCTTTTTTTGTTAGAGGGTTCAAATACTTATTTCACTCAATGAAATGCAAATCAGTTGCTATCTTTTATTTAAAGTTATTTTTTCGATTTTCCTTTTGATGTGCTATCTGCCACTGTTACAATAAACCTACCATTGAAATGATACTGTTCTGAGACTTTTCATTTCTTTGTCATTGGACAAACTTACAAAATCAGTGAGGGGTCAAATAATTATTTCCTCCACTGTAGAGCAAGTTTAAGCTCCCCTTCTCACGTACTAGCCGACTCCCTTGATATTATGGGCCCGCTGCCCCATAGCAGTTATTGTGGCAGTAGTAGTTATGCCTCTGCTACATGCCCCGTGCCCCCATAAGTATGCTGATATACGGCAGTAATCTTCGATAAATTCTCCACTGCATCTATCCATCACATAAGACACCTGTTCAGCAGGGACCTGGACGAGGAGTCACCTGTAACATAAAAGGACTAATGTGCTGGAGCTTGGAGAGGGAGTCCTCCCTGCTAAAACCTTTATGCTGTATTCATGATGAATTGATTCAATAAAGACTTTACAGAAGAGCCTGGTGCATGCTGTGCTTTCTCTAATCATGCTGAAACATTTATAGATGTTTAAGAGGGGTTTCATAAATTATATATACATAGCCCTTAAAAAATGTGGTGAAAAGCTGTTCCATGTGAAATCCTCTTAATAGTTAAATTATTGGACAGAATCCTTGTATGAATGTTAATTTTGCCTGATCACCACTTGGGTCAGAAAGGAGGGTTTTTAGGGTAGATTGGCTCATACCTATGAATGTGACCCTCATTCTAAAGAAAAAAATTATTGAATCATGTAACATCCCAGTCATGTACTATTTGCAAATGTAATATATCTAATATCTGGGAACAATTGCCTTGTTTATAGTTGGAACTTGTGCTATCATTGCATGAACTACAACTCCTATTTTGCACTTCAGTAAAGAAGGATGTTTATTCTGCTACATCTGGCCTGGTTACTGACCATAAGCCGGCCATTGCACTCTACATGTCCTGCCTTGCACCTATACAAACCGGACCCTCAATATCAGAGTGTGCCTTGGGGGAAGAAAGGGTGCACCCTCCTTTTGCTGTAGGGTCTCAGGGAGCCATAGAAAAATATATTCAACAGGTAGAAACTGTAGAAAATATTTAGAGACCTAAAATGACTTGGTAAAGCTATTTGCATGACATAACTCTGGGGATTCATGATGCTAGTTTGAGTAATTGGCTGAGAACTGTGGCTTTAATTGAATGTGAAGGTACTGCAATTCCTGGAAGAGTGGAGTGGAGGATGAGAATAGTAGTGGCTCTGGCTTCAATAATTATTCATAGTGGCAATCCTCATACTCATGCTCCCTACGGGTAGTTAGTGATGAGAAGGCACAGCCTTTCTTCCATCAGGATATACCTTGATGTTGGTAGTTAGGTTGCCCTTGATCTTATACAGGTGCAAATCGGGAGATGTAGGTGCTATGGCCAACATATGGTGCTGGAGTCAATAATCAGGCCAGTTGTACAAGAAAAACAAGTCTCTCTTTGCTAAAGTACAGAATGGGTGCTGTTCCAAGCAATTCCAAGCAATCCTTAGTGCAAATCTTCCCAGATGTATAAATATAGGGCAGAATGGGGATTGTAGTACTCCTTCCCTCTATCTTTTCAAAGTCTCTTTGTCTGCAGAATCTCAGGCTGACCATAATTTTAGTGCAATGGTAGCTGTAATTCCCAGCTAAGGGGTATAGGATTAAGATATGGTGGGCAAGACCATGTCCAAGTGTGAAGGGTATCTTAGCAATGTCCCTCTCACTGCTTTAAAGTCTTGATTAGCCTTAAGCAGCAATCATCTCCAGTGGTCGGCACTTGCAGATTCTAGACCTTCTTGGTTCTTCCTTTCTCTCTCTGGAGCACTGAGGTAGAGATGTCTTTCTCTCAGTGAGATAGTTGTTCTCTGGAGTTCAGGCCTGGTAATCTGAGGTGTGAGCACATGTAGCTTCTCTCACTTCCTCAGCTAACAAACAACTAACTGAGCTAGGGGCGGATCTAAGTCCATCCCCAGGCTCCGTACAGGGGCAGAGTCAGGATTATTAACCCTGACTGATCCATACAAAGATATGCTGGTACATGACAAGGCAATGACGTTTTAAATAATATTACACAACAAAAACAGTTTGCAAGTACCCTATTCTGGGATACTGCAAAGGCATTACGCTAATCTAAAACCTGCTTTATCCAGTGACTTTATTATACTAAATGCAGTAAAGAAGTGTCTACAAGAATAACCTCATGTGCACGGCTTCCTATGCCTGGAGGAGATTAGGTTGAACATATTAGGTCTATTGCTTGCAAGATTGTTCTCATAGCTCCGATGTGAAATTCTATAGTTGAAGAAGTAATGACATTTCTGTGCAGCTGTCTCCTGAGAACCCTCACAGAAGCTGCTGCATAATATATAGCTCTGATGTCTCCACCGTAACGGCGAGCCGAATGCATCAGACTAACCAGTCGTAAACCTGATACCAGGTATTTGATGTAACCAATCAGCCCAACATCTAAGATGAAGATCCCTAGGTAACAATAGGAATATCACAGATAAAGAGAAGCAATGTCACTGGCGCTGAGTATTGTTGTAAGCAGCGATATCGCTGTGTGGCCGTATCCACGCAGAGTACACACAACACTGAAAAACTATTTCACCTGCTTACCTACTCCTATCGTCGCTTGACCTAATTAAAACCAAATAACTCAATGTCCGTATTTAATCCCTTGGGGCATAAAGTGTCCATATTAAAAATCCATTTAGTCTCGTTTTTGGACATTTTTTTAATATAGTCACCCCCCCCCCCCTTGCATCTCTCTTTCAAGACCAAAAAATACTGAGCCCCTAAATATACTTCCATGTTTCTCTCTATAGTGTTTGGACAATGGGTGGCCTTTATCTTTTTTCTTTACATTATTTACATGTTCATTTAGTCTTTCCTTTAGTGCTCTCTTAGTTTGGCCAATGTAGATTTTGTTGAACAGGCATCTTATAGCACAGATAACTCCTCTGCTGTTGCAAGTTATATGTTGCTTGATTTTATATTTAAATGTCCCTTCTGTGTTACATATTTCTGATTGTTTGATGTTCTCAGTTTTTCTGCACGCTATGCAGTTTTTACAGGGGAAAAAACCAATTAGTGGGCCCTTCTTACTGTTTTCTCCTTTTTTCCTATTACCTTCCAGGGCTGCACTATTGGTCGATGCCACCAAATTACCCAAGTTTGCCGCTTTTCTATAAACAAACTTGGGCAATATTGGGATCTTATCTCTTATGGTTTTGTCTTCTTTCAGGATGTCCCAGTATTTGATGATGATTTTCCTGAATTGCCTTGTTTGCCCATTGTATGGAATAATGATAGGGGGTATTTTTTCCTCTTTCTCTTTTGTTGTCATTATGATTATTGCATCCTCTTTAATTTTATTTTTACTGTTATCTTTTAATAGACTTTCTCTTTTCAATTCTCCTACATTTAATTTTTCCCCTGTTATTTTAATCTTGTCATAGCCTTTCGCTATAAATTTCTCTTGCATTTTATCTGCTTCATTGTTATAATCCTTTATCTCCGTGCAATTCCTCCTGATTCTTAAAAATTGACTCCCGGGTATACTGTCCAGCCACTTAGGGAGGTGACAACTGGTTCTAGAAATGAAACTGTTTGAGTCAGTTGGCTTAACGTACGGTTTGGTATGGATTTTTTCTCCTACGGATAGTATTTTGCTAAAGTAGGTTAGCGGTACCTAAAATAGGGTGAGCGCGATATCCATAGCATTTTTTTTTTTTCAACAATAGGAATATCCTCTATAATAAATGCGGGAGCCTTAACCCCTTAGTGACCAGCCTGTTTTGGGCCTTACTGACCAAGCGTTTTTCTTCCTTTTTTCATTGACGCTATAATTTTTTTATTTTTCCATCTATATAGCTTTATGAGGGCTTGTTTTTTGAGGGACATGTTGTAGTTTTTAATGGCATTATTTTGGAGTACACATAACTTTCTAATTAACTTTTATTAAGGCCTCATGCACACGACCGTTGTTTGTTTCCGCGTCCGTTCCGTTTTTTTTCACGGATAGGATGCTTCCCCATTCATTTCAATGAGTCCGTCAAAAAATGCGGATGGTCAACCGTTTTTGTTCCGCATCCGTGGTCCGTGTTTTCATTCCGTCAAAAAAATAGTGCATGTCCTATTTTTTTCACGTTTGCGGACAAGGATAGGCATTTTTACAATGGATCTGCCATAAAAATCGGATCCGTAAAAAAAAATGGTCCGTCATCCGTTTTTTTTGACGGACGCAAAATTTGCAGGAGGAGCGGACGCGGAGGCAGGCAACGGTCGTGTGCATGTAGCCTAACTCTTTCTGGGAGGGAGATGGGGGAAAAACAGCAATACTGCCACTGCGTTTGTACGGTATAAATTTTACGGCGTTCATTTTTCGGTATAAATAACATAATATCTTTATTCTCTGGGTCAGTAAGATTACAGTGATACCAAATACGTATACGTTTTACTACTTTTTATCTTTTTTGCAATAAACCCCCTTTTTTTTTTCAAAGAAAAAAATGTATTTGCATTGCCGCTTCCCACAAACCATAACTTTTTAATTTTTCTTTCTATGGAGCTGTGTGAGGGCTTGATTTTTGTAGTATTAGTATCATTATGGAGTAAATGGCGTTTTTTAATCACTTGTTATTGCGTTTTTTCGGTGGCAACTAAGAATAAATGAGCAATTCTGTCTTTTTTTTTGTAATTTCTTTTTTTATGGCGTTCACCATAGGGGATCATTTATGTGATATTTATGTAGTCCGGGTCGTTACGGATATGACAATACCAAACATATGGGGGAGATTTGTTTTTGCAATTTTTTTCATTGAAAAGCATATTTTCAATGGAAAAAAAAGCTTTATTTTTTAATAGAATTTTTAAAATTTAATAAATGTGTTTTTTCTTTTTTTACCAGCTTAGTGACCGCCGTAATAACACATATGGGTGGTCACTAAGGGGTTAATAAATGGGCTGGACTGTAGTTTTCAGTGATATTGCAAGTACTTCTATAATGGGCTGTTATTGCACTTTTTAATGTACTTTTATCACTTTTCTTAGATTTTCAAGATATCGGTTTGCTTTCAGTGAATTGGAGTAGAATTTTTCGAACTAAAGGCTAAAAACATGTATACATCTAATACTTTGCACAGATGCACATTTGCTACAGTTGCAGCTAGTACCCTATACATGACTAGGGTATTGGTTAGACTGCTTGGGTCTTCCTAACCCCTTACCCCTCTTACCCCCCTTTAACGAATAAGAGCCAGACTCAAGATACGGATTAATTCGGCTACAGCAGCCGTTTTATTACATAAATAACATAACAAAACATGAATAAATTAACATTAACCCCCAATAACCCGAGTAAATGACACCCTAGTCCTAGAAGCCCAAATAAAATAAATCACCAAAAACAACTGTCACCTCCCCCATCTTGCCCCCAGCCGATGAACGCCAGCTCGGAGGCACCAACTGATGGGCGCCTGATCCTCGATTACTGTGAACCGATAAGAGTCCAGCCCCACCCGTGGGGGCCCTCCCATTCTCCACTACCACCATATCCACCAACTTCTAGGACCTCCCACCGCCATGACTGCCACGACAATCCCCCCCATCCATGTGCCCCACACATACATTTGTTCCTTCGTTTATTATCCTCTTTTTTTTTTTTTTTTTTTATGACTGCCCCCACAATACCCTGCAAATATAGGGCGTTAGGGTGGGAGTTGGCTAACTGCCTAAACAAAATGGCACCCATCCCTCCCTCACCCCCACTTTTTAATACCTCCCACCACACCCCTTAGTTACCCTGGCAACTCCCTCCACCTCCCAGCTACTGGGCTATTATTAACCCTTTAACTTTACCGTCAGTGATTGTGAGCCAAAACCAGTATGATGTAGCTGTAGGTTATTCCATTCCTTTATTATTCCTTCTAACAGTTTATGAATGGATTGCCAGATGTCTGTTACCAGTTGGGGCTGTGTCCTTGCACATTTTGACACTGGCAGCATTGATTGGATAGTGGCAGACTCTGCAGGAACCTACTGGATGTTAATAAACCTCTAGCAGGAATAATAGAGGAATGACACAACATATAGCCATAAGAATGCAAGATTTTACTAAGACATGTCAAGAGACAGGCCTTATTCTTACTATTGAGATGGGGGAGGGGCACTCCTGGTACCCATCTGATTTCTAGAACTGTGATTATTATACAATATTAGCACAATATTCGATATTCGGTCTCCATCTGCAACACTGTAACACCGCCTATACAGGTATATCCCAATCATGACCATAACCTATGACAATGAACTTAATGTCTTCTGTAGCCTTTCTTAGAACATACACATCATAAAAAAACATAAAGTGTATTACAATATTGACTAAAAATGCATACAAAAATATGCATAATAAAAAACACAGAAAACTGTAACACTGGTGTACCATATCAAACCATACTTTACAATCATGAGTCCAAAAACTGTAATAGCTAAATTGCAAAATTGCATGGGAAATTTATCATTTATCCCATTTTTTTGTCTAAAAGAATTTTTAATACCATTGTGAATTTTTTTGGTTGCAACTTGAATTTTATGCCAACCAGAAAACGGGGGCCTGATGAGGGCAGGATGTGGCAATTCACTCATCATTTACATCAGAAACTTTGTAAATAATAGCTGAAATCATGTTGGGCTTGCGCCTCATCATAAATGACATGCCCCCTCCGGCAGCACAGGCCCTATCAAGACCAGCGCAGCAGACACCGGAATTGATGAATCAGGGCCTGTGCATCCTGCCCCGATAAGTAGTCAGACCTACCTTAAAGAGAGCCCGTTTATTCTACAGTTCCTATTTAGAAATGAAAACATAAATGTAAAAAATACAAAAAAGAAAAAAATCTAAAAAATTAACTAAAACATTTTGCCTTTTATCAGGTATAAATATTTTTATTTATGCAAAAATTATGATATTGACACATCCATAAGGACAGGTACAACAATGACATTATTTATCCAGCACAGTAAACATCATAAAAAGTAAACAATTTAAAAAAAGTGCTGTATTTTTTCATTCCCCCTCCCAAAAAAAGATGCAATAAAAAAGGTTAAAAAAATCATACATACCCTAAAATGGCACCAATGAAAACTACAGCTCATCCCACAGAAAACTAGCCCTATTATGGCTGCAGAAAAGTAAAAATGCTACATAACAAAATAAATAAATAAATAGTTTGATGATGCAAAAGTAGAAAAACATTAAAATTAACATTAAAAATCTAAAATTGGCATTGAAAGAAACTATATGAATTTGGTATTGGTAAAATTGTACTGACCCGCAGAATAAAGTTTTCATGTCACTTATATCGCCCGTAATAAACACAAAACCCAAAAAACAATGGTGGAATTGCTCATCTCTGTGTAGTAGCCGTGCAGGGTAAGCATAGTTTCCTTCTATTCCATTACGTAGGAGCTGAGCTTCAGTAACCCCGCACATGGCCTCTACAGAAAACGGAGCTGTGCTTTTGGCCCTGTTCTCTGTGATTGTTCGGGCAACCGCTAAATACAGCAGATCAGTGGGGGGGGTTGTCAGACTCCGAATGATCTGATATTGATGACTTATCCTAGGGAAAATCCCAGAAAACTCATTTAGGGATTAGTAACTTCCTTTTTACCATTGGAGGAGCATATCAGTGACTTTTAGATTAAATCCACTACTCCTCAATGTATGTCCTTCACCACTACCTGCAGAGACTCTATTCTTAGTACCTTCCGCACCTCATTAGTCAATGTGACTGTGGACTCGCGGTCACCCTGACATTTATATACACATTTCCTTCTTTTTGCTTCTAATTATATAACCACTGACAATTTCTGTGACATTTCACTTCTCCTAACAACACAGTTATCATTTTTACTTAAGAAATGAGGGGATGGTAGATCTTGGTGTACGCAAGTAACAAATTCTATGGACCCATTTAGGCCATTCTTATCAGACAGCTTTTCTGTCTGGATATTTGTTAGAAACTGTGCAAACCACCTTGGAGATCTAATCATGGTTTTTTGTTGTTTTTTTTTTCAAAAGAAAGGTGTTAAGTCTGCAAGGTTCTGTATCTGAAGATTGTAGAAGGTTTCAGGAGAGAATGTGTATGAGTGGAGAGGGTTGCACTGGCTAATGGGGGTAGGATGGTTGAGCAAGAATGTGAGTAGGCAAAAGGTAAGGGTGTAACCCGATGAGGACTGCCAGAGCACTTCACCACCCCCTCCAGAAAACCAAATCCTCAAACTGGTGACCGCCAATTGGAAAATGTAAGATGCCACGGTTTACAAGTTGTGTAGAGCACCTAGCTTGGCGCGACTAACTAGATGATATGTGTACAAGCAAGGCCTAGTGGCTCATGCACATAAATGTATTTTTTTTCCGTTTCCTTTCTGTTTTTTACAGATCCGTATGGGGAACCATTCACTTCAATGGGTCCTCAAAAAAAACGAAAATGACTCCATGTGAATTCCATTTCCGTATGTCCACATATCCGTCCGCAAAAAAAGAGAACATGTCCTATTCTTGTCCGTTTTGTGGACAAGGACAGGCATTGTTACAATAGATCTGCAAACAAAAAAAAACGGATGCAATACGGATGTCATCTGTTTTTTAAATTTTTTTGTGGATCTGTGTTTTGAGGACAGCAAAATACTGTATATTTTGTCATGTGCATGAGCCCTAACTCTTCTGATCTTCATGGTTGGCTAGAGTTTTCCACATAAGGCCCTATAAGGTGCACCTGGATGGTGGTGGTGGTGGTGGGGGCACATACTTACAGGTTATTTTAAATGGAGCAGCATTAAAATTAACATTTACATTAAAAATAAAAAAATTACATTAAAAGAAACTATATGAATTTGGTATTGGTAAAATTGTACTAACCCGCAGAATAAAGTTTTCATGTCACTTATATCGTCCGTAACAAACCCAAAACCCAAAAAAACAATGGCGGAATTGCTGATTTCTGTGTAGTAGCCGTGCAGGGTAAGCATAGTTTCCTTCCATTCCATTAAGTAGGAGCTGAGCTCCAGTAACCCCGCACACGGGGAGAGGCAGAAGAGCTACAGGAATTTATTTACAGCAACAAGCGACTATACACTACTCTTAATGGCTGGGAATAGTACTTAAGCTGGCTCAGGGGTCAGCACTGGTGCCTTACAGAGCTGGGATCCTAGGTTCAAATTTGACCAAGGACAAAATCTGCATGGAGTTTGTATGTTCTCCCCATGTTTGGGTGGGTTTACTCTGGGTACTCTGGTTTCCTCCCACACTCCAAAGACATACTGATAGGGAACTTAGATTGTGAGCCCCATTGGGGACAGAGTGATGATAATCTCTGTAAAGTGCTGCAAAAAGCATTATATATATATAAGTGAGTAAAATAAATAAAGGCACAGTACTCTTGTCAGTTACATTCTCTCAGTGAGGACACACATCTTGGTGGTTATGCATTTTTTAGTCCAGAGGTACAACAAGCAAAATCGTACTCGTGTAAATGCACAGTCCAACTATTTACAGTCATTATGTACAGTCTATAAGTAATTTCAAGGGGGACCTACCTGTGACAGGGTAATCCCAGGTCAGTAGGCCCCAGGAGCCAAGCTAAAGATCTCTACTGTCTTGTAGCCATCACACTCTATCTTCTGGGCCCTTCGAATTAAGTGTTCCGCACATCAGGCTGATGAACTCCAAATGCCCACCGGTTTGGCATCACTGATTTTCTGTTATCCAGCAGAGGATCCTTTATCCCACCCTCAGACTCCAAGATCCCAGTGCCTATGGTAAGACCCTAACAGAACATCTGTTGTGAGCCCCAGAAAATGAAAGTAATAGGCTGACACAGAGTAGTCTATTCTCAATTGAGAACTTTCTCGATACTCCTGTTGAATAAGCCTATTTCCAAGGCCTTTAGTTCAAAATTAATTTGGAACACAATGTTAAGTGAGATCACATTTGAAATGTCCATAAATTGCTGTATACAAGGACCATGTATTGTAGTCGATAACCCTGATATTTTCTAAAGCAATCTATCTTTGTAGGCCAAATTTACAACTGCAAACGCTGGTGAATGTTATAGAAGCAAAGGTCAATTAGATCAAAGAAGAGATTGTTGGACTCAATGTAAGCGTCAGCTACATGAATGTGTTTACAGGAAAGCATCAACATTGTCTTCTGACATTTTGTTCTCAGGATGACTTTCTGTTCTGTTCAGAGAAAAGTAAAACAGATTGGAGAACACAAAGCTCTGAAATGCGTGATGTTCTCCCCTAGACCAGGGATGGGCAAACTGTGGCTCTCCAGCTGTTGTAAAACTACAATTCCCACCATGCCCTGCTGTAGGCTGATAGCTCTAAGCAGTCTGTGCATGCTGGGAGTTGTAGTTTTGCAACAGCTGGAGAGCCACAGTTTGCCCATCCCTGGCCTAGACAAAGTCACCGCAATGATGTCCTACAGATCAAACTTTTCAAAGACTATCCTTCTATGATAAATGTTATATTACATGATAGAAACAAAAGAGATGCTCTATCTTCATAAAATTCAGTAGTTATCTTCCCCCACCAGGATATCAATGATTCATACATAAGTCATTCACACCGTATGAGAGATCATTTCCGCTTCTTTAGTCATTTGCATCTTTACGTTTCTACTTATGGAAAAGGGAAATAACATGAAGAGGTAGGTTCTGACACTCTGCTGGCAAAAAGGAACAAAGTGCTTCTAGCTGCTACAAAGTAGAAACCATACTGTAACTGAGAATCCCGGGAGCACAAGCAATGAAATGTGATGTGTTTTTGTTTGCGTGCATTGTGACTATGACTACATTCACTGTCTAAGGGGATGAGGAAGCTGTGTGAACAGCGCTTGGCTATTACTATCAGTCCTATAAACAATGAATGGAGTGGTGGTCATTAATAAGCCTCACTGTTCCATTCACACAGGGTGTAATAAACTTACCCCACTGGCAAATCAGAGAGCTTATAGTCAGAAGCGTAGCTAAAGGCTCATGGGCCCTGATGCAAGAGTTCAGCTTGGGCCCCCCTTCCCTCAGTGCTTTGTGGCCAGGGGCAGGGAAGCAGACACTTCCCTATGCCAAATTCTTCACCTACCCCTTTCCCTCCAGCCCGAGGTTTAACTTGACCAGCACAAGGGTCTTTGTGCGCCCTCAGGCTCCTGGGCCTAGTAGCGACTGCTACCTCTGCACCCCCTATAGCTACGCCCCTGCTTAGAGCTCAATTTACAGTAAATCACATGCACACTAATTTCTGTGTCAGTTACTTTTGTATTTTTTTCTTATCTAGTTGATGTTTCTTTGCCCCTACTGCTTGACAGGTTATGACCCCATTTTTTCCTGTCCATGCTATTAGGGGTAAAACTAAAACCTCACAGGTTGCAGTGCAAACATTCAGCATGAGCCCCCCTTGCAACTTCTTCTTTAGCTCATTAGCTGCAGCCTATCCATGATTTTAAAGCACCATCACTGGTAGCTCTTAAGTGAGCCATCGATGCAGCAGCCAGTTGTTACAGTGCAGTTACATGTTCCCTGATTGGAGTCGCCCACTTCCTGTTAGCGACCATAGCCTTCAAGGTGCTAGACAAGGGGAGGCAGCTTTTACTCCATAAAGTGCTTTTTAAACGGTTTTATGCATTTTATATAGTTACTGTATTTTCTGGCGTATAAGACTACTTTTTAACACATGAAAATCTTCTCAAAAGTTGGGGGTCGTCTTATACACCGGTATACTGCGTGCTGAAACTCAAGAGGACCTTTCACTGGTCCAACGGTTGTTAGATAATGATATGTATGTGTAAAGCGGCACCCAGGGATCTCCCTGCACTGACAATAATAGTATATTATAGTATATAGTATATTATAGTATATCCCTGGGCGCCGCTGTACACATATGGTATATATCATAATCTAACAATTGTTGGACCAGTGAAAGGTCCTCTTTACTTCCAAGCCAGAGTTGAGAAGTTGTCCTTCAGCTTCAGGGACAGGCGCCCTCTAGCTGAGCCCCCGTGCGCTGCATCCCGGCCAGTCGCTCCTGAAGCAGCCCCCTCTCCCTGCTCTCAGTGGTTTTCTCATGCTCGGATCGTCTGTTTAATTTTTATTCGGTGTGCGTTGGAAGAGCGATAGTCTTATACGGCGAGTATAGCCCAAACCCCATATTTTAACAGGAAAAGTAGGGGATCCTCTTATATACCCAGTGGTCTTATATGCCAGAAAATACGGTACATAGTAAGTTTAAGAAAAGGCATAAGTCCATCAAGTTCAACAAAGGGATAGGTGGGTGTGAATTCAGGGAAGGGGAGTGGGAAACCAGAATTCTATGCATTTACATTAGAATTAATGTTATTTAGTTCTAAGAATTCATCTAAGCCTTTTTTTCAAAACCGAAAAGTGTTCCTGCTGTCACCACCTCACAAGGTAGACTATTCCACAGAGTCAGAGCTCTGAGAAGACGGCCGCACAGTGCTGCTTGCTGCATGCAGCCAAGTTTGTGGTAAAATCATATATCCATTGGTTGCTGCAGGTGGGCATGGCTTGGCTGTACCTTTATAGTGAAGATGCTTTATTGACTCTGGAGAGCAAAATTTTTCTTTTCCAGACAGAGGCGGGGCCATTTGTCTTTTGTGGAGATTTACATGGAACAGCATTTTTGCATTTATATATTTATATAAGTTAATCATGTCAACCATTAGATGCCTCTTCTCAAGACTAAATAATTGAATCATTTTAATCTTTCCTCATAACTAACATTCTTCATGCTTCTTATAAGTTTAGTTGCTCTTCTTTGTACTTTTTCCAGCTCCAGGGCATCCTTACTATACGTGCATTTGCTTTCTGGTCAACTTCAAACTATTTGGGTTGAAGGTCCTGATATGGACATCACAATAGTTGGCAAATACCCATATCCATAACCACTGCTGTAAGTAGTGGTGGGGCTGGAGTATTTTCTCACCTACAGTTTGGCAGTCTCTTCTATAATACATGTGCTATGAGAATGCTGTAACCCTTGAAGCCACCAGTCTGCCTTTTACTCCACAGTTAGGCAGTCTGTGCATTATGAATCTTCTTCCCTGTCTGCTCCAGTCTAGCATGTCAGATTTACTATACACAGGCTGTAAGTCATCAAAGGAGATCAGAAAGGAGATCAAATATGTACAATCATTTAGTTTGGTGGGGAAGGGCAAAAGGACCCATGTTAAATCTAAAAGTCAACACAGAAGAATAGTAAGGAAAACGTTTTTCAGAGGTTCAGCCATAATATATCCAAAGTGCAGAACTAGACATACGTAAATCCAGCAGTGTGCAGTGAGGTAACTATAGAGGTCACAGAAGTCTTAGTTCCTACTGGGCCCAAAGACCAGTTCGGTCCATAAGTCCTCCCCCACCAAATTAAGACTGATTGTACTTGTTTGATCTCTTTACTGATCTCCTTTGATATCTGCCAGCCTGTGTATTGTGAATCTGACATGCTGGAGTGAAGCAGACAGGGAAGAAGATTCATGAAGCACAGACTGCCTAACTTTGGAGTAAAATGCAGATTGGCCACTTCAAGGGTGACAGCATTCTCATAGCACATGTATTATGAAAGAGACTCTTGAACTGTAGGTGAGATAATACTCCACCCCACCAATACTTACAGTGGTGGTGGTTATGTATATGGGTATCTACCAACTATTGTGGTGTCCATATAAGGACCTACAGCCAAAATAGAGTAAAGTTGGCTGTTCATGCATTGGCTTACACCAGAGAGCAAGTGCATGTATAGAAAGGATGCCCTGGAGCTGGAAAAAGATGGAGAAAAGACTGTGGCACTCAATGTCTTCATAATATGCAGAGTTTTATTCACTAACCGTGCGACGTTTGGACTCCTAAGAGTCTTTCTCACGCTTCAGAAAGACTCTTAGGAGTCGAAACGTTGCACGGTTGGTGAATAAAACTCTGCATATTGTGAAGACATTGAGTGACGCGGTCTTCTCTCCATTTGTCATGTCATTGTCATGCCATTTGTTGCACTGGGTGGGTGAGATTTGGCTGCATGCGACCAGCAGCACTGTGCAACTGTCTTCTCAGAGCTGTGAATCTGTGTAATCACAGCAGGAACACCTGTCAGTTTTGATACATGGCTTAGATGAATTCTTAGAACTAAATAACATTAATTCTTATGTAAATGTGTAGAATTTTGGTTTTTCCTTTGTTGAACTTAATGGACCTATGTCTTTCCTCAAACTTACTATGTAACTATTGTGGGGAGTCGCTCTGGTAGACAGCGGTGCGGGTGCAGTTTAGAGGCAAAACAAGGAGTCCAGATTGTGCAACAAACAGTGTTTTATTCACACTTGCACACAAAATGAAAAACAGTCTCTTGGTGACAGTTCACACACAACGGAAATAACGTAGCCAAACAAAAACAGTCCAACACAGGTTCAGTCACCTGGGAGGTGTAGGTGCAGGTTCGCACCACGCTGTCGGCCCAGCCGCAGGAGAATCCAGCTTCAGGTAGCCAGGAACAATATACCTCCTTGCTGAGCTCTTTCCTCCTGGACAGAGAACTCCCAGCCCTGTTAGCAGCTCCAGGATAATCACACTCCTCAGACACAGCTGCTGGCTGCGTTTTATATCCAGCCCAAAACATGGACTGGACCGTGGGGAGCAGCCACCCACCCTACTCTTTAGCTGCTCCCAGTAAGAGCCGGCCCGGATCGGCTTTGCAGCCATGCTATTTAACAAAGTCAAACAGCACTAGCTGCTGCAGACAAAAACCCGGCTCTCACCTCACCGAGGCCAGCAACCTCGGTGACACGTACCTGCCATCACATATGACACCTTGCACCTTACCACATACCTCCCTTTGTTCAACCCTGAGGGGTGAACACACGTGAGGCAGTGGACGCGGGACAGGGCATCTGCGTTGCCCTGCAAGCGGCCTGCCCTGTGTTCCACGGAAAACTTGAAATTTTGAAGAGATAGGAACCACCTAGTGACCCGAGCATTCCTCTCCTTGGCCTGACTCATCCATTTGAGGGGAAATGGTCGGTCACCAGACGGAACCTCCTCCCTAACAGGTAGTAGCGGAGAGATTCGAGTGCCCACTTGATAGCCAGGCACTCCCTCTCCACTATACTATATCTGGACTCGGCGGGACTGAGCTTACGGCTCAGGAAGACAACGGGATGTTCTTCCCGTTGACCTCCTGCGACAGTACCGCACCGAGGCCTACCTCCGAGGCGCCGGTCTGTACGACAAACTCCTTGTTGAAGTCGGGTGTCACCAAAACCGGGACCCACACAGGGCCGACTTCAACGCGGAGAAAGCCTCCTCCGCCTTCTCACTCCAGCTAACCCTCCCAGACTTTCGCCCTTCAACAGGTCTGTCAATGGCGCTGCTATTGTGGCAAAGTGGGGCACAAACCTCATGTAGTAACCTACAATCCCCAGGAACGACTTTACCTGCCTGGTGGTGACCGGTCGGGGCCAGTTACGAATGGCCTCTACCTTAGTTACCTGAGGTTTGATGACTCCCCGCCCAATTACATATCCCAGATATTTTGTCTCCTCTAACCCTATGGAGCACTTCTTTGGGTTAGCGGTCAGTCCGGCTTTCCTCAGGGCATCCACTACCGCCTGCACCTTGGGTAAATGGCTTTCCCAGTCGGTGCTGTGGATGACTACATCATCCAAGTAGGCCGAGGCGCACCGACGATGTGGTCGCAGCACTATGTCCATTAACCTTTGGAAAGTGGCGGGGGCGCCATGCAGGCCAAAGGGTAACACCTTGTAGTGATACAGGCCCTGCGGGGTAACAAATGCGGTTTTTTCCTTAGCCGACTCCGTTAAGGGTACCTGCCAGTACCCTTTAGTGAGGTCCAGCACAGAAAAATAACGGGCTTGTCCTAAACTTTCAACCAGCTCGCCTACTCGGGGCATGGGATACGCGTCAAACTTGGATACTTCATTTAACTTGCGAAAGTCGTTGCAGAACCGCAACGTCCCATCCGGCTTGGGTATTAGGACTATGGGACTGGCCCACTCACTTTTCGACTCCTCAATGACGTCGAGCTTCAACATTAACTGTACTTCCTCCGCGATGGCCCGTCGCCGAGCCTCGGGTACCCGGTATGGTTTTAACCGGATCTTGGCCTGAGGCTCAGTGACGATGTCATGTTGGATGAGAGACGTGCGGCCAGGGAGGTCCGAGAACACATCCGTGTTCCGACTGATGAACTCCCTGACTTCCTGAACTTGTTTGGAAGACAGGCTGTCTGCAATTTTTACCGTGGTTACTGCTTCACAGGCCTCGAACTGTGGGGCTGGACCCTTTTCACCTAGAAGCTCTGGCCGGGGGCTGTGGTCGCCGGCCGTGTCCCTATCTTTCCACGGCTTAAGTAAATTCACGTGGTACACCTGCTCGGCTTGCGCCGCCCTGGCTGGTGTACTTTGTAATTTACTTCCCTACTTTCTCGATCACCTCATAGGGGCCCTGCCACCTAGCTAGGAATTTGCTGTCAAGGGTGGGTACCAGAACCAAAACCCGATCTCCCGGATTGAAGCCCCGCACCCGAGCCTGACGATTATACACCCTACTCTGGGCTTGTTGTGCTGCCTCCATATGCTCCCGGACCAGCGGCAACACCCTTTCTATCCGTTCCTGCATCTGGGTGACATACTCAATGACACTTTTGTGGGGGACAGGTTGTTGTTCCCATGCTTCCTTGGCGATATCCAACAGGCCCCGAGGGTGTCTGCCATAAAGCAGTTCGAAGGGCGAGAACCCAGTAGAGGCCTGGGGTACCTCTCGCACTGCGAACATGAGATAGGGCAGAAGCAGGTCCCAGTCCTTCCCATCTCTAGACACCACCCTCTTTAACATATTTTTTAGAGTTTGGTTAAACCTCTCAACAAGACCGTCTGTTTGCGGATGGTAAACGGACGTCCGTAACTGCTTTATACGCAACAATTTACACAGTTCCTTCATTACTTTGGACATAAAAGGGGTCCCTTGGTCTGTCAGAACCTCTTTTGGCAGGCCCACACGGGAAAACATCTCCATTAACTCTTTGGCAATGAGCCTAGCTGAGGTATGTCGCAGGGGCACCGCCTCCGGATACCGAGTGGCATAGTCGAGAACTACCAGAATGTGTTGGTGGCCCCTGGCAGACTTTGGTACAGGCCCAATTAAATCCATAGCGATTCGCTCAAACGGTACTTCAATAATTGGCAGAGGTACCAGAGGACTACGGAAATGAGGCTGGGGGCTAGTTATCTGACAGGTTGGACAGGACTTACAATAATTTTCTACCTCCTTGAACACACTGGGCCAATAAAACCGCTGCAGTATGCGGTCCTGGGTTTTCTGCCACCCCAGGTGTCCCCAAGAACATGTTGGTGGGCAAGCTCCATGACAAGCTTACGATACGCTGTGGGCACCACCAACTGTTCAACAGGTTCACCTCGGATTTGGTTCACCCGATACAACATATCCTGCAGAACAATAAATCGTGGGAACATTAATTCAGCCCCTGGTTTCTGGGGTTTACCATCAATTTCCAGCACATTCTCCCAGGCCCTGGTTAGGGTTTGGTCCCGGTGTTGTGCGGTCCCAAAATTTTCCCGGAGACATTGAGGTCTGCCAACTCAGGTCCCGGTGGCAAGTCCTCCGTGTCTCCCACCATTACACTCAGTGGGGTTGTCTCCCTCTACCGCTGGAGCAGTGGTCACCCCTACCGCCGGCCCTTCAGACTCGGGCTCCCAGGGTTCTGGCCTTCCAGCGGTATCAGGCCACTCTACTAGGGTCACCCCTGTCTCGGGTCCCTCAGATACCTTTATTGCCGGCCACAGCGCCGGAAAACCGGGAAGTCCCTCCCAAGTATTAGTTCATGTGGGAGTTTAGTAGCGACAGCCACCTCGTGGGTCCACCTACCAGCCGCTGTGGACAAAGTCACTAGTGCAGTGGGGTAGTCTTTCAGGTCTCCGTGGATGCACAGGACTCCGACTTTACGGCCAGTATACTCCACAGGCCGTACAAGGGCAGCCCTTACCAGGGAGACTAAACTCCCGGAGTCCAGCAGAGCCACCGCCAGCGAATCTCCCACCTCTACCTGACACAGGTGGTTATGGTCTTGCACCTCACGGGTGCCAGTTGCGCACAGCTTCCGTGCATACAAGGAGTGGCGACCCCCATAGTTCACCTCCATCGGCTCATCCCGATGCGGACAGTCGGCCCTGATGTGGCCTGGCTCCTGACACCTCCAGCATACCACGGAGGCGGACTCGCAGGGGGTATCTTCCGTACAGGCCGCTCTGTCGCCGGACGCCGGAACTGGGGCAGAGGCCTCCGGGTTTGACTGACCCCTTCCCAGCAAGACTCCCTGCAGGTTTCTGGTGGCCTCGCATCGCTCCACCAGGTCGACCATCTCCAGGGCATTGGTGGTCGATACCTGGCCGACCCAGTGCTGGAGAGGGTAAGGCAAAGCCCTCCAGAAGACATCGGCTAACAGACGGTCGAGCATAGCAGTGGGAGTCAGTATGTCTGGCTGCAGCCATTTTTGCAACCGTTGTAGCAAGTCATAGTATTGTGGCCTGGCGGGTTCAGCCACGTTAAAGTCCCACTGGTGGACACGCTGAGCCCGGACCAAAACATTCACCCCCAGTCTTGCCAGGATCTCACCTTTCACAGTTGGGTAGTCAGCTGCTTGGTCATCTGGGAGGTCAAAAATACTTGCTGGGGTCCAGACGCCAGGAACGGAGCGACGACCTCTGCCCACTGTTCTCGGGTAATTTCTCCTCACGGCCACCTTCTCGAACACCGCCAGATAGGTCTCCACATCATCCGAGGGGGTCATCTTAGGGATCGCGGCACGGACAGCTTTCCGGGCATCATGGACGCGGTGGGACGCTCCTGCCGCTTGCAACGCCATCACGTGCTGTAGCAGTAGCTGGTTGGTCTCCCGCTGCTGCACGTTAGCCTCTATGAGGGCTTTCACAGCCGCCTCCATTTTGTCGGGGATCACAGGCTGCAACTTTGCCGGCTTAATATAGGACATTCACTTTTTCTCAGCAAAAACAAAGTTCGGCGTTCACGCCAGCCTCACTGCGCATGCCCGCATCCGACACCAAATGTGGGGAGTCGCTCTGGTAGACAGCGGTGCGGGTGCAGTTTAGAGGCAAAACAAGGAGTCCAGATTGTGCAACAAACAGTGTTTTATTCACACTTGCACACAAAATGAAAAACAGTCTCTTGGTGACAGTTCACACACAACGGAAATAACGTAGCCAAACAAAAACAGTCCAACACAGGTTCAGTCACCTGGGAGGTGTAGGTGCAGGTTCGCACCACGCTGTCGGCCCAGCCGCAGGAGAATCCAGCTTCAGGTAGCCAGGAACAAAATACCTCCTTGCTGAGCTCTTTCCTCCTGGACAGAGAACTCCCAGCCCTGTTAGCAGCTCCAGGATAATCACACTCCTCAGACACAGCTGCTGGCTGCGTTTTATATCCAGCCCAAAACATGGACTGGACCGTGGGGAGCAGCCACCCACCCTACTCTTTAGCTGCTCCCAGTAAGAGCCGGCCCGGATCGGCTTTGCAGCCATGCTATTTAACAAAGTCAAACAGCACTAGCTGCTGCAGACAAAAACCCGGCTCTCACCTCACCGAGGCCAGCAACCTCGGTGACACGTACCTGCCATCACATATGACACCTTGCACCTTACCACACTATGTAACATGCATAAAACTGTTCAAAAAGCACAATATGGAGATGAAGCTGTCTCACCCTGTCTAACACCTTGCATGCTATGGTCGCTATAGGAAAGCGTGCGATTACATTCAGAGAACATGTAACTTTGTCTAAGGGAGAACATCACGCATTTCAGAGCTTTGTGCTCTCCAATCTTTTCACTTTTTCTGAACAGAACAGAAAGTCATCCTGAGAACAAAATGTCAGAAGACAATGTTGATGCTTTCCTGTAAACACATTCATGTATCTGCCGCTTACCTTGATTCTAAAAGTCTCTTCTTTGATCTAATTGACCTTTGCTTCTATTTCATTCACGAGCATTTGCAGTCATAAATTCGGCCTACAAAGGTAGAATGTTTTAGAAAATATCAGGCTTATCGACGTCAATACATGGTCTTTGTATAAAGCAATTTATGAACATTTTGAATGTGATTTCACTTTGTGTTCCAAATCAATTTTGAACTAAAGGCCTTGGAAATAGGTGTATTCAACAGGAGTATCGAGAAAGTTCTCTATTGAAAATAGACAACACTGTGTCAGCCTATTGTTTTCATCTTCTGAGGCTCACAACAACGGCTCTGTTAGGGTCTAATCATAGATACTGGGGCCTTGGAGGCTGATGGTGGGATAAAAGATCCTCTGCCTGATAACTCCCTGCCAGTGCCTAGAAGATAGAGTGTGATGGCTACAAGACAGACGAGATCCCTAGCTAGGCTCCTGGGGCCTATTGACCTGAGATTAGCCTGTAGCAGGTAGGTCCCCCTTAAGACTACTTATAAACTGTACATAAGGACTGTAAATAGTTGGACTGTGCATTTACATGAGTACCATTCTGTTTGTTTTGCTTTTGAACTAGAAATGTGTAACCACCAAGATGTTTGCACTCATTGAGAGAATGTAAGTGACAAGAGTACTGTGCCTTTATTTATTTATTTTCTACCCTACAGTATATAGCGCTGACATATTCCACAGCACTTTAGAGACATTATGATCACTCATTGTCCCCAGTGGAGCTCACAATCTAAGTTTCCTATCAGTATGTTTTTGGAGCGTGGGAGGAAACCACATGCAAACCTGGGGAGAACATACAAACTCCATGCAGATGCTGTTCTTGGTCAGATGCGAACGTAGAATCCCAGCAAGGTACCGGTGCTAACCACTGAGTCAGCTTAAGTACCCTTCTCAGCCATGAAGAGAAGTGTATAGTCGCTTGTTACTGTAAATAATTTCCTGCGCCTTACTATTGCTCCATTCAAAAGGACCTGTATATATGCGTCTCCATTCAGGTGCACTTCCCAACCACGAAGAACAGAAGACTTAGGCTTTGTACGCATATCATTTATTTGCCAAGTTGGTTGGTCACGCCAAGCCAGGTGCCCTTGCCTGATACAACTTGTAAACCGTGGCCGCTCTCATCAGTTTGCAGACACCTCCATTAATGGCTCTTGGAATTTTTCACAGTATATTAGTGACTCAAACCTTTTCAATCCTAATGTATTCTAAGGGAGGGATAGATGAAACCATCTCCATGTATAAAATATAGATGTATTATTTATTCTCCATATATGCTCACAAATGCTGTCTCTTCAAGGGATGAAAAATTACCTTGTTCTTCAGGATTGGATTCATTGCATCTGTCTTGTTCTTTTCACATACCATAAGATTAGTTAGATACCTCTGCCATGATTCATTGAAATTCCAATCACAATTTCTATAACTTGACTGTGAAAATCTTTTATTAGAGAGTAATTGATACATGCAATATTTTTTGATGGTTTGCATAATTTACCTTAAAATTGGTTGACAGTGTCTGAGGACATGAATACAAATCTGGGTAGGAGAATGCTGCGTTCCCCTCGAAATAGGGGAAGAATTTCAATGTGTGTTTACAGAGTAACAATGAATATGAGAAGCACTTTATAGATAGATAGGATAGATAGATAGATAGATAGATAGATAGATAGATAGATAGATAGATAGATAGATATCAATGTTGCATTGTTATAATACTCTACATTGCGTTCACCTTATCAGGTGGTGATTTGCTGTTCTGGCACACGCGCATAGTGATTTGGACATAATAGTAGGTAGGATGGGGGTGGTAATGTTCCTGATGTGATGTTGTTGTAGAGACACGGTGTCCGACCTACCGAAAAGGGTGATGACGTATGGAACCAGATAGAGATGGTTTAACAAATAACATCAGTGTCTCATACAAAGTTCACATTCTCTCCTCCAAAATGAATGAGGTGACACACAAAAACTTTCTGATGCTGTCTCTCTCTCTCCCTGGATTTTATTTCCTACAGCTTCACTCTGGCACCTGTGACTGTAAGTGTCCCCTGTATGATGCAGGCTTCTAGCTATGCCTGTCCTGAAATCTTGTGATGGTGTCTGAACATGTGACCCACCACTTTGCAGCAGAGTCATAATAGCTTGTTCACTTGATCACTCTGCTGACTCAACTATTCTGCAGCTTGAAATTTTTATGTGGGCTAGGACCCTGCAATCTCCCTGGGGCAATTACATCCTCCAAGTTGAGCTGCCTCTGTGGGCCACCTGGAGCAATTACATCCTCTTAGGTGTGTCTCCACTGTAGTCCATCTGGCCTAGAGGGGCAGGAGATGGATCACATTCTCCATTATCCCTCACTTTTATTTCTAAAACTTACAGTCCCTAGTTCAGCCTCAACTGTTGCAGGAAGTCGAACAAGACCCCTCCTACCAAGAGGGTGGAATGGTAAGTTCCATTTCCATTACGAAACATTGCCAATGGTACCCCAGCTGCTGGTGAACAAGGTGCATTACATGAAAGGTGACATAGCATAACATTACAAAGCATAACATTACAAACTGTGACACAGTGAGAGGTTTGGTGGTAAAAAACAGGTATTTTCCTCTCAGCCTGTGCTGCTCGGTTGATTGCAGCCAGGTGAGGGCAAATACTGGACCGGATTTTAGGTGCCGGTCCGGGTTTTTTTTGGGTTAATACCTAGCTGCCTTTAAAAGACAGCTGGGTTTATGCAAAGGTCTCTCTGTGTTTGGGATCTGAGCCCTGTGCTGGGCTGAAAAGCTGAAGACCTGTGTGTCAGGAGAGCAGGCCATGTAAAGACGGTCAGTGGACTTTTTGTGTTTCCGAGCATTCAGCCAGGTGTGAACTAACACCTAGGATTTGAGGTGATTTAACCTGGAAACTGCTGGTGTTCCGTGGAGCTCTCAGGGCTGGAAGCAAGAGCTGGCAAAGAGGTGTGCAGTCTGCCTGGAAGCCCGAGGTTGGACTTTCCTGCGGCTGGGCTGACAGCCGGGTGTGAACACGCACCTAAACCACACAGGTGAATTTGATTCCGTCTTGGACTTTTGTTTTACCTCAAGTTTTGGCTATGTGTGTGAAGTAACACTAAGTGACTGTTTTGAGTTTTGTTTGTGCCAGTGTGAAATAAAACACTGTTTGCTGCACTACCTGGACTCTCTTTGCCTCTATACTGCACCCGCACCACTGTCTACCAGAGCAACTCCCCACATTTGGTGTCGGATGCGGGCAATTGCAGTGAGGCTGGCGGGAAGCCAAAACTTTTTGTAGCATTTTTTTTTTTTTTTGGCCACTTTTTTTGGGTATGTCCTGGATTAAGCCTGCCAAGCTGCAACCACCAACACCGGACAAGATGGAGGAGATGATAAAGCAGTTTGTCCAGGCCAACTTAAACCAACAGCAGGCCATCGCACAACAGCAAAAGAGACATGAAGAAGCCTTACTTGTCCAACAGCAGGCCATCGCACAACAGCAAAAAAGACATGAAGAGGCCGTCGCACAACTGCTAGAGGCTAATCAGCGACAGCAGGACACGAACCAGCGGCTGCTGCAACACGTAATGGTGCTAGAAAAGTCAGGGATGCCTCAGGGAGTGCACGATGCTCGGAAAGCAGTCCGCATGGCCGTTCCCAAGATGACACCGACAGATGATGTTGAAACCTACTTGGCGATGTTCGAAAAGGTGGCCGTGAGAGAGAGACTACCCCGAGACCAGTGGGCAGAGGTCATCGCTCCGTTTCTGGCGTCAGGACCCCAACAGGTTTACTTTGATTTACCGGACGACCAAGCCGCAGACTACTCTGTGGTCAAGGGTGAGATCCTGGCGAGACTGGGGGTGAATGTGTTGGTCAGGGCTCAGCGGGTACATCAGTGGGAGTTTAACCCAGCTGAGCCAGCACGACCCCAGTATTACAATTTGCTAAAACTCTTACAAAAATGGCTACCGCCTGACGTACTTAGTCCCACTGCTATGCTGGACCGTATTGTAGCTGACAAATTCTGGAGGGCATTGCCACTACCCCTCCAGCGCTGGGTTGGCCAGACATCTCCTACTAGTGCCCTGGAGATGGTGGACCTGGTCGAACGTTATGGGGCTACTGAGGAACTTGAGGGGGGAACTCTGGGGAAGGGAGTAATAAAACCCAGAAAATCCCCTCCCCAGACCCTGCGGCCTGAGCTGAGAAAGACCGCACGGGATGTGCCCTTTGGGGATCGGGACTCTATAATCTGCTGGTGGTGCCATGAGCCTGGCCATATACGGGCCAACTGTCCCCTCCTGGGTGAGCCCATGGATGTGAACTTTGGGTATCGACAGTCATTGTATGCCAGAAGGGTCGATGTGTCAGAGGTTATCCATGATGAACATTTGTGTCTGGTGGAGGTGGGAGACACTCCAGTGGCAGCTCTGCTGGATTCGGGGAGTCAGGTGACCCTGGTGAGGGCTTCCCTGGTGCGACCCACAGAGTTTACAGGCCGGAGAGTCGGGGTTTTCAGCATTCATGGAGATTTAAAAGAATACCCCACTGCTCTGTTGTCTGTAAGCACTTGTGCCGGCAGGCAGGTCCATGAGGTAGCTGTAACCACGAGTATGCCCTATGATGTGATAATAGGAAGAGACTTTCCATTGTTCCTAGCCCTGTGGCCGGCCATTGTACGTACAGTTCCCAGACAGGTAGAAAAACTTCCAGTAGTGAGGCCTAGCCCAGGTGAGGTGTTAGAACCCCAGAAACCCAAGGCAGAGGGGCCCACAGTAGGTCAGGTGGGTGAGGGGAAGACAGTCCCCCTTAGTAGGATAGGTAGAAAACATAGGAAGGTGGCTCAGCCAGGCCAAAGCCGGACCTGCAATCCAGTGTCTGGGGTCCGTAGCCAAAGGGACCCGGGTTTGGTTGTTGGGCCACCTGTGGACAGTAAGGACCGCGCTAGGGGGAAGGGGACCTATAAAATAGCACAGAAAGTTGGAGACCCAAATTACAAGGTACACCAGCCAGGACTGCAAAAGCCGGAGCCGGTCTACCATGTAAATTTACGGAAACCTTGGAAGGTTAGAGAGACTTGTATTGAGAACAACCCGCGGCCGGTTTATCTAGGGAAAGAGATTCTGGTCCCTCTGTCTGCTAACAGGGAAGCGGCTGCCACAGATAAAATTACTGGCAGCCTTTCCACTGAACAGACTCAGAGAGCCAAGGAGTTTGTTAGTCGGAACACAGAAGTGTTCTATGGTTTCCCTGAATGCCCTTCAATAACTCACCGTGATATTGTCACTGAGCCCCAGGCAAAAGTCTGGTTAAAGCCGTACCAGGTGCCCGTGACTCGGCGACAAGCCATCTCTGAAAGTGTGATATGGGGTTGGCCGCAGCCTGTCCCCATCTGGACAAAGAAGGAAAGTCCTGGGTCACCAGAGGGTTCGGGTGACTTCAGAATTTTAGATTTTCAGTGGAACACAGAGCAGGGCAGTTACAGGGAAATGCGAGTGCCCGGTTCTCGGTATACTGTCTGGCGTGTGTTCACCCCCTCAGGGTTGAACAAAGGGGGGGGGGGGGTATGTGACACAGTGAGAGGTTTGGTGGTAAAAAACAGGTATTTTCCTCTCAGCCTGTGCTGCTGGGTTGATTGCAGCCAGGTGAGGGCAAGTACTGGACCGGATTTTAGGTGCCGGTCCGGTTTTTTTTTGGGTTAATACCTAGCTGCCTTTAAAAGACAGCTGGGTTTATGCAAAGGTCTCTCTGTGTTTGGGATCTGAGCCCTGTGCTGGGCTGAAAAGCTGAAGACCTCTGTGTCAGGAGGGCAGGCCATGTAAAGACTGTCAGTGGACTTTTTGTGTTTCCGAGCATTCAGCCAGGTGTGAACTAACACCTAGGATTTGAGGTGATTTAACCTGGAAACTGCTGGTGTTCCGTGGAGCTCTCAGGGCTGGAAGCAAGAGCTGGCAAAGAGGCGTGCAGTCTGCCTGGAAGCCTGAGGTTGGACTTTCCTGCGGCTGGGCTGACAGCCGGGTGTGAACACGCACCTAAACCACACAGGTGAATTTGATTCCGCTTTACAACCAGATAGAGTGGCGCATGGCTCAACCCTCCTTGACGCAGAGCCGACACCATGTTCTTCCTGTTGTCGGTCAACTTGTTTCCGATTTTGAGTTGTCGAGGAAAAAGCCAGGATTCAAATTCTTAATGAATTTGTCCATCCAGTTCGGCCTGTTATCCTGCAAGTTGATCCAGAGGAAGGCAAAAAAAATCCTGTACGGTAGAAGCCAATTTTCCTCACTTAAAGAGAAAAAAAATTCCTTTCCAACTCCAATCAGGCAATCAGATAACTCCCTGGATCAACGAACCATCTCTAGTAGCTATAACCTGTAATATTATTACAGTCCAGAAATACATCCAGGCGCCTCTTGAACTCTTTTAGGGAACTCACCATCACCACCTCCTCAGGCAGAGAGTTCCATAGTCTCCCTGCTCTTACCGTGAAGAATACTCTTCTATGTTTGTGTACAAACTTCTTTCCTCCAGACACAGAGGATGTCCCATTATCACAGTCACAGTCCTGGGGATAAATAGATGATGGGAGAGATCTCTGTGCTGACCCCTCATATATTTATACATAGTAATTAAATCTCCCCTCAGTCATCTTTTTTCTAAAGTCATCTATGCCCCTTTTGATGCCACCCATTATCTTATTGGTCTTGGCAGCAGCTGCCTGACACTGGTTTTTACAGCTTAGTTTGCTGTTCCCTAAAATTCCTAGGTCCTTTTCCATGTCAGTGTTACTCAGTGTTTTACCATTTAGTATGTACGGGTGACTTGCATTATTCCTTCCCATGTGCATAACCTTACATTTGTCAGTGTTAAACCTCATCTGCCACTTCTCTGCCCAAGCCTCCAATCTATCCAGATCCATCTGTAGCAGTATACTGTCCTCTTCCGTGTTAATTGCTTTACACAGTTTAGTGTCATCTGCAAAAATGTATATGTTACTGTACAAGCCTTCTACAAGATCATTAAAAAACATATTGAAGAGGATAGCTCCTACTACTCTTGAGGTACTCCACTAGCGACCCAATCTGAGTGTGTACCATTATTCACCACCCTCTGTTTTCTTTTACTGAGCCAGTTACTTAACCACATACAAATTTTTTCTCCCAGTCCGAGCATTCTCATTTTATATACCAGCCTTTTATGAGGTACAGTGTCAAATGCTTTAGAGAAGTCCAGATATACGACATCCATTGATTCGCTGCTGTCAAGTCTAGAACTTACCTCCTAATAGAAACTGATTAAATTAGTTTGACATGACCGATTCCTCATGAAGCCATGCTGATATGGCGTTATTTGCTTATTTTCATTGAAGTGCTCCAAGATAGCATCTCTTAGAAAACCTTCAAACAGTTTACCCACGACGGATGTTAAACTTACCGGCCTATAGTATCCGGGCTCTGTGTTCTGACCCTTTTTGAATATTGTCACCACATTTGCTATGCGCCAATCCTTTGGAACACTCCCTGTCCGTATAGAGTCCTTAAATATCAGAAATAAGGGTGTGGCTATGACATTATTTAATTCTCTTAGGCCTCCTTCACACGGGCGTCACGTTTGACGCCCGAATTGGATGTGGGTGCGTGGCGGGAATATGCGTGATTTTTCCGCGCGTGTGCAAACTTTTGTAATGCGTTTTGCACGTGCGTTGGAAAAATCGCCATGTTTGGTACCCAGACCCGAAGCCGGACTTTATCACTGAAGTCCGGTTTCGGGTTGAGTATTCTAGAGATTTTATTATTTTCCCTTATAACATGGTTATAAGGGAAAATAATAGCATTCTCAATACAGAATGCTTAGTAAAATGTGGATTAAGTGGTTAAAAATAAAAAAATTAACTTACCTTAGCCACTTGATCGCGTTGTTGGCGATCTCTCTTCTCTCTTCAAGCTTTAGCTGTAGTGTAAAGGACCTGTGATGACGTCACATCACATGGTCCAATCACATGGTCTGTGATTGGACCATGTGATGTGACGTCATCACAGGTCCTTTACACTACAACTAATGCTTGAAGACAGAAGAGAGATCGCCAACTACGCGATCAAGTGGCTAAGGTAAGTTAATTTTTTTATTTTTAACCCCTTAATCAACATTCTACAAAGCATTCTTTATTAACCATGTTATAAGGGAAAATAATGAAGATCGGATTCCGTCGCTTAGCAACCATGCGGGAAAATCGCACTGCATCAGCACTTGCTTGCGGATGCTTGCGATTTTCCCGCAGCCTCATTCATTTCTATGGGGCTTGCATTGCGTGAAAAACGCAGAAACTGGAGCATGCTGCGATTTTCACGCAACGCACAAGTGATGCATGAAAAACAATGTACACAGCCCCATAGAAATGAATGGGTCCGGATTCAGTGCGGGTGCAATGCGTTAACATCATGCATTGCACCCGCATGGAAAACTCGCCCGTGTGAAAGAGGTCTTAGGATACGGGAGTGTATTCCATCTAGTCCTGGCGATTTGTCTATTTTAATCTTTTTAAGTCGCTGTTATACTTCTTCCTGGGTCAGACAGGTCACTTTTAATGGGGAATTTACTTTTACATTCTGCATTTCATCAAAAAGTTTATTTCCTTCAGTGAATACAGTGGAGAAAAAAATATTTAATAGCTTTGCTTTCTCCTCATCACTCTGTAAAGGGCCGACACCTTCAGATTTATACTTTTTACCATTTATATAATTGAAGAACAATTTAGGGTTAGTTTTTCTCTCTTTGGCAATTAATCTCTCGGTCTTTAATTTGGCCGCTATTATTAGTTTTTTACATATTCTATTTTTTTTCTTATTGTTCTTCAGTGCTTTCTTGCTACCCTCCTGTTTTCGTGATTTAAATGCTTTCTTTTTGTCATTTATTGCTTTCTCTACAGTTCTGTTTATCCACATTGGTTTCTTCTTGCTCCTTAACCTTTTATTCCGATAAGGTATGTACTTCTCACAATTAGATTTTAAGATGCTTTTAAAAATATCCCATTTTGTGACTGTATTTTTATTTTTGAGGACTCTCATTTGCCTACATTTTTTTTTTTTTAAGTTTGGTATTTTTGTTCCTCCCCAAAGAAACACTCTTTTGTCAGGTATATTGGTTAATACTAAGTCCAGTATGGCCGTTCCTCTAGTTGGATCCTGAACCAGTTGGGAAAGGTAATTGTCTTTGGTTTTTTCCAAGAATTTATGAGATATACAGGTTTCAGTTTCCTAGTCTATATCTGGGTGGTTGAAGTTCCCCATAATAATGACCTCATTATGATTTGCTGCCTCGTCTATCTCGTTTAGTAGTAGATATTCTGTGGACTCTGGTATATTAGGTGTTTTATAATAAACTCCAATTAGTAATTTATTATTATTTTTGCCTCCATATATTTCTACCCACTGTGACTCCACATGTTCATGTCCCTCACTTATATCTTCTCGGACTGTGGGCATTAGACAGGACTTTACATAAAGGCAGACCTCTCCCCCTCTCCGGTTTTGGCGATCCTTTTAAAACAGACTGTAACCCTGAACATTACCTGCCCAGTCATAGCTATCATCCGGCCATGTCTCAGTTATTCCCACTATGTCATAGTCTTCCTCACACATCACTAATTCCAGTTCCCCAGTTTTGTTAGTCAGGCTTCTGGCATTAGTATACATTCATTTAAGAGGTTTGTGTATATTTTTTAGCCTACACATTTCCTTCTGAACCGTTCTAGTACCTCCTTTTATTCCTACCCCAGTCCCACTACCTTGCCCCTGGTCTCTATCTGCCCTATCTTCCCATCCTATAATGTAATTACCCTCCCCCAGTCCTTAGTTTAAACACTCCTCCAACCTTCTAGCCATCTTCTTCCCTAACACAGCTGCCCATTCCCCATTGAGGTGCAGCCCATCCCTACGATACAGCCTGCAGAGAAGTCGGCCCAGTTCTTCAGGAACCCAAACCTCTCCTTTCTACACCAGTTCTTGAGCCACTTGTTAACCTCCCTAATCTCCCGCTGCCTTTTTTATGTGGCTCGTGGTACAGGCAGTATTTAGGAAAATACTATCTTTGAGGTCCTTGCCCTAAGCTTTTGACATAAATCCCTAAAATCATTTTTAAGGACACTCCACCTACCTCTAACTTTGTCTTTGGTTCTGATATGGACCATGACCGCTGGTTCTTTTCCAGCCCCTCCCAGTAATCTGTCAAACCGATCCGCGATGTGTCGAACTCCAGCGCCAGGAAGACAACACACTGTTCGGCGATCCCGGTCTTTGTGACAGATCGCCCTATCTCTGCAAACCAAATAAAGAACAAGAAAGTATTCTAATGCTAATGCTATGTTTATCTTGTAAATTAGATGCTTGGCAAATACATTTTGTACAAAATTATTTGGGCCTGTCTTCCACACATCAAGGCGATCTATGTAAGATGGGAACCTAACACTAAATTCTACCTGTTATGTGTCATGACGGCTACCATAAAGATTAAGGTGGGTCCAGCATGCATGTGGAACCTGCACTCCCTGAATTTTGTCATTTTTAGTGCCAAAATGGCCTCCATTGAAACCAGGGAATGCAGGTACCAACATGCATGCCGAGCCCACTCCACACCTCACCTGGTGCCAGATGGCCACCAACGAATGCAGTAAGAGTCCATCCTATACCTCTCCTGGTGCCACAGGCTTCCAGTGAGTGAGGGAGAGCAGGCTAAGCTTTATACTCAATTAAAATCAGCCTATGGGGCAGACAGGCTGGTCAGGACTCAGGAGTGCACGACTGAAGTGTCAGCCACACCTCCAGTACAAACTGCAAAAAAAAAGGGGATCAGTCAGCACATCCCAATGCGCCAGTTCACGTTGCTTTGGCTGAAAACACAAGATAAAACATGCATGTAGAACCTAGACTTCTTGAATTTTATGGTAGCCGTCATGGCACATAACAGGTAAAATTTAGTGTTAGGTTTCCGTCTTACAGAGATCACCTTGACGTGTACAAAATGTATTTGACAAGCATTTCATTTAGCATTAGCATTAGCATTAGAATACTTTCTTGTACTTTATTTGGTTTGCAGAGTGCTGTTGCATTGTATGTTTTACCTTGTGTTTTCAGCCATAGCAACGTGCAACGGCGCATTGGGATGTGCAGACTGACCCCCATTTTATTTGCAGATCACCCTATCTGTACCCCTAATAATTGAGTCTCCCACTACCACCACCTGTCTGGCCTGCCCTGCGCCCTGTTTTTCTGTCTATACAGTAAACAACCTGATTTTACACAGTACTTAGTCATCTGGTGATCCAGATTTTGTGGCTGCACGTAGAAATAGCGTTTGGAGGGAAGTGTCATCATGGATTATGTCATTAATCGTCTGGAGCAACGTGAACCTCTTGTGACTCAGGTTATCCAGGTTTCTGATCTGGATTCGTATGATAAGGTACTACCATCCAGTAACAATATTTATGAGGGCATTGATGAAAAATCTTTACTCTCGGAATTCCAAGTACTAGAAAAACATATGTTGAACGAGATCCAACATGAACTTGATGCAACGTTTTTGGAGATCTATCTGTACGAGGGCCTTGTCCCTAGGGGTCTGTGCTTACAGTTCAAAAACTCCTTTGTGGATGACACAGTTTTCTGCAAGGAATGGGACGATTATCATCTAGACTGTGCTAGAGGATTGATCAAGCTTTTGATTAAAAAACACAGGAGCAGGTGTTCCAACCTTGGAGCTCTCATTATGGATGGTTACAACACAATTATCCACCATAAGGAGCATCCTGCGTACATTACGTTTGATCGCATGATTACACACAAAATTACTCTGTATGAGAAGGATGTCATATATAGAAAAGCCAAGAAATTAATTAGAGATAGGACTGATTTTAATACTGGTAACATCAAATATTGGCTGAAGGATCCTAATGATGGTAGACATAATAACAATAATAAACCGCATGGTAAACAGAAACACAAGGGGGGTCAGTCAGCACCACCTGTATGCAGGTGCACGTAGCTATGGCAATATACATATAAACAAAAAGATGCAACAGCACCCTGCAACCAGAGCTCTGGTTGCAGGGTGCTGTTGCATCTTTTTGTTTATAATAATAAACCGCATGGTCCAGTCCGGGATCCTGGTCATCCACCCCCACATAACAGTTCTAATCCTTTTAAAAGATCCAAACCACCTTCACATCCCCCCCCCCCACCACCGGGGACCCACCTTCTACAAAAATTCTAGACGTACCAAACCATTGACCAAATTGCAACCAAGGACCACTCATGCAGGGCCCGTTGAATCTGTATTTAGTACCACTCCAACATTAGATCCACTGGTGCCCACCAACTGTTCATTCAGGAGCCCCCCTATGGGCCCATCCACCACCCAGGTTATTCCATTCCTTCCTTTGACCATATTGGGTTATAAACAGGCTGCGTCTGCTATGGCTATTTCTTCACTATCCATTAATTCACCAGGATCAGGAGAAGCGGTCTCCCATTCGGCCACCTCTTCCACTGTATTTGACCCAGACATTATCTCCAAATGTGGCCCAATCAATCTTCCTTCTACTTCCTTCTCTCCCTTTAGGTCCTATCCTCATGCCTCCCCCCCCCCCCCCCCACCCAGGCTCTATACACTGTTTATGCACATATTGATACTAAGCATTATGTGATATGAATTTCTTATTATTATTATTTATTTATTTATTTTTTAGTTTTTCCTTCATCACTTGCACGAGTCACTTTATTATCAAATCTTTTTAATGTTTCTTCCTATTATTTATCTATATACAAATATGTGTATGAGGTCCTGCATTTATATATTACTCATGGTATGATATCTATCTGATTACGTCCTTTTGGACACAACAGCCTGATTTATCCGGGAGGAGCGTGGATACGAGCGCCCTCTCGGTGATTTATACACAAATGTGGTTGTGGTGTTCCACATCTACATTTGTGTACGGTATCCCGTTGCACACAACAGCCCGTTGTACTTTGTGACGTTGCGCATCTCGCTTGTGCGCTGGTCGGGCATGCATTGTGACGCGCTCCGTTCACCCGGTCGTCTTGACGACCGGACGCCGGCTCAGTCTGTACACGTAGCGGTGACGCTGGCCACGTCATCTAGCTGCGCGACTGAGTCTGGCGTCCGGCGCATGGCGGCGGGGGATGCGCGGACGTAATGCTGGCCATACTAATCAGGGCGACGATGCGCATTCCTGATTGGGCTATAGGTGTGCTTAGGGTATATAAGACGGAAGTCTGGATAAATCGAACATCCTCCTGACGAAGCCTGTGAGGGGTGAAACGCGCGTCGAGGTTTCTGGTGTCCACGCTCTTCCCGGATAGGACAATGGGTAATACATTATAGCATCTATATTGCACTGTTTGATTGTTTGGGTCAGGTTTTGTTATTATATCCCACCTTCTTTGGTTGGGGTTTTTCTGACCACTTGGTTGGATATTTATGTGAGTTTATCCGTGTGGGGACTACATCCCTGTATGTTTAAACTTGTATAGACCCATTGTGTGTATGTAGGATTATTATATTCCATATGTCTATAGATTCGGGCTGTGCGTGGACTCTGTTCTCCGGGTTGTGGCCTGCTGTGACAGGCACTTCGGTGTTATGCTTTTCCCATATGTTATGTGTTACTTTATAATAATAAAATTGAGAGATATTTTATCTTACATGGTGTAACTCCTTTTTTGCAAGGGTTTAGTTCTTTTGGGTATCAGTATATAATACTCCTTGCTAGATATTGCTGATGATGAGTTTGAGGAATTTCTTTTTGGTTTTGTTCTATACACTGTCCACCAGCTCCATCATCACCTGCCTCCTCTATTGATTTAGAAGCAGACTCTCTTCTTACTATTCATGATGTTTCACCTCCCCAATTCACAGCACCTTCAAATACTAGCCCCTCAGGTCCAGCATTACAGGCCAGTATAATACAGATGGCTCTAGGACTAATTGATCCGTTAGATAATACTGCTTATTCTACCACTGGTCCTTCCTCCTCATCTTCTTCTTCTTTTTTATCTCTACCTCCTATCCTAAACCCTGTCATGACCTATCCGGTCCTAAAGGGCCCGAATACAGTAGCAATAACCGACTACTTCCACCCTTTGGGCCCAAGACCCTCAAAAAGAAAAAAATATAGGAGAGGATGCAGAGGGGGCAAAAGTAAAAAGGAGAATATAGCTCATAGTGCCCTTTTTCCACAAGAGATCAAAATTTTCAATCTGTCTAAACATATTTTGACCTCTGAAGAAACATCACTCTTATCTAAAGGCCTTTCTTTTTGTCCTTCTGCATCCATTAAGGGCTTCGATTTGTTTTTAGACTTGCATCATTTCACTAGGAAGTTAACTCTAAAAAGACACTTTGGAATTTTGGAGAAATCCGCCAAACCGAAGGCTAGTCTGGATTCGGAAGTCGTTCCAGATATTCAGAGCCATGAGTATATGCATACAGGGCTCAAACCAGCTTCTAAATACTACCCCATACAACACAAGGGGAATTTCATTGATACTTTTTATAATGTAGTTATGGACGATTTTCGGAGGTTACATCAAAAAACAATCTGTAGTCACAATCTTAGTAAGAAAGAGAAGGCAGTAGTCAAACAGCTCCAAAACAATTTAGATATTGTTATCCGCAGTGCGGGTAAGGGAGGGGGAGTGGTGATCCAGGATAGGGAGACTTACACCAAGAAGGCACTCTGCATTCTGTCAGATACAGATTACTATTTACCCTTAGACACGGATCCCACTGAGCTGCACACTTTAGAGTTTAAGGGCCTCATTGAATCAGCATCTCATATACTTGATAAAAAAGAAAAATAATTCATTTTAGTATTTGATCCGGTAACAGCATTGTTTTATCCCTTACCCAATATCCACAAGGATGCAAAGAACCAACCGGGGCAACCGATCATTTCAGGTGTCTCCTCCCTTACCTGTAACCTTTCAAAATATGTGGATGTGTTATTACAAAAACATGTCACCACACTACCCTCATATTTAAGGGATTCCACAGCCTTAATACAATCCATAAAAGATATAGAATGGAAGAATACATATAACTGGGTCACCCTAGATGTGAGAGCTTTGTATTCCAATATCCCACACACCAAGGGAATTGAATGTATAAAATGGTATTTAGATAATGATCCCATAGTACCCGATGAGCAAAGAGTTTTTGTACAGGATTACATTAGGTTTATACTGACCCATAATGTATTCACCTTTGAGGGTTCACTTTACCTTCAGAGGAAGGGAACCGCAATGGGAACGATATGTGCGCCCAGTTTTGCGAATTTATTCATGGGGCGGTTCGAGGATCAATACATCTATGGGTGGATTGTAATAGTTATTTGGACTATTCCAGCACTCACTAAAAAAATGGAAGGTGAATATCCCCTTTAGCCAATTTAAAAGAGTAAGATGCAATTGTTCCCTTGATAAGGACTTTATTTGCCAAAGTAAACCTATCCGTGAAAGGTTTTTGAACAAAGGATATTCCCCGAAGATTATTGAAGCCGCATATGAAATGGCTAGGGGTCTATCCCAGAATATATGTCTTACAAAGAGTAAAAAAACAAAAGTCATGAATGATCATTTCAGTATGAACTTTCTGACGTCATTTGGTACCAACCATAATGCCATCAGAAATATATTGTCCCAACATTGGCATATATTAAAAAGGGATCCCCATTTGAAACAAATGTTACCAGGACAACCCCAACTAACCTTCAGGAGGGCCCAAACCCCTGAAAATATTCTGGCCCCCAGTAGACCTAGACCCACACCTCCACAACATTTGAAACTGACTGTTAGTGACCTAGTCTCAAGACCGACAGGGAGTTCCAAATGCAATCTATCCAGGTGTTTGTGTTGTGCGACCATCAGTACCACATTTTCCTTTTGCAGTAAATCCACTGGGGATTCCTTTCCCATAAAAAAACATCTCAGCTGCGATTCCCAGAATGTTATTTTCCTGCTGGAATGCCCTTGCGGCCTATAATATGTAGGTCGCACTATCCAAACGCTACGCAGCAGGTTAAATAAACATAGATCAAATGCAAAAAAGAAATTTTTACAGCATAGCGTATATCGCCATGCGGCAGAGCATCACGATGGGTGTTTTTTTGGCTTTAAGGTCACACCCATCGAACAAGTAACCAACAGCTGCAGTAATGTCATTCAGACTCTTCGAAAAACGCTAAATGTTTTGGATTTTTAAACTCAATTGTCTCAATTTGAACGGTTTGAATGAGGCTTTTGAAATAAACCTTTAGGGCCCTGAGATTGCCAATTTCCTTATGGTAAATAGAGGGAAACAATTATTATTATTTATATTTTTATATAATACTATACTGTGCATATGTATGTATATATAGATTTTAATTGACTATTTAATTAATTAATTGTTTATTATCTGTTTAGTTTTTATTGTAAATATATATATATATATATATATATATATATATATATATATGTAAGCATATTTGAAGTCCCCCATATTTAACATGGGGTATATTCTTGCATTATTTTTTATATATAATTTTATACCACATTTTTTTTTATATTAATTGCTCAGCTTTTCATCTGATTTTATAATATACTATTTTTGGGTCATGAGACTTTTCCTTGCTTTCTTTTCATTGTGCCCTTTTTATCTGTAACTAACATTCTTATTTTTATTCTCAGTTTGTATGTAGTAATCTGTCCTCTTGTTTTTGATTAAAATAATCCATTGCTCTGTAGACTTGGAGCGATCGTTCCCCTAAAGCACTTTTCCACAGCATTACAGACAGCCCTGGGGAGGCGGTGCGACATCTTACTCCTCCGAGTGCCGAGCCTCTCTCCATGCCGGCCTGGAAGCATCATGTTGCCATGGCAACAGTTTACATCACATCTCACATGATCGGAACAGCGATCATGTGACCCAGGGTGACATAGTTCCTCCTCCGTTACCGAAAAACCTTAACCCCACACTGCCAACTGGGGACAATAGACACAAAACTAATAATAAACTGGCAGAACTCAAATCATTAACAAATACAGGTAACATCTTTATTGAAAGGACAATCCATTACACATGTAATAATTAAAATGTAGAACATGAATGATGTGACAGAAACAGCGCTACACAATGCCCACCCAATCACTGGAATAACCCCCAAATTGCTAATACAGACATATAATGTCTACATAGAAAACACTGGAATATTTGCTGAATACTCAGTCAATAGCACATATATATAATGGGAAATCCACTGGGGTTCATTGGAGAACATACAGAAAATCACTTCATCCTGATGGCTCAAAATGTCAAGCCATACATGATATTAAATGACTACCATGAACCTCTCATCAATAAACAGGCCTAAACATCAATGTACAATGTGGTCTATTGTATTGTACATTGATGTTTAGGCCTGTTTATTGATTAGAGGTTCATGGTAGTCATTTAATATCATGTATGGCTTGACATTTTGAGCCATCAGGATGAAGTGATTTTCTGTATGTTCTCCAATGAACCCCAGTGGATTTCCCATTATATATATGTGCTATTGACTGAGTATTCAGCAAATATTCCAGTGTTTTCTATGTAGACATTATATGTCTGTATTAGCAATTTGGGGGTTATTCCAGTGATTGGGTGGGCATTGTGTAGCACTGTTTCTGTCACATCATTCATGTTCTACATTTTAATTATTACATGTGTAATGGATTGTCCTTTCAATAAAGATGTTATTTGTTAATGATTTGAGTTCTGCCAGTTTATTATTGGTTTTATAGTTCCTCCTCCCTAGCAATGGGCTGAATTATGAAGTGATCATTGTGTATGTTAACTAATAAAATACATTTATTTGGATAGCCTGCACGCCAATGGGGCAGTGATTATATACATATGTCTTAATTTATTGGTTTGAACATTTGTTTCTATGCCTACAGTCTGGGGAGACTTTGGGGTAATGCCCACCTCCCCTCTGAACTTACTTGCATGTGACCATTAGAGTGTGTGTATATACTCAGTATGTTTGTCCATTTGTTATGCAATATTTTTCACCTGATGAAGGGGATTTATTCCCCGAAACGCGTAGTGTGTTTGCAATAAATATTTCTGAAGATTCATCATCCACATCTGGTTGGTTCCTTGCGCTGAGGGATGTTCCTGTTTTCCACTTTATACTAATCCTTTGTGCGGGCCTTGGCACGCTCATCTGAGGACATCTGCATCTGTGGCTGCATACCTACCTTGTACATTGGGGATTGAATACATCTCCGACACGTCTTCATTAGTGTTGTGCCTATATTTGCACAACCCTTTAAGGTGAGCCTCCTAAATTGGAGTTTATTTCAAATTCCCAAACGTTTTTACCCTACGGTGTGCCCTGTTTTTCTGTCTATACAGTAAACAACCTGCTTTTACACAGTCACTGATAGCTTTACATGGTGGAAATGTTATCAGTGATTGATAGCATTCTCTGTGTAAGTCTGTATACAGAGATAGCTGTCAGTCACTGATTTCTGTACATGGGGAGGTGTTATCAGTGATTGATAGTATTCTCTGTGTAAGTGTGTATACAGAGATAGCTGTCAGTCACTGATATCTGTACATGGGGAGGTGTTATCAGTGATTGATAGTATTCTCTGTGTAAGTGTGTATACAGAGATAGCTGTCAGTCACTGATATCTGTACATGGGGAGGTGTTATCAGTGATTGATAGTATTCTCTGTGTAAGTATGTATACAGAGATAGCTGTCAGTCACTGATATCTGTACACAGGGAGGTGTTATCACTGATTGATAGCCTTATCTGTGTAAGTGTGTATACAGAGATAGCTGTCAGTCACTGATGGTTGTACACGGGGGGAGATGTTATCAGTGATTGATAGCATTCTTTGTGTAAGTGTGTATACAGAGATAGCTGTCAGTCACTACTATCTGTACACAGTGAGGTGTTATCACTGATTGATAGCCTTATCTGTGTAAGTGTGTATACAGAGATAGCTGTCAGTCACTGATGGTTGTACACGGGGGGAGGTATTATCAGTGATTGATAGCATTCTTTGTGTAAGTATGTATACAGAGATTGCTGTCATTTACTGATAGTTGAACATGGAGGTGATCACAAGTTCACAAAAAGCAGAGTTTTAAATATATAAATTCCAAGTCTTACTGAATAGATAACCACATAGCCATCTATTAATCTGCTCAGCTCCTCCTGCTCTATAACATGCTGCCTGCAGATTGCATTGCATTTTGTGGTGACAGGTCCTTTTTTTAAAGGGGGTCCTTTGCTTTAGTCATTCCCTACCTTTAAGAAGACCCTGTTAAGAATAAGTTTATCGCTTTTATGTCATGCATTGTTGTCATGCATTTTGTGTATTGTAGCTTAGCGAAAACATGTTAATTTGTACTATAATCCCATTCTAATGATGACTATTTTGATGATCATTGCTTGTTAAATAACCCTTTCTCTGATCCCATAGGGAGCATGTGTGCACTCACTCCAGCACTTAAAGGACCAGCATGCACATTGCAATCTTCACCATAAACCTCTGGGTACTTAAGGCCCCTTCTCCTAGGGTAGGGTGCCTGAGCAATAGGTTCACTAGTTTGCTAGTTCCTGCTGTAAATGTTCGGTCCTGTTTTTTTCTGCTCGTGAACCAACTTCTGCCTAATTCCTGACTCTGTCGCTCTGCTACCTTACCTGATGTGTGACTGATAACCATTTTGACCCTCCACTACCTGCCCTGACCTTGGACCTGTTTGACGTATTTGCACAAATTCTGCTTGCCCTGACCAAGACCTGTTACTGACAACGAGTGTGGATGATCCCAAGGTGCCCTGCACTAGTATCTCTGACCCCTGTGGGTCAGCTGTGCTTTGTTAGACGGTAGCAGCCAAGTTCATAACCATCTACAGAGGTTAAAGGGTGAATACAAGGGGGCTGTTATGATAATGTCCTTATGTTTAGACAAAAGTCAAATGGTTGGTTGGAATAGTGGCCACACCGCACTGATTAGAATATGGCTTAAGTGAGTGTTTAAGAGCTGTCAGGAATTCAGAAATAGCAGCTTCGTATGGAGCCCACAAAGCAGCTCCCTCAGGGATTCACTGTAAAGCAGAAAGAAAATGGTCTGCATATACAATGAACCTGGAGGCTGTAGAACAAAAACCTCTATCGTAAAAAAAAAAATGGAATGATAAAAAAAAATCTCCCCAAAGGCATTCATAGCCTTTAAAGCAGGGGTGCACAACCTGCGGCCCCCAGAACCAAGGTCCCCATTCTGCTGGAAAGAAACACAGCGATGAGCTGTGTTTTTTCCTGGAGCGCTGCACAGGGAAGTATGACAGCTCCTGCCCCTGTACTGTAGCAGGAGTCTGGAGCAGGACGGGTCCCTGGCTATTGGTGATAGTGGGGGAACAAAGGAGAAGGCAGGCGCAGTTTATCAGCGCTTCTGCCTTCTCAAGGAGCGCTCTTTAGCAGTGGAGTACTAAAGGGGAGGGGGCGGTCCGCCCCGGGTTCCGGCTCTCAGGGGGTGCCAGAAGCAATGAGCACTTCCATCAATACAGATGGAAGCGCTCATTGCTGGAGCTCTGGGAGTTGCGGTCACTCTCCTCTCAGCTCCCCACACTCCTCCCTTCCTTCAGGCTGGCAGCGCTCTGAACGGTGAAGCAGGAAGACTTCTCCCGACTCCCCCATTCAGCCTGCAGACACTGATCGCGCTGCCGGCAAGTGTGGGCGGAACTTGTAGCCCGGGAAACGGCCTAAGCTCCACCCAGACAGTGCTGCAGAGCGATCTATGTCTGCAGGGGAGAGAGGACTGTGAGCTTCAGGAAAGGGACAAGGTGAGTAGGTAATGTGTTTTTTATGTTTTTTGATTGTTTGTTTTTAAGACAGAGGGGGCACAATGGGCATTTCTACTCTGGAGGGGGCACAATGGGCATTGCTAATGTTAAGGGGACACAATGGGCATTTCTTCTCTGGAGGGGGTACAGAGGGCATTGCTGATGTGAAGGGGACACAATAGGCATTTCTACTATGGAGGGGGCACTCAGGGCATTATTACTGTGAAGGAGGCACAATGGGCATTACTAGCACAGAGGGCATTACTACTATTAAGGGGACACAATGTGCATTTCTTCTCTGGAGGGGGCACAGAGGGCATTTCTAATGTGAAGGGGACACAATGGGCATTTATACTATGTAGGGGGCACAGTGCACAGAGGGTATTATTACTCTGAAGGGGCACAGAGGGCATTACTACTATGGAGGGGACACAGAGGGCATTATTACTGTGAAGGGGGCACAATGGGCATTATTACTGTGAAGGGGGCACAATAGGCATTTTTACTATTAAGACGCATAATGGGCATTATTACTATTGAGGGGCACAATGGGCATTATTACTATTAAGGGGGCACAATGGGGATTTTTACTATGGGGGGACACAGAGGGCATTATTACTGTGAACGGGGCACAATGGGCATTATTAATGTGAAGGGGCACAATGGGCATCATTACTATTAAGGGGCACAATGGGCATTATTACTGTGAAGGGGACAATGAGCATTACTACTATTAAGGGGCATTATTACTGTGAAGGAGGCACAATGTGGATTATTAACATGAAGGGGGCACAAAGAGGGCATTACAACTGTGAAGGGGCACAGATAGGGCATTACTACTGTGAAAGGGGCACAGAGAGAGCATAACTACTGTGAGAGGGGCACAATGAGGGCATAACTACTATGAAGGGGGCACAATGAAGGCATAAGTACTTTAAGGGGGCATAATATGGGCATAACTACTGTTAGGAATAGAGGGCACACATCTGTACAAAACTACTGTGACGGTTGTACAATGAGGGCAATACTACTGTGAGGGGGTACAATTTTTTTTAAAGTATTGGGGGGTTCCAGAGAAAGGACCCGCCTGGGGTGCCAAACAACCTAGGCACACAACTGCCGCTGATCAGCTTATAAACAAGCGATCACTGGTTTGTCAGCTGATTTGCATGTTTTATCAGGATGAAAGATGTACTATTATTGTCAGCACATCTCACTGTGCAATCAGGAATGTGCTGCCAACCAATGATCAACAGAACTGAATGAGGGAGCAGTGACTGTGGTAGTGATCATTCATCCCTGTTCACTTTGCATCAGCCTGTGTAATAGGCTGATGCAAACAAGTGCTGATTAACAAATGTCTTTTTTTTCCGGCCCCTTAAATAGAGCAATGTGACAATGCTGCCCCAAGACCAAAAAAGGTTGTGCACCCCCTGCTTTAAAGCAATGTGCTGTCTGTGTAATGTAAGAATATGCCAGGTCATCCAGTGCGAGAAACAATGGCTGATAAATGAGAAATCCTTAAAAGATATTTGAAAATAGGTTTTCTACACCAGACAACCCTCTTAAAGTCTATGTAGGAGGGGAAGGGAGAAGTGGCCAGATAAAAGAGGAAAACAAAAGAATAAGCTGCACAGCAAAAAGATAAAAGAAACAGGTTCTTAGTCTGGGACATATGATTGTCTTGTATCTGGTTGCTATAGCAGTGGGTTATTATCATTCAGTGTATCCCACAGTAAAGGGCTGATTGATTAAATCTGGATTCAGTGTAATTATTCTGGATTTCAGTGGCATTTTGTAACCTTTTTACTAAACAAAAGCAAAAGTGAGGAATCAGAGGAGGACAAACAAGAAATTCATCCTTCTAAATTACAAACGGTAATGTCCTGTAATCACAAATTAAAAGATTGGTCACATAAAAATGGGGTGGATTCCTGCAATGTCATTAGGGTCACTGTTAGTATAAAATGAGACCGCTCATGTGGGGTCCTGTCTAAGTGGTTAGCACTGTTGCATTGAAGCATTGGGGTCCTGGGCCCAAGTCTTTACAAGGACAATAACTGTCTGAAGTCCTGAAACGTTTCTTCTCACACACCGAAAACATTCTGAGAAGTGAGTTGGATTCCTGTGAAATTAGTTATGGTAGATTAAAGTTTAATCGTTATACCCTGGCACGGATGAGGCGGGATTCATACAGAAACACTCAACGTAAATAAATTAAAGCTGGTATCAGAGGTGTTACCTGAAGTTCTGAGTCTCCAATGCAAAAATGTATATCAGCAAACCCAATCACCCCCCATTGGGTCATGTGCCATTTTTAAGATTGTGTGTCTTTGTATAGGGTATCAGGCCTACCCCTATAAAAGTAGTTGCACTGCTGTCTGCAATACTACAGTAAATTAACATTTTGAACTTTGTGTATCACAGCATATAACGTTTGCTAACAGTACTCCTTAAAGGGCATGTGCCACCATGAAATGCTATTTTAATACAGTTAAAGGCTATGTACAACTAAGGTGACACTTTTCCTTACTATTGCATTGTACTCATTTGAGCCAAAATAATTTTTTCAGTCGGTCTTTTATTAAAAATGTTGAACCCCTGTCTCTGTGCAGCCTTCAGTTTTTGTAGTAGCAGATTCAGAATTTTCACTCAGCTCAGCTGACGACTCCTTATCTCAGATCTCTGACTTTATAAACACGCATTGTAGCTCAGTTCTTATCTTACTGATAAGAATGTGGCTTAAATAAGTGTTTATAATCTTTAAGTAATTAAGAAAGAAAATGTATTAGATGACCAGCACGAAGTGAAAGTGAAAGTTCCGTTCACACAGCTACACAAACAGTTAACCCTTTGTGACAGAACGGCTGAATATTTTTAATAAAGACCAATTGAAAAAATGATTTTGTTATCCCGCAATCGTGAGTAAAATGAAATCATAAAAAATTGCTCCAAAGGTGTACATACCCTTTAAGCATGAAAAACTAGTTTGTTTTTTAATTTCTGTAGCAAAAATGCTCTAGTTTTGAGATATTCTCGTTAATTTATTATAATGGGGCCTCCTGGTCTTTAATCCATATAGTAATGGGCATGTCCACCTACTGAGGTGCTTGCACATGCTCAATTTCATCCTTCAACTGCCACCAGCCATACCTTCTGTTAAAAGCTACAAGGAGAGAGTTGCAGCAGAAAGGACACAACCCATAATAAGGACATACCCCCCTGAAAAGGGACATAGCCTCAGAGCTGCCAGCCTGAAGTGAATGTAGAAGAGAAATTGGAGCAGTGAATAGGGAGGTCTCTGGATCCATATCAGGTACAGGGCTGTTCCTAGCTTTGTTATAGAGAGATTGTTACGTTTTTTAGAATTTTTGGAGATTTTTTTAATTTCCTATTTCACTGTTTATATTTGAAAAGAAATTATAAAATCCTGTTTTTGCCGTGGTAGTATACTTTTTATCCTGTTTTATTCTGGTTTTCTATATGATTATGGGGAAAGCCTTCTTGCATGATTCTCAAATGAGATGACCCCTATAACACAATGGCCACTGAAAAAGTCAAGTTGAAGTTTGCTGCACCTGTGTAGTTAATGTATCAAGCGTGAAGTCAACGTTCGCTACATCTTTAATGAGAAAGAACCCCTGCAGAAGGACTTTGTAAAACTTTCAATGCATAATCTTCATAATTATTAGCGTCTCGGTGATCTAAAAGGGATGCAAATTAGGAAAACCAACCACATTCTCTAGATAGTCTTGTTATCTCATCCGCCTCCTCTTCCATACAGTATATAGGCCATCACTGCAATGTTTTATGGGGTTCGCTCACCTTCAGGCCCTCACCTCCAATGTTTCATATGGTCTGCTCACCTTCAGGCCCTCACCTCTAATGTTTTATACAGTCTGCTCACCTTTAGGCCATCACTGCAATGTTTTATGTGGTTCGATCACCTTCAGGCCCTCACCTCTAATGTTTTATACGGTCTGCTCACCTGTAGGCCATTACTGCAATGTTTTATGTGGTTCGATCACCTTCACGCCCTCACCTCCTATGTTTTATACGGTCTGCTCACTTGTAGGCCATTACTGCAATGTTTTATGGGGTTTAATCACTTTCAGGCCCTCACTTCCAATGTTTTATATGGTCTGCTCACCTTTAGGCCATCACTGGAATGTTTTATGGGGTTCGCTCACCTTCAGGCCCTCATATCCCATGTTTTATACGGTGTGCTCACCTGTAGGCCGTTACTGCAATGTTTTATGGGGTTCGATCACCTTCAGGCCCTCACCTCCTATGTTTTATACGGTCTGCTCACCTGTAGGCCTTTACTGCAATGTTTTATGGGGTTCAATCACTTTCAGGCCCACACTTCCAATGTTTTATATGGTCTGCTCACCTTTAGGCCATCGCTGCAATGTTTTATGGGGTTCGCTCACCTTCAGGTCCTCACCTCCAATTTTTTATACGGTCTGCTCACCTGTAGGCCATTACTGCAATGTTTTTTTGGGTTCGATCACCTTCAGGCCCTCACCTCCAATGTTTTATACAGTCTGCTCACCTTCAGGCCCTCAACTATAATGTTTTAGAGGGTAACCAGCAGGCCCTTGCTCCAAATGTTTTTGAGGGTCACCAGCAGGCCATCAATCATAAATCTTCAAGGGTGTGTATGATGCCCACCTTTATGTGTAATAAAGGGTGTATTGGAGTGCTGGTTCCTTGTAATTTTTGGCAGCCCTTTCACTTAGTGCATAGGCTTTATGAGTGCAGCAGTGTAACTGAACAATTGTAGCACCATATGAATAAGGCCCTCCTTTATGTGATATACAGGCTGTATCAGAGTGTTTCTTCCTTGTAATTTTTGCCAGCATTTGCACGGTATATACAATCGAATATACAGGCCTTTTTACCTCTAAAAATGTTTTTTTTTTTCAGGGTATGGGTTTTTGGGCGTGTCGCTATGTAAAAGTGGCGGATAACTGGGACAACATGGTTCCCAGCAGCGACATTGGAGTCCAAGATGCACCCAGACATGGTCCCCATGCTGTTCCAGATCCATTTCAGTGGTGTTTCTGTCACTTTCTGACCTCCCTCAGGGGGAGCAGGGGGTGCCTGGTTGTCTCCCATTGACTTCCATTATACTTGGGTGCTCGGCCGAGTGCACGAATATCGGTATGTGTTCGGACCGAGTACCCGAGTACCCGAACACTTTGGTGCTCGCTCATTTCAGGCTTTACTTGTTGCATGTCAGTTGCTAATGCTTATGTTGTTAAAAAAAAAAAGGGGGGGGATGGAAAGGCAGACCTCATTTGTGACTCCTCTTAGCCAGACCCATATCTCTTTTCCTCCTGTTTGCCCTAGGTGTATTAGGGTTAAAGTAATGGTCCTGTTAGGGCAGTGTAAAGCAAGGTTTCAATTGGTACTTCCCCTTTAATTTCTTGTAATGCATTAGGTTAGTGATTAGAAATGGCCCGAACTTTCCGCCGGCGAACAGTTCCCGGCGAACATAGCTTGTTCGCGTTCGCCTCTGCCGGGCGAACATATGCGATGTTCGGTCCGCCCCCTATACATCATCATTGAGCAAACTTTGACCCTGTACCTCACAGTCAGCAGACACATTCCAGCCAATCAGCAGCATACCCTCCCTCCCAGACCCTCCCACCTCCTGCACAGCATCCATTTTAGATTCATTCTGAAGCTGCAGTCTTAGTGAGAGGAGGGAGAGTGTAATTGCTGCTGATTTAATAGGGAAATTGATAGCTAGGCTAGTGAATTCAGTGTCCACTCCAGTCCTGAAAGACTCATCTGATCTCTGCTGTAAGGACAGCGTCCTGACAGCACCCCAAAAAGCCCTTTTAGGGCTGCAACATTAGTCTGCTTTTTTTTTCCTTTATATACATATTGCAGTTGCCTGGCCTGCCTGTGTGTGAGGAGCTGCAGGCCTACAGACTGTAGTGTGCCCACTGCCAGTGCCCACCCCTGTCATCCCGTGTGGCACAGGACTTTGCATCAAAAAAGGCATTTAATTTTTACACTTTAATCTAAGGTTAGTTGCCTGCCAGTGTGTGTCAGGCTGACTTCCACTGACTGTAGTGTGCCCACTGCCAGTGCCCACCCCTGTCATTCCGTGTGGTACAGGACTTTGCATCAAAAAAGGCATTTAATTTTTACACTTTAATCTAAGGTTAGTTGCCTGCCAGTGTGTGTCAGGCTGACTTCCACTGACTGTAGTGTGCCCACTGCCAGTGCCCACCACTCATACCGGCTGGCACAGGACTTTGCATAAAAAGGCATTTAATTTTTACACTTTAGTGTAATTTCAGCTGCTTGCCTGCTGCTAGTGTGTGTCAGGCCGACTTCCACTGACTGTAGTGTGCCCACTGCCAGTGCCCACCCCTGTCATCCCGTGTGGCACAGGACTTTGCTTAAAAAAAGGCACTTAATTTTTACACTTTAATCTAAGGTTAGTTGCCTGCCAGTGTGTGTCAGGCTGACTTCCACTGACTGTAGTGTGCCCACTGCCAGTGTCCACCACTCATACCGGCTGGCACAGGACTTTGCATAAAAAAGGCATTTAATTTTTACACTTTAGTGTAATTTCAGCTGCTCACCTGCTGCTAGTGTGTGTCAGGCCGACTTCAACTGACTGTAGTGTGCCCACTGCCAGTGCCCACCCCTGTCATCCCGTGTAGCACAGGACTTTGCATCAAAAAAAGGCATTTAATTTTTACACTTTAGTGTAATTTCAGTTGCTTGCCTACTGCTAGTGTGTGTCAGGCTGACTTCCACTGACTGTAGTGTGCCCACTGCCAGTGCCAACCACTGATACCGGGTGGCACAGTAGCTTGCCGATAAATAAGGCATTTAATTTTTACACATTAGTCTAATTCGGCACACGTCCCCGGATAGGGTACGTAACAGGGATTAAACTGATAGGAATAGTACTAGTTAAGACACCACTCATATAGGGTGTCACAGCACATTGCTCTGTGCACGCGCAGTGCCCCAATTTGGGAGTAAGAGGACCGACCAAGCTGCTTTTTCCATCTCCCGGTTCCTGAAATCAATTCAGTTTAGTGTATGAGAGTTTGGTCTGTCACTGTGAAGGCAGTCGAAGGTACCCGGCCTAAATTTTTTTCTCAAAAGGCAATCCCTGATATGGGACGTAACAGGGATTAAACTGATGAGAATAGTACTACAGAAAATACCACTCATATCAGTGGAGGGAGCCAGCGTTTTTTAACCATCTCCCCGTTCAAAAAATCAATTTAATAAATGGCCCCTAGATTGGGGAGTCGGGGACGTTAGAGGGATTAAACTGATGAGAATAGTACTACAGAAAATACCACTCATATCGGGTGTGACAGTAAATTGCACGGCGCAGACGCAGTCACCGTGGTTTAAAACAGAGTGGAGGGAGCCAGCGTTTTTTTAACCATCTCCCCGTTCGAAAAATCTATTCAATAAATGGCACCCAGATTGGGGACGTTAGAGGGATTAAACTGATGAGAATAGTACTACAGAAAATACCACTCATATCGGGTGTGACAGTAAATTGCACGGCGCAGACGCAGTCACCGTGGTTTAAAACAGAGTGGAGGGAGCCAGCGTTTTTTTAACCATCTCCCCGTTCGAAAAATCAATTCAATTCATCTTTTGGGGACCCTTGGTGTTGTACGTGGCTGGGTGGAGGAAGAAACCTTCAATGACATCACCGGGACGTGGCTAGCTTGGTATCCAACCTTGTGCAAATGGGAGTTTGTGGTTGTGCAAATGAACTGTTTGCGGTGCATTAAAAGGGGAGTTTGGTCTGTCAATGTCTGTGAAGCGGGCGTAACCCTTACACTACCTGATCGATACAACATCATACCTGATCGTATACACACACTGGATGTTTTAAAGCATGTTATTCCAAACAATTTAGGAATGTTAGTTGATTTATGCCCTTTATGGATTAAAACCCGACTCTGCGTCCACTAAGTAATTTTCCATGGGAGTTTTGCCATAGATCCCCCTCCGGCATACCACAGTCCAGGTGTTAGACCCCTTGAAACAACTTTCTCATCACTATTGTGGCCAGAAAGAGTCCCTGTGGGTTTTAAAATTCGCCTGCCAATTGAAGTCTATGGCGGTTCGCCCGGTTCGCCCGTTCGCGAACATTTGCGGAAGTTCGCGTTCGCTGTTCGCGAACTGAAAATTTTATGTTCGCGACATCACTATTAGTGATGTCTGATACCTGGCTGCCTTCCTGCGGTATAAGGTAACTGTACATGCACACTGACCTTTAGGTGGTCTAGGACAGTGATGGGCAAAGTGCAGCTCTCCAGCTGTTGCTAAACTACAACTCCCACCATGCCCTGCAGTAGGCTGATAGCTATAGACAGGCTTTGCATGCTGGGAGTTGTAGTTCTGCAACAGCTGGAGAGCCGCACTTTGCCCTTTGCCCATCACTGTCCTAGACCACCTAAAGGTCAGTGTCAGCAAGGGTTAACAGCCAAAGAAACCTCAATATTTATTACCCTCAAATGCATTTTACAGAAACCCCCCATATGTGGTCGAAAACTGCTATATGTGCACACGGCAGGGCTCAGAAGGAAAGGAGCGCCATATTGTTAAGGGAGGGCAGATTTTGCTGGAATGGTTTTCAGGTGTCATGTCACATTTGAAGACACCCTGAGGTACCCCTAGCAAGAAAACCCCAAAAAGTTACCCTATTTTGAAAACTACCCCCTCAAGAAATACATTTAGTGGTGAATTGAATGCTTTGACCCAGCAAGCGTTTGATAGAATCTAGAAACAGATGGCTGTGAAAATGAAAAATTAACTTTTATTTCCAATATAAAGTTGCTTTAACCCCAAATTTTTCATTTTCACAAGGGGTAACAGGAGGAAATGCACCCCACAATTTGTTATGCATTTTTTCCTGAATATGTGGTTTGGGGGAATGGCAGCATTCAGAAGTGAAGGAGCGGCATCAGGATTTTCTAACATGTAATTTGCTGAAATTAGTTTAGGGCCCACAACATTTGTATTTTTTCAGCTGTGTGGGGACTATTTTTTGCGGGACAGGCTATAGTTTTTATTGGTTTCATTTTGGGGTACATATGTCCTTTGATCACTTTTTATACAATTTTTTGGTGGAGATGAAGTGGGCAAAAATGGCAATTATGTCAGTGTTTTTTTATTTTTATTTTTATGGGGCACCTCTTGTGGTAAATACTATATGATTATTTTATTCTGTGAGTTGATACGGTTATGGCGATACCAAATTTATGTAGTTTTTTATGTTTTACTACTTTTTCAGCAATAAAATCACTTTTGTGTTAAGAATAAATTATATTTTGCATCGCCATATACTAAAGCCCATAACTTTTTTACTTTTTCACCAATGTAGATGTTGGGGGGCTTGTTTTTTGTGGAACGGGCTGCAGGTTTTATTAGTATCATTTGGGGGTACATATGTCTTTTTGATCACTTGTTAATTATTTTTTGTGGACGTGAGGTGACAAAAACAGCAATATCCGTAATTTTTTTCTACATAATTTTTTACAGCATTCACTGCGCGGATTAGTAATATGATACTTTTATAGATACATCGTTATGGACTCGGCGATACCAATTATGTGTATTTTTTTATTTATTTCATTTTTTTAATGACATAAATGAACGGATATGAGAAAAGACAATTTTTATTTTATTTTTATTAGTTTTTTATTAGTTTTTTTCACTTTTTTATTTATTTATCAAGACCCATTTGAATCTTGAAGATCCAGTGGGCCTGATGGCTATACAGTGCATTGCAATAGTCATCTATTGCAATGCGCTGTATAGTGTCTATTACAGTTAAACTAAGGCTGATCAGACCCTCAGGGTCTGATCAGCCTTAGGTACATGGCAGCCCAGACACCTTTGTAAGGTGTCCGGTTGCCATGGCAACTATAAGGCTGCTGCCATCGCAACAGCGGCGACCCGATGGAAGACAGAGGGAGCTCCTTCCCACTCAACCCCATGGATGCCGCGGGCGGCTGCTGACCGCGGCATCTATGGGGTTAAATGGCCGAGATCAGTGCCAGCAGAATGTCAGCTGTAAGTTACAGCTAAGGGTACTTTCGCACTTGCGGCATGGCTATTCGGCAGGCTGTTCCGGCGGGTGAACAGCCTGCCGGATCCGCCATGCCGCAAGTACCCGTGTGGTGCCGTGCTGCCACTCAGACCTGCAGTACTTTTGGAGTGAGGACGGGGTACAGCACCCCGAAACGCGTCTGGCACAAATAGAGTAAGTGATCTACTGTTGCAACATATTGAGGACATTAAAGAGGATTCATCATTGGTTCAGTAAAGCGCTAAAACAACTTGGGACTTTAGGACCCAGCATACGGAAGTCATACCAACGGCACCTCTGCTTCGCTTGATCACCTAGCGCCCGGGTCAAGTGGGACGCCACTCCGGAGAGTAGAACAACACATGGGACGCCGCGTAAGCGAGGTAGCCGGGCGATCAAGCCGCGGGAGAGCGGTGAAGAGGGGCACCTTCCATGCTGTAACTCTATGCAGCAATTATTATACTGAACAAAGACAGGTACAAGTGAAACTTTCAACCTGGCGCATTCAAAACCGTTATTCTGTCGGTTTGCTGTATGTGAGTGGTCGGCATATTTGTAGCGCACTTGATAATTAAGTGGACCGGGCGCTCTCATGAACTGAGTTGCAGAGATTCCAAATGATGCAAAATCGCACCTATATATCTTTTCTGAACCAATGAACTGAGCTATTGCACTTATGATTTTTTTTTGCCATCAAACGCAGTGATGAGATACACCTCAGTTGTGTAACATTTACAGTGGCTGTGGATACAATTTATTATTTTACGGATTTCATTGTATATGTATTTTATTGTATATGAATTTTTATACATTTTATTGACTAATTTGCATTTAAAGGGATATAAGTAAACAGTTTATTGGGTGTTCATAGATGAGTGTGCCCCTTGGTTACTAAATAATTTTTGCACCTTGTACCTAGGCCTTAGGGTGGGCCTACAAGGTGAGCACCTATCCATATTAAGGAAGGAAGGTAGAGCCGCTGATTAACTTACTTTTTTCTGTATCCGTATAGCGCCACCTGCTGTTTGTTTTTCTTATTTCTTTGTCCTGCTCACTGGCATGGCCACACATGCTTAGTTTCATCCTATAACTGCCTCCTGAGTTGTGATACGGAGAGCATGGACACTGCAGCAGAAAGGACACTCCCCTTGAGCTGCCAGCTTGATATAACTGTAGCAGAGCAATGAATGTGAAGATCTCTGGATCCATGTGAGGTACAGGGCTAGTTCTGGCTTTGTTAGAAAGAGATTGTTGTGTACTATATGGTATCCGATTTTCATTTTTTACATTATATTTTACATTTAGAGAGGTCTGTCCAATGTCCTGACATGCCTGTTCTGATAGCTACATACATTCTCCATGTGATAATTCAGGAACATCTATTTTTATGAATATGTTTCGTCATTCCTGTATTATTTCTACTACAAGTTATGACTGAATTGCTAGCAGTCTGCAGTAAGGGTACAGAGGGGTGGTAACTGTGAGGGATGAGAATCCATTTTGTATAAACATATCCTCCATCTTGTTCATCTGTGGAAAGTTAATGAGCCAGCTGAAGGATGTAAGGAGTTTCTGTGTATATAGATCAGAAGTTCTTAGCTGTAAGGTCAAGATAGCAGCTCGCTTATTTCCTTATCAGAGTTTGATATACAAGAGAGAGTTATGTTCCTTCTGAGTTTTGGGATGTACTGCTGAAGAATGTCAACTTTGAGATAATATGTAGTGATGAGCGGCAGGGGCAATATTCGAATTCGCGATATTTCGCAAATATTTGGGCGAATATTCACCATATATTCAAAAATTAGCAAATTCGTAATCTCCAGTCATTATTTACTTGTGAAATTATTTGATTGTGAAAAGTCGCATACAAATTTGCACAAATTTGCATATAAATTAGCATAACATTTGCATAAAAATTTGCATACAGGATTGCGTCCTGCGGGCGGTCGGTTCATTCCTCCTTGACGCGCTCCTGAGCCCCGTGGAACGCAAATGGAACGCACCGCCGGGCTCAGGACAAGTTCGTCACCAGCCTGCCAGCCAATGATCAGCGCTGGCAGGCTGGTGATTTTCAAAATCGCCTATGGAAATAGGCGATATAAGTCATATTTACAAATATATGGCTTTTATAAGGGATCTGTGCCATGTGCTGGGTCCTTTTCATCGGTTGGACCCAGCACAGAGCACAGATCCCAAGTAAGTGCACCAATCACTACATATCAGGCCCTGATCACCCCCTATCACCCTAATTAACCCCTTGATCACCTGTCAATACATAGTGAAAGGGAAAAAAGTGATCAGTGTCACTTTTGTGAACTGTCACTTTTTTTTTTTCACCAGTATTGACTGTTAGGTTTAGGTTAGTTTAGGTCCCTTTGGTAGGTAGTTAGCGTTAGCGCCCAGCCCACCGCACCGCAGTCACTGATTCGCTGATTAGCGTAGCGCTAATCAGCGTTTGTACTTTTATAGTATCTGTAAGTGATCAGAACTGATCACGGTCAGATCTATAATAGTATTACTGTCACTTTAGTTCGCCCTCCACCCCAAACGCAGTGTTTGCCCGATCAGACCTGATCGGTCGCCCACACCTGCGTTCACCCACGCCCGCCCCGCCGCAGTGACAAAATCACTTCACAATCACTTCACAAGCGCTGCGGCGATAAAAAAATCAGTTTTGATCTTTTTTATCAATCGCAGCGGCTTCTGTACTTCGCTACACTCCCATTTGTAAGACAGGCTTGCTTTTTTTTTTGGGTAGTCTCAGAGAATACCCCCCAAATTTAGACGCCCAAATGTCAAACAAGGGGTATTCCTCTGAAGAGGCCTACAGGATTCTGACCCATCTGACGAATCTAGCGGGTCAGAATACGAACCTGTAGAGAGCAGTGGCTCTCTGACTCAAAGTTCGGATGAGGAGGTTGAGGTCCCTGATAGAACCAGGCGTACCCGGCCCCGTGTTGCTAGACCGCAGGTTGCGCAGGATCCGCTTCAAGGGCAGCAGAGTGGGGCTGGTGCTGCCGGATTACGTGGTGAGGCATACACCAGCAGCGCAGCCCGTCCTGGACCTAGTACCAGCACTGCCGTACAACATGGTGAAGTGGCGAGCACCAGAAGGGCAGTTGAAGCTGGTACGGTGGCACGTGCAGTAGTTTCCCCGTCGCAGCCACCGCAAAGACAGGCCCGTAGAGCCCCTAGAGTCCCTGAGGTGCTGGCAAATCCTGATTGGCAGCCCCCAACTTCAGCCGCACCAGTAGTTCCCCCTTTCACCGCCCAGTCAGGAGTTCGGGTGGAAACAGCTCAGATAGGATCGGCGCTGGGGTTTTTTGAGCTGTTTTTCACTGCGGAGCTCTATGACTTAGTCGTGGCAGAAACAAATCGGTATGCCACTCAATTTATCGCCGACAACCCGGGAAGCTTCTATGCCCAGCCTTTCCGGTGGAAACCAGTCCAAGTTTCCGAACTTAGAACTTTTCTGGGCCTTCTCCTCAACATGGGCATTACAAAAAAACATGAATTGCGGTCAAATTGGTCCACGAACCCAATTCATCACATGCCCATGTACTCTGCTGCCATGTCCAGGACACGTTTTGAGACCATCCTGCGTTTCCTGCACTGTAGTGACAACACCACCTCCCGTCCCAGAGGCCACCCAGCTTTTGACCGGCTCCACAAAATTCGGCCCCTCATAGACCATTTCAACCTGAAATTTGCAGATTTGTATACCCCTGCACAAAACATCTGCGTAGACGAGTCCCTAATACATTTTACCGGGCGCCTTGGCTTCAAGCAGTACATTCCAAGCAAGCGCGCCCGGTATGGGGTCAAATTGTATAAGCTCTGTGAAAGGGCCACAGGCTATACGCACAAACTTCGGATCTATGAGGGAAAAGATCAGACCCTGGAGCCGGTCGGTTGCCCTGACTACCTGGGGAGCAGTGGGAAGATAGTCTGGGACTTGGTGTCACCCTTATTCGGCAAGGGGTACCATCTTTACGTGGACAACTTTTACACAAGTGTGGCCCTCTTCAAGCATTTGTTCCTAGAACAGATTGGCTGCTGTGGCACCGCGCGACCTAGTCGCCGGGGCTACCCCCAACGGCTCATTACCACCAGACTTGCAAGGGGGCAGAGGGCTGCACTGTGTAACGAAGAACTGCTCGTGGTGAAATGGAGAGACAAGCGTGACGTTTACATGCTCTCCTCCATTCACGCAGACACGACAGTCCAAATTGAACGGGCAACCAGTGTCGTTGAAAAGCCCCTCTCAGTCCACGACTATAACCTCCACATGGGAGGGTGGACTTCAACGACCAGATGTTGGCCCCGTATTTGATTTCCCGACGCACCAGACGCTGGTATAAGAAGGTGTCTGTATATTTATTTCAATCGGCTGCCTATAATAGTTACGTTCTCTACAGTAAGGCTGGGAGAACAGGATCCTTCCTCAAATTTCAGGAAGAGATCATTTCGGAACTCCTGTATCCAGGAGGTACCGTGGCCCCATCCACCAGTGTAGTTAGCCGTCTACACGAGCGGCACTTCCCTAGCGTTGTGCCTGGTACCTTAACCCAACCGCCACCCTGAAAAAGATGTCGTGTCTGTAGCAGGAGTGGAATAAGGCGTGACACCCGTTATTTCTGTCCTGACTGTCCTGACCACCCTGCCCTATGCCTAGGGGAGTGTTTCCGGAAGTACCACACTCAGGTACACTTAGGGACCTAGGGATTGCAGGACACAGGTAGTTTTTACAATCAGGCTCAAGGGTCTCTCAGGATACTAGGTTTTGAGAGACCCTAACACATAGGGGACGGTGCTGTGCTGCTGTGCTACTGCAGAAGTGTGAAACTTGGGATAACGTGCATCTTGGCTGCAAAAAAGTGCCACACATGTGGTATCGCCATACTCAGGAGAAGTAGGGCAATGTGTTTTGGGGTGTATTTTTACATATACCCATGCTGGGTGAGAGAAATATCTCTGTAAATTGACAACTTTGTATAAAAAAATGGAAAAAGTTGTCATTTACAGAGATATTTTCACACCCAGTATGGGTATATGTAAAATACACCCCAAACACATTGCCCTACTTCTGCCGAGTACGGCGATACCACATGTGGCACTTTTGCAGCCAAGATGCTAAAGGGCCCTAAATCCAATGAGTACCTTTAGGATTTCACAGGACATTTCTACTCATTTGGATTCCAAACCGCTTCTCATGCTTTAGGGGCCCCTAAAATGCCAGGGCAGTAAAAATACCCCACAAGTGACCCCATTTTAGAAAGTAGACACCCCAAGGTGTTCTGTGAGGGGCATAGTGAGTCCATGTAAAATTTTATTTTTGTCACAAGTTAGTGGAATATGAGACTTTGTAAGAAAAAAGAAAAAAAAAAAAAACATTTCCACTAACTTGTGACAAAAATTAAAACTTCCATGAATTCACTATGCCCATCAGCGAATACCTTAGGGTGTCTACTTTCCAGAATGGGGTCACTTGTGGGGTATTTTTATTGTCCCGGCATTTTAGGGGCCCCTAAAGCGTGAGAAGGGGTTTGGAATCCAAATGCGTAAAATGCCCAGTGAAATCCTAAAGGTACTCATTGGATTTAGGGCCCTTTGCATCTTGGCTGCAAAAAGTGTCACACATGTGGTATCGCCGTACTCAGGAGAAGTAGGGCAATGTGTTTTGGGGTGTATTTTTACATATACCCATGCTTGGTGTGAGAAATATCTCTGTAAATTGACAACTTTGTATAAAAAATGGAAAAAGTTGTCATTTACAGAGATATTTTCACACCCAGTATGGGTATATGTAAAAATACACCCCAAACACATTGCCCTACTTCTGCCGAGTACGGCGATACCACATGTGTGCACTTTTTGCAGCCAAGATGCGTAAAGGGCCCTAAATCCAATGAGTACCTTTAGGATTTCACAGGACATTTCTACTCATTTGGATTCCAAACCGCTCTCACGCTTTAGGGGCCCCTAAAATGCCAGGGCAGTAAAAATACCCCACAAGTGACCCCATTTTAGAAAGTAGACACCCCAAGGTGTTCTGTGAGGGGCATAGTGAGTCCATGTAAAATTTTATTTTTGTCACAAGTTAGTGGAATATGAGACTTTGTAAGAAAAAGAAAAAACAAAAAAAAACATTTCCACTAACTTGTGACAAAAAATTAAAACTTCCATGAATTCACTATGCCCATCAGCGAATACCTTAGGGTGTCTACTTTCCAGAATGGGGTCACTTGTGGGGTATTTTTATTGTCCCGGCATTTTAGGGGCCCCTAAAGCGTGAGAAGGGTTTGGAATCCAAATGCGTAAATTGCCCAGTGAAATCCTAAAGGTACTCATTGGTTTAGGGCCCTTTGCGCATCTTGGCTGCAAAAAGTGTCACTCATGTGGTATCGCCGTACTCAGGAGAAGTAGGGCAATGGCTTTGGGGTGTATTTTTATATATACCCATACTTTGTGTGATAAATACCGCTGTAAACGACAACTTTTAAAAAAATTTATACAAAGTTGTCAATTTACAGTGATATTTCTCTCACCCAGCATGGGTATATGTAAAAATACACCCCAAAACACATTGCCCTACTTCTCCTGAGTACAGCGATACCACATGTGTGCCACTTTTTGCAGCCAAGATGCGCAAAGGGCCCTAATTCCAATGAGTACCTTTAGGATTTCACAGGGCATTTTTACGCATTTGGATTCTCACGCTTTAGGGGCCCCTAAAATGCCAGGGCAGTAAAAATACCCCACAAGTGACCCCATTTCGGAAAGTAGACACCTAAGGTATTCGCTGATGGGCATAGTGAGTTCATGGAAGTTTTTATTTTTGTCACAAGTTTGCGGAAAATGAAATTTTTTGAAAAAAAAAACAAAAAAAACATTTCCGCTAACTTGTGACAAAAAATAAAAACTTCCATGAACTTACTATGCCCCTCAGTGAATACCTTAGGGTGTCTACTTTCCGAAATAGGGTCATTTATGGGGTGTTTCTACTGTCTGGGCATTGTAGTACGTCAGGAAACAGGACAGGTGCTCAGAAAGTCAAAGTGCGGAAATTCACTTTTTTGCACCATAGTTTGTAAACGCTATAACTTTTACCCAAACCAATAAATATACACTTATTGCATTTTTTGTAGAACAGCATCTTCTCTTCCGGGTGTAGCGCTGACGTCATCGGCGCAGGCGCACTGAGGACGGAGCGCCTAAGCGAGCGTCCTTCACTCAGAGCGCCTGCGCCGACTAAAGACCGATACGGCGCAGGCGCGGGATTGCAGCTGCAGACAGGGCCAGCGGGAGGAGGAGAGCGCGCTGGCCCTGTCTATCAAAAGAAGAGGGGGCGTTCCAAGGCCATGAAGATGCGGCGGCTACCAGCAAGTACCCGCCCAACTTGCTGGTAGCGAAGCTAATTTACATATGACAAAAGTAAGTTTTTAAGAAGATTGCAAACAGAAAAAAAGATATTAAACATATGTTTGAACTCAGCTGACATTAGCAAGTAGCTAATGTCAGCTAGTGAAAATTCGTCAGTGGGGTGACAGAAGCCCTTTAAGACTATTTTTTTCCCCAATTTCAGATCCCCCGATAACAAAGGCAGGATGTAATAACTGCACCTGTTCAGGAAAATAACATCAAGTGTAATGTATTCCTAGACGACTGCATGTCATCACGTTTCCTGCATCTGGGATATCGCAATCACAAATCCAATAGAAAGAACTACTTACCACTATAGCATATCGCATGTGATACTGTATGTCACCATCGAGCACTGGGCCTACCGACCACAGCATTTATGGTAGCTTGGCTTTTCTTTGGTTTACAATATCTTTCTGCAATCACCCCATCAGTAATGTCCTTTATGAAGAGATGTGTTTGGGATCATTTTTTTACAAATTGCGCTGATGGGATAATTGATAGAGGTTTTCACACGTACGGCAGGAAAATAGTGCTGCTACTGTATGAACCATTATGGTGATTACCTCTGTGTGGATGCAATTAATATTCATTGTTATGCTAAAATATTATGTAAAAGAGGAAGCGGTAATTCCATTATCTACATCATTAAATGGTAATCATTCAGTAATTTCCCAGTATCATTTTGTATTTTAGAACAATAACCTGTTTTTCCACATGAGTTACAAAATGCCATCCATCCATAATGACACTTTTATAATACATGCCGGATAATAAAGTCCTTGCGGACTTCTTTGGAAACACAGTAAAAGATTTATCTCCTGACATATAAAAAAAATTGGAGTTTATTAAAAGGTATATTATTGCAGGGTATTAAAGGGAAAATCCACCTACGTCTTTTGTGCCACCTTAGAAGGGACGCCATTGTAGCTGGCCAGCAAAGACATGTCCTAGGTTGCCGATATGACTTACATGTTTATACAGCTAGACCTGCTAATAAATTTAATACAGTTAATATGTTTTTATATTAGAGACAGAAAGAGGTATTTACAGTGACTTCATGTTTCTGGATGTCATATAACAGAAAAAAAAGGACAATGCAACAGCACTCTGCAGACACAAATAAAGTACAATAATGCCATAATGGCCACCATAAAATTCAGGGAGCGCAGGTTCCACATGCATGCTGGGTCCACTCTGCTTTCTACCATTTTTCGTGCCATAACGGCCTCCATTAAATCCAGGGATGCAGGTACCAACATGCATGCTGAGCCCACTCTATACTTCTCCTGTTGCCAAATGGCTTCCAATAAATACAATGAGAGCAGGCTACAGCTTTATACTTACTCTAATTAAAATCAGCCTATGGGGCTCAGCATGCATGTTGGTACCTGCATTCCTGGATTTAATGGAGTCCGTTATGGCACCAAAAATTGTAAAAAGCAGAGTGGACCCAACATGCATGGGGAACCTGCACTCCCTGAATTGTATGGTGGCCATTTTGGCACATTACAGGTAGTATTTAGTGTTAGGTTCCCGTCTGATAGAGATGGCCTTGACGTTTGGCAGATGGGCCCAAATAATTTTGCACAAAATGTATTTGCCAAGAATCTGACATTTCCAAAATAAGCGTAGCATTAGCTCCAGAATGTTTTCTATAATTATGGCATTATTGTACCTTATTTGTGTCTGCAGAGTGCTGTTGCATTGTCCTTTTTTTCTTTATGTTTCTAGCCATCGCAGCGTGCACCTGCACCTGCACATTGTGCTGACTGACCCCCTTTTTTTGCAGTTTCATATTGTGTTCACAGAAGCAGGAAAGATAATATGCCTTTAAGATTCAGTAAATGAATGTAAGGTAAGCTCAATGACACAGCAAAATTAACAACAGAAAGCATAGAGTTAAACATTTGTTACTGCCCAGGAGTCTTAACCAATCATAGCCAACCTCACACTGAGTATGTGTGGGAAATCCGCTAGAAGAATCCTATGGATTCAGAAAAGACCATAGAAGAGGAGCTGGACAGACATTTCCAGTCAGAGTTGTTTTATGGGAACCAGAGGCCAAATAGGTATTTAGAACCGTTATATGATGTTCATATTGTTAATATTTTGATTAGAACTGTATACTGAACCAGTTATATGTTTGTTTACAGTTCCACCAAACAGCGCAAATCATATCTCAAAACAAAACAAACTGCGCAAATGAAACCAAACTACATTCAAACTTCAACCAAACTACCATGAAAGCAATCAATCGTCAAATAATTGCATACAAACAAACCAGTAGCAAATATCACCATTTTGTGATACTTTATGCAACACGTTTTTGTACATAGACTATCTGCTGGGGAGGTGGCAGTGTTATATATGAAGAAAAGTTGAAGTTAATAAAGAAGTTATTTTAAGCATTTGGTGTGTCCTTCAAGCCTACTGTTTCCATAGAACGGCGCTAGAAGAAATAAAGCAGAGTAACAGACAGTCTGGTTGGACTAAAAAGCTAGAGATATCAAATTATTCTAATGCCACAGCACAAAAGGCACTTCATGGTGCTGCGCCTGTCACAGTGGAACTATTTACCTCAGAGGGTGAGTGGAACTATCGACCTCAGAGGGCTAAGCAATATCGCTCATCTACTTGCACAGTAAAGAGCGCATTAGAGCAGAGGAGCACCGGCATATACCGACGCACAGCAACTGTTCCCTGAGTGAGCAAGCAGAGACACCTCAGCTGAGCTACCATAGAGGCCATAGAACGTATGTATTAGTCAAACTGCAGCCAACCCTTAAAGTGGCAGAACAGCAAAGGTAAGATAATCAGAGAAAGAGCGCCAACCCTCCTGCAATCCCTAGAGAGAGAAATAGACGCATGGTGGTAGGCCAAAGTCAAGAGCCAGAGTGCCTGCACCGCTATCCACAAAGAGGCCACGGACTGCAGCCAGCTAGTTTTCCGCCAGCGCATCGCAAGTCAGAGCAGAGCATCGCAAGTCAGCACAGAGTATCGCAAGTCAGCACAGAGCATCGCAAGTCAGCGCAGAGCATCACATCACATCAATAGAAACTGATTGAGCAAGTGCAAGCAAGAAAAGACACTTCTCCTTTAAGACTGAAATTTGTTCCAGCAACCTTCAGATCGCAGTACCCTGCTCTTCAAAAAGGTCAGAGCTTTCCTTTTTATTACTTCATCATAGCATATAGGCTTTGACATAAGGAGACATTTTCGTGTTCAGAAATAAAAGACTTTAAAGTAAAACAAAGGACAGTTTGTAGTACAGGAACTCTAAAGTATTTAAAGTGAAAGTCATTTATTGCCTGCATTTATCACTGTTACATTTAAAGTAAAAAGTAATTTTCTGCATTTATTAATATTGCATTTAAAGTAAAAGGTCCTTTAATATTTGTATTGATTGTTATAGCATTTAAAGTAAAATGTCTGAGCCTAGTATTACCATGCCACTATTAGATAAATAGGATAGAAGGTGAAGAGCAAGAGAACCTGTCTAATGCAGCACTTGTCTGTTCTCAAAAAAATATAGCCCAAACAAATGAACTAAGACGTTCATCACGTGCCAGAAAACCGACCTCAAAGATGCTGGAAAATTTGGAGCAAGAAGCAGCACTGAAAAAGAAAAAGTTCGCTCGAATGTATGATAGGTGGAAATCATACATTAAAGACATTCGTAGAAAGCTCAAGCAAGAAAGTGTAAAAAGGAACTTGAGTGATATGGTAGAGACGGTAGAAGAATCTGAATCAGAGCTTATGGCAGCATATGTCAACCTGCGGTCATTTACGACACCTTCCCAGGACATTGTAAGGAACATGGACACATGTACTGTGGTCACTAAAGATTTATTAAAGCTCATGAGAGAACTATCTGCAGCAAACTATAATGAAATTAAAGCAAGAAGAACAAGCTTTTTATGAGAGACTATGCTAAGTCCTTAGGTGGAACCACAATCTCAAGTGGGACTTCCTTTGCTAGCAGAAGTGCCAGCCCCATATAAGTCCTCAAGTACTTTAGCCAAAAGAAAATAATTGGCTGAACAACTTGCTGTCGAGAGAGCAGAAATTGAGATGGAAGCTGCCATCGAGGCGCAGCGCCAACTGATGGCTGAAATAGAAGCTGAAAAGGATGCACAGCACCATCAAATGGAAGCTGAAAAGGATGCACAATGCTATCAAATGGAAGCTGAAATGAAGGCACAACGCCAACAGATGAAAAGCCTGGAAAGGCAGAAAGAAGTTAAGATCATGGAAACCAGACTCAGAGTACCTGAAGAGGATATGAATCAGAGTAGTCTTAGGTTTAAATCTGTACTAAGTGAAGAAAAAGAAGAATGGAAGGAAATCTCCATACGCCCAGGAGAATGGAAGGAAATCTCCAGCACTTAGTGAGAAAATAAGTCATTATGCTTCCATCCCACCTCAGAAAGACAAAGAGAGGCTTAGTCCAGTGTCAGGAAAAAGGTATGTGAATTTACCCTCTATCTCTACAGGAAAAGACGAAGAAAGGGACTCAACCAATTCAGGACTAAGTGAGAAAATAGAACCGTGTAATTCTATTCCTAGATGTCACGGCAATGGTCAGGAGAATGTTACAACTATTGTCCCAGCTAGACAAAAGAGAATAGTCCTCGCTAGACTTTCTGTTCCGGAACCCACTGTATTTTCAGGAGATGTAATGAAGTTCATAGAGTGGATGGCAATTTTTAAAATGATCATCGAGCATCATTGCTTCAGTCCAGTCGACAAGTTATTCTATCTTCAGAGATATGTTGGTGGAGAAGCAAAGGAAGTTCTTGAAGGTATCTACTACAGAAAAGACGAAGAAGCCTACAAGCAAGCTTGGGAAAAATTGAATGCAAGATATGATCATTTTTTCTTAGTACAAAGAGCTTTTAGAGAGAAATTGAATAACTGGACTAAAATAGGTCGTAACGAAAACTTCAGACTCCAAAAGCATGGTGACTTCCTGAAAGCATGCAGCAATGCCATCCCACATGTTCAAGGACTAGAAGTACTGAACGACTATCTAGAAAACCACAGGATGCTAGTTAAGCTACCTGAAGAAGTGGCTTCTAGATGGAATCACTATGTAACTGAACAGTTAGATCTAGGTAAGAACTTCCCAAATTTTAAAGGGTTCTCTGAGTTCGTCAATAGTGATGGGCACGAATATTCTAATTGCTAACTTTAATCGCGAATATCGCCACTTCGAGAATTTTTTCAAATATTTAGAATAAAGTGATATGTATTTGTAATTTTCGAATAGTCTAGATTTTTTTTTCATCTGAACCCATGATCCCTCCCTGCTTCTTGCTTGTGGGCCAATGAGAAGGCTGCAATGTCTTTGTCTGAGCTTAGCAACATCCTTAGCAACCAATAGGAAAGTTGCCTACCCCTTAACCCCTTAAGGACACGGCCCTATTTCACCTTAAGGACCAGGCCATTTTTTCAAAATCTGACCATTGTCACTTTATGTGGTGATAACTTTAAAACGCTTTTTCTTATCCAGTCCATTCTGAGATTGTTTTTTCGTCACATATTGTACTTCATGACAGTGGTAAAATGAAGTCGAAAAATTTCATTTTTATTTATAAAAAAATACCAAATTTACCAAAAATTTTGAAAAATTTGCAATTTTCCAAGTTTCAATTACTCTACTTCTATAATACATAGTAATACTGCCAAAAAAGTTATTGATTTACATTCCCCATATGTCTACTTCATGTATCGATCATTTTGGGAATGCTATTTCATTTTTGGGGACGTTACAAGGCTTAGAAGTTTAGAAGCAAATCTTGAAATTTTTCAGAAATTTTCAAAAACCCACTTTTTAGGGACCAGTTCAGGTCTGAAGTCACTTTGTGAGGCTTACATAATAGAAACCACCCAAAAATTACCCCATTCTAGAAACTACACCCTCAAGGTATTCAAAACTGATTTTACAAACGTCATTAACCCTTTAGGTTTTCCACAAGAGTTAATGGCAAATAAAGATAAAATTTCAGAATTTCGATTTTTGAAAAATTTTCCGTTTGAATCCATTTTTCCAGTAACAAAGCAAGGGTTAACAGCCAAACAAAACTCAATTTTTATTGCCCCGATTCTGTAGTTTTCAGAAACACCCTATATGTGGTCGTAAACTGCTGTATGGCCAAACTGCAGAGCGCAGAAGGAAAGGAGCGCCATATGGTTTTTGGAAGGCAGATTTTGCTGGACTGGATTTTTGACACCATGTCCCATTTGAAGCCCCCGATGCACCCCTAGAGTAGAAACTCCATTAAAGTGACTCCATCTAAGAAACTACACCCCTCAAGGTATTCAAAACCAGTTTTACAAACTTTGTTAACCCTTTAGGTGTTCCACAAGAGTTATTGGCAAATGGAGATGAAATTTCCGAATTTCTATTTTTGTTACCTTGTCTCAAAAAAGTGTAATATAGAGCAACCAAAAATCATGTTTACCCTAGAATAGTACCAACAAAACTGACACCTTATCCCGTAGTTTCCAAAATGGGGTCACTTTTTTGGAGTTTCTACTGTAGGGGTGCATCAGGGGGGCTTCAAATGGGACATAGTGTCAAAAAACCAGTCCAACAAAATCTGCCTTCCAAAAACCATATGGCGTTCCCTTCCTTCTGTGCCCTGCCGTTTGGCCATACAGTAGTTTACGACCGCATATGGGGTGTTTTTGCAAACAAGAGAATCAGGGCAATAAATATTGAGTTTTGCTTGGCTGTTAACCCTTGCTTTGTTACTGCAAAAATGGATTGGATGGAAAATTTGCAAAAAAATAGCTGTTTTGGGACTGTTTTTATTTTTTGTTATTTACATAGTTGAACTGACAGGTTAGATTGTGTGCTATTTCTATAGAGCAGGTTGTTACGGACGCGACAATACCAAATATGACTACTTTTTGGGGTTTTTGTTTCAGTTTTACATAATAAAGCCTTTTTGAAAATAATTTTTTTAGTGTCTCCACATTCTGAAAGCCATAGTTTTATTTTATTTTTTTGGGCGACTGTGTTATGTAGGGGCTCATTTTTGTGGGATGAGATGGCGGTTTGATTGGCACCATCTTGGGGTGCATATGACATTTTGGTCGCTTTCTATGACACTTTTTGTGATGTAAGGTGACAAAAATGGCTCTTGACACCGTATTTTTTTTTTTTTTTGCTGTGTTCAGCTGAGGGGTTAGGTCATGTGTTATTTATATAGATCAGGTTGTGACGGACGCGGCGATACATAATATGTATACTTTTTATTTATTTATATAAGTTTTACACAATAATATAATTTTTAAAACAAAAAAATCATGTTTTAGTGTCTCCATAGTTTGAGAGCCATATATATTTTTTTTTTTGGGCGATTGTCCTATGTAGGGGCTCATTTTTTGCGGGATGAGATGGCGGTTTGATTGGCACCATCTTGGGGTGCATATGACTTTTTGATCGCTTACTATTACACTTTTTGTTATGTAAGGTGACAAAAAAATGGCTTGTTTGACAACGTTTTTATTTTTATGTTTACGGCGTTCATCTGAGGGGTTAGGTCATGTTATATTTTTATAGAGCAGGTCCTTACGGACGCGACGATACATAATATGTATACCTTTTTTTATTTATTTTGGTTTTACACAATAATATCCTTTTGAATGAAAAAAACATGTTTTAGTATCTCCATAGTCTGAGAGCCATATATTTTTCAGTTTTTAGGCAATTGTCTCAGGTTGGGTATCATTTATGCGGGAGGAGGTGACGGTTAGATTGGCACTATTTGGGGGTCATATGACTTTTTGATCGCTTGCTATTACACTTTTTGTGATGTAAGGTGGCAAAAAATGGCTTTTTGACAAAGTTTTTATTATTTTTTTACAGTGTTTACTTGAGGGGTTAGGTCATGTGATATTTTTATAGAGCAGATTCTTACGGACGTGTAGATACCAAATATGTCTACTTTTTAAAAAATTTTTACATTTAACACTAAAAGCATTTTTGAAACAAAAAAATCATGTTTTAGTCTGAGAGGCATAGTTTTTTATTTTTGGCCAATTGTTTTAGGTAGGGGCTCGTTTTTGGGATGAGATGGCGGTTTGATTGGTACTATTTTGGGAGGCAAACGCCTTTTTGATCGCTTTGTATTACACTTTTAGTGATGAATGCGCCAAAAATGGCTTATTTACACCATTTTTGGGGTTTTTTTTATGGCGTTCACCTGAGGAGTTCAGTCATGTGATATTTTTATAGAGCAGGTTTTTACGGACGCGGCGATACCTAATATGTGTAGTGTATTTTATTTTTTTAGTTTTTATTCAGTGTTATGTGTTTGTTTCATTTTTCCTTTTTTTTACTTTTTACATTTTTTTTGACCCAGACCCACTTGGTTCTGAAAGATCCAGTGGATCTGGTGTCTGTATAATACAGTACAGTACACTATATAGTGCACTGTACTGTATTTTGTACTTTAGAAAGTCTGAATAGACCTTTAGCAGGTCTATTCAGACTTTCAGCACCATGGAGAGCAGGACGCTTCTGAAAGCGTCCTGTCTCCATGGTAGCCATCACCCCTGCCATAACTGGGCAGGGGTGATGGATAGGAAGGAGTGGAGCACCCTCCTCTTCGATCCCATCCTGTTGGGGGCTGCAAAGGCACAGCAGCCCCCGATGGGAGAGGGAGGGAGCGCTCCCTCCCTGTTAACTCCTTCCATACCGCGGTCCGTACGGACCGCGGTACGGAAGGGTTAAACGGCTGGCATCTGCAGCACAGATGCCAGCCGTTTCTATCAGAGTGTCAGCAATGTGCTGACACTCTGATAGAACCACTAGACACCAGGGATAGATTACAGGGAGGCGGGCGGGGATCGCAATCGCCTCGCGCCGCCCGCAACCACCCCCTGCACCCCGCAGCCACAGTATGATTGGGGGCTGCAGGGGGTTAAAAACTGTTTGGGGGCATTAACTCTCTGATCCCCGCGGTCATAGACCGCGGAGATCAGAGATCGCATGAGCGCTGCAAACCGCAGGTCTGAATTGACCTGCGGTTTGCAGCGATCGCCCATATGGGGGGGTCACAGGACCCCCCTGGGCATTGTAACAAGGTACCTGCTGAATGATTTCAGCAGGTACCTTGTTCCGATCACTGCCAGCTGAGCAGCAGTGATCGGAACAACTCATGACGTACCGGTACGTCATGTGTCCTTAAGGACTCGGGAAACATGCCGTACCGGTACGTCATGTGTCCCAAAGGGGTTAAGTATATAAGTACCTCCCCACTAGCTATTGTATGCAGTATTTTGCAGATCTGAGAGAGACAGAAGTGTTATTGCTATACTCTCTGCTTTTTCGTGTCATTACATTAGATAGTTAGTTAGTTAGTTAGTTAGTTAGTTAGTTAGTTAGCTTATATATAATACAGATAGTTAGTGGGAGATAGTCAGTGTAGGTTAAATAGTGATATAATGTAGCTTATTATAGTGTAGGTTCTGCTGTCCATACATACATGCTACATACATAGTGCTGTGATGTCACAAGTTCCCAACAATACTTAGTGCACCAATCACTAATATGTAGTAAGACCTGGTAAAATGTGAAGTTGCATGTATTGCGCTAAAATATTTGCATCATTAGTGCCGATTTCGCAATCGCAAATATATTGGAGCACTCTTTCTGCATATAAAGCCATTGTAATGTTCTGCCGTGCCAACCATTTTCTCCAGTCTCAGGAAACTTCTAGCAGCTTGAAAAATGTAGCTATAGTGACCTACACCTGTATTGCGCGTGCATTATGCGCATTTTACAATGCTGATTTTTGCAAACAAGACCATATTAGCGAATTCTAAAATTTGTGTATATATGACGAATATTCTACCAAATATTCGCGAAATATCGCGAATTTGAATATTGCCCCTGCCGCTCAACAGAATCGTCAATAAGGAAGCACGAATAGTATGTAATCCAGTAACAGCATCTTACTTCTTAAAAACCTTGGAAGAAAGGCCTGCGAGAGATATAAGATGCACAAGAGCAACTAGCTTTGCAACCAACACAGCAGCTAAAGGTCTAGATACCTAAGAGAGCAAGTTCAAAGTCACTACTGGGATCAGTAGAGAGACAGAACCGACAAATTTTCAGACTACTGTACCTTCAAATGTATGTTCTGTGGAGAGTACCACTCCATACACAAGTGCCAATGATAGAAGTCCCCAGATGAAAAAGAAAATTTGTACTTGATAACCAACTGTGTTTTAGATACCTGAGAAAAGGCCATGTTACTAAGGAGAGTAAGAAAAAGGCCACATGCAGCGTTTGCAAAGCACGCCATCCTAGACCACTACATGAAGAACGTCCAAGGAAAGATAAATCCTCAATACCTAAAGATGCTGAGGAAGAAAAGAAAGTATCGGTATTCTCTTGCAGAGTGAGGGAAGGAGAAAGGAGGACCAAGAAGGTAAACGCCTATGCGCTACTGGATGCCCAGGGTGACGTCACCTTTATTGATCAAAAAATCTGCAAGAAATTATAAGTAGGCTACAAAACCAGTGAAGCTCAAACTCACCACAATGAAGGGAAGAGACACATTAGTGAACAGTCAAAGGGTCAAAGGGCTGAGAGTTAGAGGACTTCATTCAAACTTCACATTGGATCTACCTCCAGCTTATACAAAAGACGATATACCTCTAGATGGAAACAGACAATAAATGGGAGCACCTATCTGTCATATCTCATGAAATGTCCCCGCTGAAGGAGTTTGGTGTTGGACTGTTGATAGGTTAAGATTGTCCCGAAACCTTGGTAACACGAAAGGTAATCACAGGACGAAAGGGTGAACCCTACACTGTTCAAACTGATCTAGGATGGGGTCTTGTTGGAGGAAACCAGCAGATTACAAACTCAAGACAGGTGACAGGATTGTGTCATCGAATATCTGTCTAAGAGTTTCCAACCGTAAGTCCAGCAAAAGTAATCAAAATCCTTGAATCTGATTTTGAGGACATAAGTGCTAAAAAAAGAGTGTATCCCAAGAAGACATAAAGTTCGTACACACTCTAGAAAAAAAGCATTCAACAGAATCAACAAGGTCATCTTGAAATGTCCTTACCATTTAGGAAACACCCCGTCTGCCAAATAACAGAGATCTTGCCCTAGCAAGATTGAAGTGTTTAAAGAAAAAGATGGGAAGAGATCCCAAATTCAAAAGGATTATTTGAAATTCATGGAAGGCATCCTCGAAGAAGGATATGCAGAGAAAGTAAATAGTCGACCTAAAGAAGGAGAAGTGTGATACATCCCACATCAAGGAGTTTAATACTCAAGAAAAACAGATAAGATTAGAGTAGTATTTGATTGCTCAGCAAAATACAATGGAGTTGTATTGAATGATCATCTATTAAAAGGACCAGATCTTATGAACACTCTGCTAGGAGTACTCTGTAGATTTAGAAAGTATCCCGTAGCAGTCATGTGTGACATTGAAAAGATGTTCCACCAGTTTCATGTGAAGAATGAAGATAGAGACTTCCTGAGGTTCCTATGGTGGGAGGTCGGAGATACAGATAAAGAGCCAGCAGAATACAGAATGAAAGTACACTTGTTCGGAGCAGCATCATCTCCAGGTTGCGCCAATTATGGTATGAAGTATCTGGCCAATTAGAATAAAAAGGATTGCCCACCAGCAGCACATTTTCTTAAGAAAAACTTTTATGTAGATGATGGTCTTATAAGTCTAGAGTACACAGAATCTGCAATCAAACTAGTGAAAGAAAGCCAAGGGTTATGAGCAAGAAGACACATGCACCTTCACAAATTCATCTCAAACAACAGAGAAGTACTGGAATCCATTAGTGACTCTGAAAGTGCAGCAACAATGAAGAATGTAGATCTCAATTATGATCATCTTCCAGTTCAGAATGTACTTCTATTGGGATGGAATGTAGAGAATGACAAGTTCTTCTTTGAAGTATCTACGGAAGAGAAAGTTGCAACTAGACATACCATTCTTTCCGCAGTGCGCCTTCTATATTTGATCCATTGGGATTATTGGCCCCAGTGATCCTCAAAGCAAGATAAATACTGCAAGAATTATGCAGACAGAAGTTAGGATGGGATGAACCCATACATGAAAATGTGATGCCAAGGTGGGAGAGTTGGATAAGAGATTTGTAAAACTTGAGAGAAGTTTGGATACCCAGCAGATGTTTTGTACCTCATGATCTCAGAAAGTACAAGAAAATAGAACTTCAGCACTTTTCAGATGCCAGTAGTTATGGCTATGGTCAGTGCTCCTACATCAGAGTAATAGGAGAAGGAAAAATACACCATTCCCTGGTTATGGGAAAGGCCAGAGTTGCTCCTAACAGTATTCAGACAATACCAAGACCTGAAATTACAGCAGCCGTAGTTTTAACATCAGTAAGCAAGTTTCTAAAAGAAGAATTGGAATTGAAAATAGATGAAAAATATTTTTGGACAGACTCACAAGTTGTCCTAGGATACATAAACAACGAAGCTTGAAGATTCCATATCTTTGTCACCAACAGAATTCAGAAAATTTGGGAAATAACAAATCCAGAACATTGACATTACATTGATACAAAGCAGATCATGCTTCAGGAGGTCTGAATGTACCAGAATTTAAGTATTCAAATTGGTTCACAGGTCCAGTGTTTCTTTGGGAAAAGGAAATCATGCCCAGTAAAGGTGGAATAGAATTGTCTATGTGTGATCCAGAAGTAAAGGTTGTACAAACATTGAGCACTGCAGCCAAGTGTCAAGATGACATACTTGAAAGACTAGCCAGATGTTCAAAATTGAATATGGTCATAAACTTAGTAGCTCGAATTCAACGTTTGGCAAAAGGCGTCAGAAAGAAGAAATCATTGAATGTACAGGAAAGAATGAAAGCTGAAGAAACAGTCATAAGACTCATTCAACAAAAATTCTACATTTAAGAGTTGAAAAGACTTAGTCAAGAACCTAAAAGGCTTCCAAATAACCACCCATTGTACAAGCTTAATCTTGTTCTGCAGAATGGTATACTGAAGTTGGGAGGGAGATTCGAAAATGCATTGTTACCTAGCAGAGTTAAGCATCCAGCAATTCTACCCAAAAATTCTACCTTCACAAGATGGATCATTGCATCAGGGAAGAAGCTTTACCCAAAGCTGTTTGAGAGACGGTGGTTACTGGATGGTGAAAGGAAGCAAAGTTATAGCAAAGTATAAAAGTAAATGCGTAGCCTGTTGAAAGGCACGTAGAACTACTGAAGAACAAAGAATAGTAGATGTACCGGCAGATCGTGTAAACCCATCACCACCATTTCTTTAAAGCGGAATGGATTGTTTTGGCCCATTTTTCACCTAGCAGAACCGCAAGGAGTAAAAGAGATATGGACTAATATTCACATGTCTAAGTTCCAGAGCGATTCACCTGGAAATGTTAGACGATATGTCTACTGACACATTCATCAGTGCCTTAAGATGTTTTATAGCAATTAGAGGTACTGTCAGAGAGCTTGGATCTGACCAAGGATCTAATTTTGTCGGTGCAAAGAATGGATTGAAGAAAGCTCTAAGGAGGTTGATAAAGAAAAGTTAACTGAGTATTTATTAGAGAAACAGTGTCATTTTCACATGATTGCTCCAAATGCAAGCCATACAGGAGAAGTTTGGGAAAGACAAATCAGAACTGTAAGAAATGTGTTAAGATCAGTGTTGAAAAAGAATGCCGGAAGAATGGATGATGCTTCACTTAGGACCCTATTCAGTTTGAGGGCTTAGGGCTCTTTCACACTTACGTTCTGAGGATCCGGCGGGCACTTCCATCCTGCCGGATCCGTCAGAACGCAAGTCACCTGAAAGCATTCGAAGACTTTTCAGGATCCTGATCAGTCTTCGAAATTCTTTCAGGTTACCATGGCAGCCAGGACGCTACTGAAGTCCTGGCTGCCATGGTACTCCGCAGCAGTGTACTTACCTGCACTGCGGCCGCCGGGCGCTCCTTCGTGACGTCACAGGTCCCCACGGCGCATAGATCAATGCGCCGCCCGGACCTGTGACGTCATGAAGGAGCGCCCAGATGCCGCAGCGCAGGTAAGTATACTGCTGCGGAGTACTTACCATGGCAGCCAGGACTTCAGTAGCGTCCTGGCTGCCATGGTAACCGATCAGAGCCCCAGCTTACACTGGGGCCCCGGTCGGAACTGCTGCTGTGCATGCGCAGAGCTAAACGTCGGATCCAGCGATGCGCCAAAACGACATTTAGCTTAATTCCGGATCCGGATTAATGCACTTCAATGGGCATTCATTTCGGATCTGGCGTTACAGCATGTCTTCCGGATTTTTGGACGGAGACAAATCTGCAGCATGCTGCGGTTTTGTCAACATCTAAAAAACGTTCACATACTGAACGGAAGACATCCTGATGCATCCTGAACGGATTTCTCTCCATTCAGAATGCATTAGGATAATCCTGATCAGTACCTTGCCATCCTAGAGCCCCGAGGACAAAACTCTAGGACGGAAAGCAAAAACGCTGATGTGAAAGGGGCCTTAGTAAGACCGCAGTGTGCACCTGTTTTTGTCATTTGTTATTGCTATATTGTTATATTATTTATCACATCCACACAATTGCCATCTTGTGTAGGATGTCTATTGTGGTACTTGTGGTCTGCTGCGGGCATCCTCCACCGTATGCATTTTTGCTGGGGATCGCCATTAGCAACGGGCCACAAGTGCAGGATCTGCTCCCCTCTATATATATGCACAACTGCATTTTTGGGTTGAGCACATCCTGCTTCAAGCCACCTTTCAGTTGGTTTGTGTATATATAATTTTTTGGAGGTGTATAAACTCCCATGTAAATGTAGTCTGTTTTCCATCCACAGGCTACATTTAGGTGCACCTGTGAGGCCTGGGCCATATCAGCCAGTCTTGGGTGGGGCTCACAGCCATCTCCCCCCTCCCATTGCAGGCATGGTCACATGCTAGAGGTAACTGAGGAGTCTACTGTGAGTCGGCCTAATAAATTGCTGTAATTTTGCCCACTGGCCCCTGGTATTGCCCATATGGCACAGGTAGGTGAGTGTTAGGTCCCGAGCTACTTGAGAGACCATGGCGCGGTGCTCAGGCTTAAGACATGTCCACCACTGTAGGACATGTTGACTAACCTCTCAATTTTAACATTTGTTAAATTGTTATTACTATATATTGTTATATTATTTATTACATCCACACTATTGCCATCTTGTGTAGGATGTCTATTGTGGTACTTGTGGTCCGCTGCGGGCATCCTCCACCGTATGCATTTTTGCTGGGGATCGCCATTAGCAACGGGCCACAAGTGCAGGATCTGCTCCCCTGTATATATATGCACAACTGCATTTTTGGGTTGAGCACATCCTGCTTCAAGCCACCTTTTAGTTGGTTTGTGTATAAGAAGAAAATGGCAAACACCCAAAAGAAATGTCCAAGTTCATGACATAGTGTTTGTAAAAGAAGAAGATTTACCTAGAAGTCAATGGAAATTGGTCAAAGTTCTAGAAGTTCAAAAGGATGAAGACAGACTAGTAAGAAGAGTGTTGTTACAAATATGAGACTCAAAACTTGATAAAAAAAGGAAAACGTCCCACTACTCCACTCGAGTTGAGACATCCTATACAGAAGTTAGTTGTTCTGCTTGAGAGTGATAAAAGACACTTCGAAAATTGAGAACCTGAGGGAAAATTCCCCAAATTCATGTTTAAGTCCTACCACTAAGAACATAGAATTATAGGTAATTTGGGTGGGAGTGTAGTTAGCCAGCTAAGACCTGTCCTAGGTTGCCGATATGACTTACATGTTTATATAGCTAGACCTGCCAATAAATTTAATACAGTTCCTAGGTTTTTATAGTAGAGACAGAAATAGGTTATTTACAGTGACTTCGTGTTTCTGGATGTCATATAACAGTTATATATTGTGTTCACAGAAGCAGAAAAGATAATATGCCTTTAAGATTCAGTAAATTAATGTAAAGTAAGCTCAATGACACAGCAGAATTAACAACAGAAAGCATAGAGTTAAACTGTTGTTACTGCCCAGGAGTCTTAACCAATCACAGCCAACCTCACACTGAGTATGTGTGGGAAATCACTTAGCAGAATCGTCTGGAGTCAGAAAAGACCAGAGAAGAGCTGAACAGAAATTACCAGTCAAAGCTGTGTTTTATGGGAACAGGAGGCCAAATAGGTATTTAGAACAGTTATATGATGTTCATATAATTAATATTGTGATTAGAACTGTATACTGAACCAGTTATATGTTTGTTTACAGTTCCTCCAAACTGCACAAATCATATCTCAAACCAAACTACGCACAAACTGCAACCAAACTACCATAAAAGCAATTAATCATCAAATAATTGCATACAAATAAACCAATAGCAAATCTCAGAAATGCCTCTCAGAGAGAATATAAAGTGCTTAAATAACTTGAAGTGAGAGTACAGATACTGAAGAGAGAAATATATCCACCATTTATGTTGAATGACAAGATTGAACAGTTAAACCACCATCTTATGCATTTTGTGATACTTTATGCAACACGTGTTTGTACATGGACTATCTGCTGAGGAGGTGGCAGTGTTATATATGAAGAAAAGTTTAAGTTAATAAAGAAGTTATTTTAAGAATTTGGTGTGCTCTTTAAGCCTACTGTTTCCATAGAACGGCGCTAGAAGAATTAAAGCAGAGTAACAGACAGTCTGGTTGGACTAAAAAGCTAGAGATATCAAATTCTTCTAATGCCTCAGCACAAAAGGCACTTCATAGTGCTGTGCCTGTCACAGCCATCACTTCCTTCTCCAAGGGGATACCACTACCGCTACCGCCACCAATCCTAATTACAGTGATGCAGTTACGTCAAAGTTTTTCATCTTTTCTGTATAGTTTGCTGTGTAGAGAATTGAAAAACAATTCATAAAGTGGTCAAGCAAGTGAAATGGAAACCACTAATTATTATGATGTCATGCCCTAGTGATGAGCGGCATAGGTAATATTAGAATTTGCGATATTTAGCTAATTTTTGGCTGAATATTTGCCATAAATTTGCAAATTCAAAAATTCATGATCTCCAGTCATTATTTACTTGATTGCGAAAATCGGCAATGTAATATATTTGCGATAAATTTGCGTTTAGAATATTCGCGATCAACACTAAGGGGTAGGCAACTTTCCTATTGGTTGCTAGAGATGTTACTAAGTGCCGATATTCAAGAAATATTTGCGATAAATTCTCGATTAGAATTTTCGCAATCAACACTATTCGCGAATACGAATATATAGCAGTATATATACTGTAATATATAACTATCACTTTGCAGGTACATGGGCTCACACAATTTGATGAAAAGCTGTGCGAAGAACTTCAACTTTGTCACTATGTGTCAGTAAGGAGGAACATGTGAGTGTCAGACTGTGTTTCTGTGTGCTGCGTCCCTGGCTCCTACCGCGTGTCCTGCTCTTTGGAGTCCTTGGTCTCCTTACACTTGGTGAGTTAAGGACTCACTGAGGGTTGAGGCCATTGCTTGGCTGATTGGTTATGGTCCTTGTGGCAAGACTGGGACCCCAGCTCCCCAGTCCTTAGGATAAACAGCTTGGATGGAGAAGGTCTTAAAGGGGTTTTCAGGCTCCTGATATTGATGACCTATCCTCATAAAAGGTTATTAATATCCAATCGGTGAGGGTCTGACATCCCTCACTCTACCAATCAGCTGCACACCCCAAAGTGGACCTAGCACTTTGAATGGGGCAGGAAGCATGGCCCTGTCGAAAGCAAGGGTGGATTAGTCACAGACCTTACAGGAAAATTTCCCGGTGGGCCGATGTCCAAGGGGCCAACTGGGCCCTTCACACAGCCAGCCAATTTGAAGTTTTCGGAGATGTATTTTGTGTTACTGGAAGTATTTTATGGTGGACTGTAGTATTTGGCTCTGTTAGGGTGGTATAATGTACCACAATATGGTATTGTTGGCCCTGCCTTCCATCAATTTGGACTTGACTACAAAACGGAGCCACTTTTAGTATTATTTCTAGAGCCACTTTAAGTTCCCAGTCTGCCCCTGGTCCAAAGGGTAGCGGCGGCCTGGGTTACTGGAGTTAATTTCCTATTGAAGTGAACGGTAGCTGAGTAACCTGGCATGACCACTACACTTTGAACTGAGCTGTGCCTCTACAGTACCCCAGAAAAAGGTTACAGCAAAGGGTTAATTGCGGTAATGTTATATTGCTGAGTTAAATGTTGTGACTTGTTCTATCTGTGTACCTAAGAGCATTGTATGGATAATTATTGGTTAACAGTTTGGTTCATTTTGTTAGGTTCCTAGGAAATGGACCTGGGTACGCTCTTTAGTTAGGGGATTTGAGTTCTAGCTGTGCTACAGTAAAAACCTACACGTGGAATCTTCTCAGAGCTAGGCTCAAGTTGAGAAAATCCTCATCTCTGCCTAGGAAGCAACTTGACATTCAAAGTGCTCTGAAGAGTAGGAAATGAGATGATCCTCAAGGCCATGCATTGGAGTCAGACAGCAAGGTATTGTGCACATTTATGGCCAAGAGACTTTGCTGCTGTGAGATGGAACATGGCTAACATACACTTCCATACTTTGAGATGGTTTGACCTTCTATATCTTACATCTGCACCCCTCAGAAACATTTAACAAGAACCTTATTGCATTCCTATGGCTGTGTTGAGAAACTTTAGAGAGACAGAGAGAAGGAGTACTACAACCTCCATCATTGCTGCTGTCCATATGCAGTACTCCAGACCTGCATTACTTATGTGATGTAATGTTTTGCATTGGCCGTGTATTTCAACCAGAGGAGGAATGATTGGAAATAGTTGGATGGAACAGGGCTTACCACCTTGTTCCTCCTCTCTTGGCCAAACGTGTATGGGTATTTAATGGGGAGAGAGGAAAAAATAGTTTCCAGAGACTTCTGGAGGCAACTTATCTACCAAGGGAACAAAAGTATCAAGCAAAAATATTAATTTCACCCGATCCTTTTATCTCCTAGCATCATTAGGGGAGAGTAGGGAGTATCCCCACAAACGGCGGATTTGGATAATAATACATTAATGTGTATAGGAGCCTTTAAAGAAAAAAATATAAATAAATGATTTAAAAAATAGTAGATATTTTCTTTACCTTTTTTATTGGGCCAAAAACAACAATCATCATTTCTAGCTAAGCCTCCTTTCAGACCTGCGGCCGGGTGCAGAGATTTTAGTCTGGCGAATTCTCGCCATATTTGCCTGGTAACAGCCATATCTCACCAGACCATTACAGGTAATGGGGCAGGCAGGCATTCTGATAATGCCAGATCCAGAGACCTCTGGCAAGCTGTTCTCTGCCGGAATAATCTACCGGATCTCTTGCCACAAATGTGAAAATAGAAAGAGCATTAGAAAATATTAAAAGAGGACCTTTCATGGGTTTATATGTTAGAAACTGGTATGCTTACAAGATAGGGTGGCCCCTACAGATGCCAGCACTTTTTTTTTTTTAAATACCCCTCTGTTCTGGTGCTGTGTCCCCCACTGTTTTTGGTGCCTGATATGTTAATTTAGAGTATCGTTACAGGTAGGAGGATACGGAGGTGTTTCTCAATGTGCGTTTCCTCCCTGGCAGGGAGAAGGCGAGCTGTTTTTATTCCCTGGCTGTGACGCTCTCCACTGTGATTCGACTGCGCTATAGCCAGGGAGAAGGAGATGCCCATTGAGAAACCCAACCGTCTCTTCCTCCCTGTACCAATAGTCTAAATTAACATATCATGTGCGAAAAAAAGCGGGGGACACAGCGCCGGAACTGAGGGGTATTTTAGAACAAAAAAAAAATGCTGCCATCTGTAGAGGACTCCCTATATGGTAAGCATACCAGTTTCTATCATATAAACTCATGAAAGGTCCTCTTAAAATAGATAAATGTATACCCGGGCAATCCTGGGCATATACACTAGTATAAAAAATACATCTATTGTACAAGTATAATCAATATAGCAGTAATATCATTTAAAATCCAAATATTTGCACGTACCTTAGCAGTTGAAGTAGTATTTTCTGTGCTTGGAACTTAGTTTTGTGCATCCCCACAGATAACAGCTTATGATTAGGTGTCCGATCAGAGAGACATATTGAGATCTGCTTTCTGTCAAGGCACAACAGGTCGGGGAGCGGGGAGCCCCTTTAATTAAACCTGCTTTCAATAGACTTTAAATAAGCTAAGTTATGCGCTAAAAATTCAATTTCATATGTTAAGCAATTCCACTCAGCTGAATGCACCCATCAGATGCTGTGTACCTAATGCATTTTAACCAAGGCATTACCGCTCTGTGGCATGTAATTGGAATTTTAGAAACAGCACTGACTGAACCTTTTGGCTACGTGATGGTATCATTTAATTTCCTGGGTGTAAAGCGTAAACCGGCTGCAAAAAATGTCCCTGGAAATCTGAAATTAGGAAAAGTGCATAAAAAAGGCAATGACGACAATTTTATTTATAACTTCAGAGAAGAATTTAATTTGTCAGAAGAGAATTTTACATTTTTAATTCTGACATGAAGAACAGATATATGGGGCAAAAATGTACAGTGTTTGGGGTACTCTGAGCAAATAATGCAAATTTATGTGGGACCGAAAAACCCCTTTAACTTGTTTTGTAGATAGATCAGAAGATATGATCTTTTCCTCAACAGTCACAAGAAATAGCCATAAAGTGCAGACAATAGATTATTTGGCCCGTACTCGCCAACAATACACACAGTTGTCTCACAGTTACAGATGTGTACGCCTTTACCTTTCCTCTAATTTTGTTGAAATTTTCAATTTCTCACGATGCAATACAATATCACAACTTGGTAGCAAAACCCTTGAAAGGCTGCAGTTCACATGACAGACACTGGGTGGCCACATATAGAGGGGCATTTATTAAGACCTAATCTATACCCTGCTGGCGTTAAATCAGTCAGTGTAGGACCCCAGACCTGGAGGTACTCCAATTAGTTCAAAATGGAATTCTTTGTAAAGTCATGCTATGCCACCTTTCATGTAATGCACCCAGTTCATCAGCTGATGGGGTATGGTTGGCAATGTCTGGTAACAGGAATGGAAGTTACCAATCGATTCCCCCCTCTTGTTAGGAGTGAGCTGGTCTGACTTCCTGCCAAGGGTGGGGCTGGGCAAGGGAGAGTCAATCTAGAGTTGTAGAGAGGAGAGTGGGGAGTGAGGGTGAATGTGATCCATCTCCTGCTCCTCCAGACCAGGTAGCCCACAGAGCAGGCTCAACTAGGAGGACACAATTGCCCTAGAGGGACTGCAGGGTTCTAGGCCACTGAAGATGTGTAAGCTATGGCGTATATGAGTCAGCAGAGTGATCAAGCGACTAAGCTATCAAAACTCTGCTGCAAAGTGGTGGGTAACACGTTCAGACACCATCATGAGAGTTCAGGACAGACATTGCTAGAAGCATCATATAGTGGACACCTACTGCCACAGGTGCCAGACTAAAGCCATAGGGAAAGGAATCCAGAGAGACAGACAGCGTCAGCTAGCAAGTTTTTGAGAGGCATCTTTGTTACATTACCAGCCATTATCTTGGCTGAGAGAAAATGAACTTTGTACGAGCTGCTGATGAATGTGCTGCTATCCGTTTTATGCACTTAGTAAAGTTTTGTTCTTCATTATTTGTTCAACTGTATCTCTGCCTGATTCCTTACATCATTACCTTTTTCAATGCTTCGAACCCCAGGTAGTGACGGCCTGAGGTAGGACACTATGACACAACAACATCATTATTAAGGAAACTACTACTCCCATTCTCTACACCGGCTCCCACAGGAGCTCTCTGCACCTGCATTACCAAACACAGCCACATCAACATTGAGATGCCATGTAGTGCAGTAACGGAGCATTGAGGCTATTTCATTCTAGTCATTAGTGCGAGTCCTGAGGGGGACCTTCTATGGATCATTCATTGATGGCCTACATCAATATCTATAAATATAAAATCCCAGAAAACTTCTTTGAAGACCCGTGACTATGTAACAAACATACAATGACTGTAGTGAATGTTTACTTTTCTGCTCATTTGAACAACCTGTTCAGGATTTGAAAAATGTTATGCTTTTTTCCAGAAACTTTTTTCCACTCACATCCATGGTATTACAACCCAGCCCTATAAAACTGCATGATGCAGAGCTCCAACACCAGACACTCGCCAAGGGCAAAAGTGGCCTGCTTTGGTCCACAAATCTTTCCTTTTTTTATAGGCTGCACAGCCCCTTTAAATATCTGATATGCTTAAACTATAAAAAATTATCTTATTGAATATACCAGAAGATGACTGTACAATTAATTAAATGTCAACTCTAATACAGGAAAATACCAGGTGCACAACGACCTCTGGTTCTCAGACCTTGTACTCTGTATGCCAATTAATTTTGCCGATGTAAGTATTTCCGTTACATGACTTTACCATTTATCTCCAAATGCGTCACCCCAGAAAAAAAGCATAAAACAGCTTTAAATGTTAAATATCCATTTACTATTCAAAATAATTTACCCTTTAACATATAGAATTTAAGCACTTTTGTCTCATCTTTCAAAAGCCTGAAATTAACCCTCCCGGTATAGGTTCGCCACTAATTCCAATTTTCTGCAAAAGGCAGAAAACTGCCCAACAGAACACCAGCATTTATTACATCTGCCATGGCTATCATAGGCCACACCTTCAAAACAACCTCATCCTGTATATATCGTACATAATAGTGCCATACAGTGACCAAAATATAGCACCGCACCAGACATACTATTGACAACTGGGCGTGCAAGCATACCAATCATAGCAACCATATAAAAATACCAAACTGTAGTTCACAGATACTGTAGTATAATGGCTCTTTCACACCAGCCACATAGCATCCAGACTGGATCTTGACCCATTCATTTCAGTGGGTCTGTGCACATTATCATCTTTGTCACACATTATTTTTGTCATCAGCAAATATCGCATCTTCTATATTGTGCATTTTTGATGCAACCCTGGCCCCACAGAAATGAAATGGGCTTGTGTGAAAAACAGAAGGCATCCAGATGCGGTGTGTTTTTCACTGATGGTTGCCAGGAGATGTAGTTATTCTTCCATTTTTCCTCACATGCGTGAAAAACATATGCAATCCAGATACATTCCGGACAGAAAAAAACTCACACACTGAACACAACGGACATTTCCTCTTTCAGGGTCCTAAAAAAAATATTTTCAGCCGGTATTTATAAGTTACCTATCACTGATCAAGACAAAGACGCTAAAATGTAACTTTTATTAATTTGATTTAAAACCAGGGTGCTGTATTGCCATTCATACATGTAAGTGTCTCCTCATCAGACGGTAGGCACAATGTTGCCATTCACATTCCTACCGTCCTATGATTTGTTGTGAGGAGACCACAAACAACACCTGTGGAGTCACAGCATTGGTCCGTCTGAATGTAGACCATAGAAGTGAGTCCACACGTGTATCATGAGGTGATTAACAAGTACACACTCTGCTGTGTGCACGATGGGGGTTGGAGAGACAAGCAACGGTCAAGTATTCAGATGACCCCTTGCTGCTCCTACGGAGGCACTTTTATCAAGTAGCATACATAGTAATGCCAGCCGGTTATTAATTATTTCTAAGTATGCTTACAGAGGTGCTCCTCTGTTACCCCCAACTACCTCAATAAATCGTTAGGCGGGTCTCCTGTCTCATTGCTCTACGCGTTTCCTCTCTGTAGAATCATCAGGAGCCACAAACATTAAGATACCTGCCTAAGCGCTGCCACACTAACATGCTGTGGCGGCGTCCTCCGGCGCTGTGATGGCCGTTACAGCGCCGGAGGACGCCGCCACAGCATGTTAGTGTGGCAGCGTTAGGCAGGTATCTTAATGTTTGTGGCTCCTGATGATTCTACAGAGAGGAAACGCGTAGAGCAATGAGACAGGAGACCCGCCTAACGATTTATTGAGGTAGTTGGGGTAACAGAGGAGCACCTCTGTAAGCATACTTAGAAATAATTAATAACCGGCTGGCATTACTATGTATGCTACTTGATAAAGTGCCTCCGTAGGAGCAGCAAGGGTCATCTGAATACTTGACCGTTGCTTGTCTCTCCAACCCCCATCGTGCACACAGCAGAGTGTGTACTTGTTAATCACCTCATGATACACGTGTGGACTCACTTCTATGGTCTACATTCAGACGGACCAATGCTGTGACTCCACAGGTGTTGTTTGTGGTCTCCTCACAACAAATCATAGGACGGTAGGAATGTGAATGGCAACATTGTGCCTACCGTCTGATGAGGAGACACTTACATGTATGAATGGCAATACAGCACCCTGGTTTTAAATCAAATTAATAAAAGTTACATTTTAGCGCCTTTGTCTTGATCAGTGATAGGTATAATTCAGACGCATTATTCCTTACAATAGGCTTTCAGTGATAGGTATTTATAAGTTACCAACAATGGCTGTGATTCTCAAAGGGGGAGGGGGGGGGGGCAGTGCAAGAGCTGAAGGACCTGTGATGATGTCACCATCATGTGATCAGTGCAGGAAGGGCTGCAGCTCAGCAGTGGTGAGGAGATGTGGTAAGGACCTGTCATGATGTTGCCATCATGTAAACAGTGCAGGCGGGGGCAGAGTTGAGAAGCGGTGAACCTGAAAAACCTTGGAAGTTGTAGTCCTCTCCTCATACTCTCTCTCTCTCTGAGTTGATATCCCATAATATCAGCCTGGACATGCTGGGAATTGTAGTCCTCTCCTCTTGTACCCCCTTCCTGTAATGTCCTCTGATATCACATTATATCATCCTGAACATACAACATCCTTGTAATGTCATCTGATATCCCATAATACCTGCCTGGACATACTGGGGATTGTAGTCCTCTTATCTTATACCTTCTCCCTCTAATGTCTTCTGACGCTGGCACATAGATGGTCTTCCATTCTGAATGTTGTATTGTCACCCACTGTCCTGGATATGATGTTTTCCATTTGGAGGTAATGAAAGCGGATCCCCTACCCAATGGCCTTCTGCCACCTAAAAATACACCAGTATTATCAGTATTATAAAGTATACATGATATCACAAAGTTTGCATTGGAGTCCAGGGGCTTCAGGCTGTACCTTTGTATTCACCAGCTTATGTGTCCAATTTTTTTCTCAAAAATATTAAATTAATATTCCACTCATGTTCTTTCGAACATTGTCCTTGGTCGAGAGAACATCGAGTGCTTCAATTATGAACAGGTATATAAGCTTATGTAATGTATGAACCTGAACTCACTTGAAATCTCTCAAGGTTTCCCTTCCCTATAAAAAGAGTGTCAAGTCACAGGGGCCATAGTGGTGTAATTTGTATACAGTACGTCACAGTGCTGGCAGTGGTATGGGAGGATGGATGACATTCTTTATGCACTCGCTGCATTGTGCCAGTGTAAAGGACGTTCTGTTCCACTGCTTTAAAGAACTTAACACAAAATAGATATTTCCTTCTACAGAGAACAACATTGATAGGCACTGTGATACAGTAAAAGTTTGGTCTGAAGGGGAAGGTATTGTCCTCCTAGCATGTGCTGCTGGACTAATTGACAGCCAGGTGAGGTCAAGCACCGGACTGGATCTTAGGTGCCAGACTGGGCTTTGCCGACAACTAGCTATCTTAAAAGCCAGCTGGACGGCAGCAGGAGGGGAACCTGCGCTGAGATGTGTGCTTGCGACTGGTTTGGGGAAAACAGGTCGCCTAATGCCTGGATTTGGAGTCTGTATGGACAAAACTGCAGCATGGTGTGAATGAACACCTGGACTTTGTCAACTAAGGTGAAGTTGACTTGATTGACTTGGTTGACTGATTAAACTGTTAACCGTTAATACCTGCTTGTGTGAATAAAACACTGCAGTTGGATTAAGTTTTGTTTTGGTGCCTCTGTTCTCCAACCGCCTAACAGAGCGAATCCCCACAATTGGTGGCTTGAAGCGGGCAAACGCATCGAGGCCTACGCAAAACCAGAATTTTGCTTTTCACTTTTTTTTCCGGGGCACTTTTGTATATCCTGGATTAAGCCAGCTAAATTGCAGCCAGTGTCATGGGACAAGATGGAGGCTGTAGTGAAAGCCCTCTTGGAGGCTAACCAGCAACATCAGGAGTCTAACCGGCAACTGCAAGAGGCTAATCAGCAACAACAAGAAACTAACCAGCACCAACAGGAGGCTAATCAGCGACAGCAAGAAACGAACCAGCTGCTACTGCAACACGTGATAGCCTTACAGAAAACAGGAGTATCTCAGGGAGTCCATGATGTCCGGAAAGCAGCCCGCACAGCGATCCCCAAAATGGCTTTAACTGATGATGACCTGAGGTTATTGCTCCTTTCCTGACATCTGGACCCGAACAGGTCTACTTTGATTTGTCGGCCAAGCAAGCGGTGAACTACAACATAGTCAAGGGTGAGATCCTGGCGTGACTGTGGGTGAATGTGTGGGTTTGGGCCTAGCGGGTGCATCAATGGGAGTTGGACCCGGCTAAGCCAGCAAGATTACAGTATTATGACTTGGTGCACCTGTTGCAGAAATGGTTACAGCCCGAGGTACTAAATTCTACTGCCATGCTGGATTGTGCTGTGGCTGACAAGTTCTGGAGGGCGTAAGTTCTGGAGGCCGCAAACCTTTCAGCACTGCGTTGGCCAGGTGTCCCCTGCTAGTGCCCTGGAGATGGTGGACCTGGTAGAGCGGTATGGGGCTACCAAGGAACTCCAGGGGGGAACTCTAGAGAAGGGGGTAATAAAATCCAGAAAATCCCCGACACAGACCCGGCGGCCTGAGCTGGGAAAGACCGCTCAAGACGTGCCCTTTCGGGATCTGGCCCCGATAATCTGCTGGTGGTGTCATGAGCCTGGCAATGTAAGGGCCGACTGTCCCCACCTGGTTCAGCGCATGGACACAAACTTTGGGTACCGACAGTCACTGTATGCCAGAAGGGTCTGTGCGTTAGACACTCCAGAGACTCTCAATAACAAACATTTGTGTTAGGTGGAGGTAGGAGTCACTCCCGCAGTGGCTGTGCTGGATTCAGGGAGTCTGGTGACCCTTGTGAGGGCTACTCTGGTGTGACCCACTGAGTTTACTGGCCGGAAAGTCGGCGTATTCAGCGTACATGGAGATTTAAAAGACTACCCCACCGCCCTGGTGACCCTAAACACGTGTGCCAGCAGGCGGATCCATGAGGTAGCAGTGGCCACGAGTCTGCACTATGAGTTGATACTAGGAAGAAACTTTCCTTTGTTCCCAGCCCTGTGGCCAGCTGTTATACCTACTGGTCCCCGAGAGATAAGTAAAGCTCCAGTGGAGAGGCCTCCCTCAGTCGGAGTGCTAGAACACAGAGAACACAAGGCAGAGGGGCTCGCGGTAGAGGTGACAGCCACTCCAGTGGATGAGAGGGAGACAACCCCACTGAATGGGATAGGTAGGGAGCATAGGAAGGCAGCTCAGCAAGCAGAGAGTCGGGTCTATAATCAAGGGGCTCGGGTCCAGAAGTTTAACCCTGGAGATTGGGTCCTGGTTCTTCTACCGACCGTGGACAGTAAGTTCCTTGCTAGGTGGCAGGGGCCTACGAGATACTAGAAAAAGTAAGCAACGTAAATAAGAAGGTGCACCAGCCAGGTCGGCAGAAACCGGAGCAGGTCAACCATGTCAATTTACTGAAGCCTTGGAAGGATTAGGAGACCTGTACTAAGAACAACCCGCAGCCTGTATGTCTAGGGGAAGAGATTATGGCATTTCTGTCCGTTGCAGGTAAAGTGGCTGCCACAGTGCATATTGCTTACAGCCTTTCCTCTAAGCAGGCTCAAGAGGCCAGGGAATTCAATAGTCGGGACACGGTTGTGTTCTCGGACCTCCCTGGATGCACTTCCGTAATCCGAATTAGTATTGTCCAGGCGAAAGTCCAGTTAAAGCCGTACCGGGTGCCCGTGGCTCAGTGACAAACCAGCTCGGAGGAGGCACGATACTTAGGGTATGTCATTGGACGCTGAGTCATCTAACCCCAGATGAATAATATAGAGGCAATATGAAGTTGGCCGTGGCCTGTCACCACCTGGACAAAGAGGAGAAGACCCGGGTCACCAGATGGTTCTGGTCTCTACAGAACTTCAAGTTCATGGTGGAAAATAGAGCAGGCCGGTTTCAGGGACATGAAGATGCCCTGTCTCGGGTGCACTGTTTGGCGACTGTTCACCCCCTCAAGGTTGAACAAGGGGGAGGGGGGGGTATGTGACACAGTCAAAGGTTTGGTCTGGAGGGGAAAGTATTTTCCTCCCAGCATGTGCTGCTGGACTAATTGACAGCCAGGTGAGGTCAAGGTGGATTTGAGGTGCAGGTGCGGGCTTTGCCGACACCTAGCTATCTTAAAAGCTAGCTGGACGGCAGCAGGAGGGGAACCTGCGCTTAGATGTGTGCTTGCGACTGGTTTGGGGAAACAGGTCGCCTAATGCCTGGATTTGGACTCTGTATGGACAAAACTGCAGCATGGTGTGAATAAACACCTGGACTTTGTCAACTAAGGTGAAGTTGATTACTGAACTGTTAACCGTTAATGCCTGCAGTTGGATCAAGTTTTATTTTTGGTGCCTCTGTTCTGCGACCGCTTACCCTGCCTACCAGAGTGAATCCCCACAGCACTTACAAACTTAAAAAGAACTTAAAAAGTGGAGATAAGCTCAAGCTCAGTAAAGCTGTCCGAGTCTTATGTATAAAACTGTCACATCCCAAATAATTATTGTAAAAATGTGTGCCCCATTTTCTGACCAGGCATTTGAAGCCCCATCCCTTTTCTGACCAGGAACACCCCCAGATACCTGGAAATGCCTCTTTTTGGGAAAAGTTGTATAAACTCTCACCCTTTAGCTACCCATTTCTTGGGATGGTCCCTTAAACATTGGGACTGTTACCAGGTATGCATCCCTTATTCCTCAGAAAAGATGGCCCAACATTAATTGCAATACCTTTTAGTCAGTAAATGACCTATGTGGGCTTCCCAGTAAAGGATGGTTATCAATTGAAAACATTGGTTTTGCTGAGCTCATGTGGGGCAACAGGTTTGACAGTTACAAGAGTCTCAAAAAGGGCAGCTGGCTTAGTGGTTACAAGAGTATCACCATTCACCAGAGGCAATTGGCTTTGTGGTTACAAGAGTCTCATTTAGAGGCATCATGCTGACTTTCTCTCTGGAGGATAGCTCTGATTTTGTTGTATGTACCAGATTGGTGGATGTTAACTACTCTGCTATGAAGCCTCCCTCTAATTGCAGTAATGCACTTTTTACTCAGGTTACACTCTGTACAGTACACATATACACGCAGACCTCGGGCATGGCACTCTACCAGCCACAGCATTTTGCACTCACAGTTCAATAAGTAAGTCTCTACATGGGTTATTCTCACTAAGGCAAGTTGGCTGGTCTTTTCCTCCTGACCAGAGAGCCTCTGAATGATCACTTGATTTGAGGGCTAGGGAGTGATATGGTTGGCTTTCCCTGCTCAGTTACCCCCTTTGCTGTGGGTTTCGTTGCTCTGACCTCACCCTCAAGCATCAATTACTCTGACTTGCCAGCTAACTACCATGCAGGGCGGCTGGTTTTCTCTAAACCAGCAGCTGCAGTGTTCTCCCAGCCCTCTCTATGTACTCTGACCATGAGCATGAGTTCTTCATCTCTTTTTAACACATTATGAAACATGATGCACAGTGTGGAGATCTCCAAGGTGTAATCCCTGACCCAGCCCAGCATTACAGTGTTTTTGGCCATTCTTCTTTTACCAACAGGCACATGCTAACAATTTACAGTGCAATTGTTCATAACATATACAGTGCAGTTTACATGAATCCCTTTGTGGCTCCTCAACAACCATCGTCATCCTGAGGGAATATAACTCACATGGGCATTATCCCCATTTCACTGACCACCTGTGATGTCACTATTGGCAATTAAGAGCATACACGTGACATCATTACTCACAGTGTTTAATCCACAGTGGTGCATGTATTACTATAATATGAAGCTGCATCGCACAGTGGCAGAAGTCACATCATGGTGCATCACACATTGCATGTCATAATGTGTCACCTATAGATGAGATAGCATAAGCAAGGTGCAGATCCTCAAACGGATGACTAATCAATTATTTAACCCCTTAAGGACACGGCCCTATTTCACCTTAAGGACCAGGCCATTTTTTCAAAATCTGACCAGTGTCACTTTATGTGGTGATAACTTTAAACCGACTTTAGTTACCCAGGCCGTTCTGAGATTGTTTTCTCGTCACATGTTGTACTTCATGACACTGCTAAAATGGGGTCAAAAAAGTTAATTCTTTTTGCATAAAAAAATACCAAATTTACCAAAAATTTGGGAAAATTAGCAAATTTCAAAGTTTCAGTTTCTCTACTTCTCTAATACATAGTAATACCCCAAAAAATAGTTATTACTTTACATTCCCCATATGTCTGCTTCATGTTTCCATCATTTTGGTAATGCTATTTTCTTTTTTGGGGACGTTACAAGGCTTAGAAGTAAATTTTGAAATTTTTCTGAAATTTGCCAAATCCCACTTTTTATGGACCAGTTCAGGTCTGAAGTCACTTTGTGAGGCTTACATAATACAAACCACCCAGAAATTACTCTATTTTAGAAACTACACCCCTCAAGGTATTTAAAACTGATTTTACAAACTTTGGAAAATTTTCCATTATAATAAATTTTTTCCAGTAATAAAGTAAGGGTTAATAGCCAAACAAAACTCAATATGGGTTGCCCTGATTCTCTAGTTTACAGAAACACCCTATATGTGGTCCTAAACTACTGTTTGGCCAAACGGGAGGACATAGAAGGAGGGGAACGTCATATGGGTTTTGAATGGCAGATTTTGCAGGGCTGGTTTTTTTTTTACACCATGTCCTATTGCAAGCCCCCCTGATGCACCCTAGCATAGAAATTCCAAAAAAGTGACTCCATCTAAGAAAGTACACCCCTCGAGGTATTCAAAACTGGGTTTACAGACGTTGTTAACCCTTTAGGTGTTCCACAAGAGTTCATGGAAGATGGAGAAACAATTTTGGAATTTTGATTTATTGAAAAAAAAAATCGGGATGAGATGACGGTTTTCTTGGCACTATTTGGGGGTGCATATGACTTTTTGATCGCTCGCTATTACACTTTTTGTAGTGTTAGGTGACATAATTGGCTTTTATTTTCTATTTTTAACACCGTTCATCCGAGGGGTTGGGTCAAATGTTATTTTTATAGGGCAGATTATGACGGATGCGCCAATACCTAATATGTCTACTTTTTTTTATTTATTTAGATTTTACACTATATTATCATTTTAGGAACCAAAAATTTTTTGACATAATTTTTCATTTTATTTTTTTGAAGTCGTTTATCCGAGGGGCTAGTTTATGAGGTATTTTTATACAGCAGATTTTTACGGACGCGGCGATGCCCAATATGTATGACTCTCAGACTTAGGAGACACTAAAACAGGCATCCTCAAACTGCGGCCCTCCAGATGTTGTAAAACTACAATTCCCACCATGCCCTGCTGATAGCTGTAGCTGGGCATGCTGGAAGTTGTAGTTTTACAACATCTGGAAGGCCAAAGTTTGAGGATGCCTGCACTAAAACTAATATCATTTTTGGGGGAAAAAATTGTTTCCGTGTCTCCAAAGTCTGAGAGCCATAGTTTTTTTATATATTTTCTAGGGGACTGTCGGGAATTATAAAAATGTTGTACTCCATAGAAGTGTGATACTCCCTGAAGCAACCAATAACGCAGAGGCCCGCAATGTTTGGGGCACGTGTCACATTGAGTGGTGGTGTCCTTCCGTATCCCCCTCTTGTGACACACTCCGCATCTTTTTTGGGTTCATCCCTTCTTTCCAGTATGGGGGACCACACCTGGAAAATGTTGGCCAGGGACGATCCGGGCCCCTCCAACGTCCCTGTGCTGCCAGCGCCCCTCGGGATAGTACAAAAGCGTTGTACATGGCAACCTGCACCATGTAGACCGCAACCTTTTTGTACCATGCCCGGGTTTTCGGCATGGCATTATATGGTTGGAGGACTTGATCAGATAGATCAGCTCCACCCATATACCGATTGTAGTCGACGATACAATCGGGCTTGAGGACCGTTACCGTGGTACCTCGCACAGAGACGGGGGTGGTGCTGTGACCGTGAATTGTGGACAGCATAAGGACACCCCTCTTGTCCTTATACCTTACCAGCAACAGGTTTCCACTGGTAAGGGCACGGGTCTCACCCCTGGGGATAGGTACCTGGAGGGGGTGGGTAGGGAGGCCGCAATGATTTTTCCGCACGGTCCCACAAGCGAACGTGGATCTGGCGTAGAGGGCCTAATACAAGGGAATACTAGTGTAAAAGTTATCCACGTACAAGTGGTAACCCTTATATAGTAGTGGGTACATAAGGTCCCACACGAGTTTCCCACTAACACCCAGAGTGGGGGGACATTCTGGGGTTTCAAGACGGGAATCTCGCCCCTCGTACACACAAAATTTGTAAGTGTACCCTGAGGTACTCTCACAAATTATGTACATTTTCACGCCATACCTCGCTCGCTTAGAAAGAATGTATTGGCGGAAACTGAGTCTCCTCTTGAAAGCAACGAGAGACTCATCAACCGCAACCTCCCTTCCAGGTACGTAGGCCTGAGCAAATTTGGCCCTGAAATGATCGATGATCAGCAGTGGGACAAGCGATGCGCAAACAGTGGCCGGACACTAAGAGTGCTGGCCACAGTAAGCGCACGCAAAAAAAACAAAAACAAAAAAAGGAACCACCAAAAAATGGTGCAGCACCCCTGGGTGGGTCTAGGGTCTCACAGCTAAGTGCTGTGGACCCAAACCACCAGATTTGAGTGCTGCACACAAACAGTCACATTTTTTATTTTATTTTTTTCTAAACTATTCTGTACCTTCTATCCCTGCCTAAATCGCGCCTCTCCCTCACTGACCCTGACCTACCTTGAGGGTGATGGGTGCAGTTTGGTGATGGGGGGGGGGTCACGATAGCTCTCCGGACGTCCTCACAGCAGCAGCAGCAGGAAGAGGAGGGGAGAGAGGAGTGCCTGGAGTTTGAATCTCCCGCCTCTCTCCCCGCATGAATCAGCACCAAGGACAGCATCGGGGCGGCGAATCAGCACCAAGGACAGCACCGCCGCCCACCGATGCTTGGATTGTGATTGGTGTTGTGTAATCACACCACCGATCACCGTCGTTTTCCGGTTCATTGGGTCACTGGAGACCTGAATTGACCTGCGGTTTTCTGCGATCGCCGATAGGGGGGTGTCACATGACCCCCCTCAGCGTTGTGACAAGATGCCTGCTGAATGATTTTAGCAGGCATCCTGCCCCATTAACCCCTGCAGCGCCGCAATCTTAGTTTATTCACATGATGTACCGGTACGTCATGTGTCCTTAAGGATTCGGGAAACATGCCGTACCGGTACGTCATGTGTCCTGAAGGGGTTAAGTGTGGTAGGCACTGTAGCAAGATACCCTCTCCACAAACCGCAAAGTCCATAGCCATAAACAAGCGCTACTTTTGCTAACACGCACAAAAGCATGTGATTCTAGACGGTCTATAGATTCCTTGTGTCCTTCTCTCAGAGGTCTGCCACTTGTCCCCAGTATGTATGGATGGAGAACCTCTTGTAGCAGGCCTCACACTACACAGTCCCATGCAGCTCCTCACACTTTAGCTGCTGAAGCCAGTCTCAGTGGCTGATGCAATCAGACTACCCAGGTCCTCCCTCAGAGGGGGAAGATTCAGGCTTCCTTCTGCTCAGTAGGGCATGAAAACTAAGTTGAGCTTTCTACCCTTTGCAGTGGCCCTCTGCACATATATACGTAATTTAGGGCATCATTTGCACAACTTTTTTTTTCATAGTGTGGAATGCAAAAGAGATCCAGGGAAGATCGGTTGATGTATTTGCACTACGGAAGTTGCATGAAAAAGTCACAGTTTATCGCACACACCATATTTGCTCCACGATTCGCTACCTTTTGCTCTTCTCAAAAGGTGTAAAGCTTAGCGGGAGGAGTAACATCTGACTGATTTATTATACTCATGGCTGTGTGGTGAATCTTACTTTTACTAAGACTGTCGAAAGAAATGTCCCCCCTTTTTATTTTTCCTTTGAACACTATTTGTCATGTGTCATCCTAAATTACCCAGTGTCTTAATTTTTACATTATGTTTTATGGCATTTTTTTTTTTTTATATTTTTTTATTATAATGCACTGTAAAACTTACATATTTCCATGAATTATGCATTATGAACCATGTGCACAAAGGAAAGCACACAATCGAAAAATGCTGACATCTGAATGAAGCCTTACAATACATATCTGTAACATAGAAGTTTGTTTCATGGAGACGTTACATCTGATTTTTATAGGGCAGCATTTCTACAGGTCAGATGGGGCACGTCTCACAGTTAAATAAAACTGTAGAAAGGGCGTGCTATATGCAGCACTGATATTCTCCCTGCGGCTCCTCATAAATTGGGGGGTATGTGATAATAATGAAGACGTAATTGTGTTACTAAATTAATCGGATACGTTTCCGAAAAGAAGATGTATAGCAGCAGAAGCTGAAAAATATGGATATAACAGACCAGTTATTATACTACTTTATAAAACTGTATATAGCATTACAGAGCACCTATTAACAGGATCAACCCTATAAAAGAAGGCATACTAGTTGGCAGGGTTGATCCTGCTCATTGAAATGATAACCTGCCTAGTGAAAATCAGTTGTGGTGTTCCCAAGAAATAACACTTCTGTACTTATAGCTGCACTATATGTACTATGTCATTATCTGGGCCGTGCAGTGATGGGAAGAGCACATCTTTTCTTTCCTTCAGACCCCCCTATATTAAACTTCAGATCGGATGCCCTTTAGACCTCCATGTCAGACCCCTGCATTAGACCTCAGATCAGGACTCTGTGTCAGACCCCACACCCCTTATTAGACCTCAAATCAAACCTTTAAATAAATTTACCTCTTCTGCTCCGCCACTCCTCTCCGGGTCTGGTGCTCTGTGCTGCGGTTGCACTCCCTGGTCTTCTCTGAACCCGCGCTGCACAGTCACCCGACTGCATGAGGCATCAGGTCATGGTGCGTGTACTATGTCAGGACATATATCAGGACAGTGTAGCATGGGCCCCCAGAAGACCAGGAAAGATGGGTGAGTACAGCGCCTCACTCACCTCTCTCCCCACCTTCTGCATACTAGTGAGCTCTTCCATTATGGAGGCGCTCACTAATATTTTCTTTATAAGACGCACAGCATCTTATAAAGTGAAAAAGACAGTCATTAGCAGGGCACAATGGGCAAGGGGCTGGATGGGGGCCCCCGGCCAGGTCACAATTGCAACCGTTGCGACCCCTACAGCTACGCCACTGGACAACCGAGAGAGGCATTGTGAAGACAGCTTTAAATGTTAGCATGGCTGACAACATTTCTAGTGATACTGACTGGCTGAGAGCAGTTGTCAGACAGGTCTCTTCTCACAAAGGCGTCATATGTCCTTTTCAGCTAGATGCGAGGATCATTTATTCAGCCCCGAAACTGTGGTTCTAGGACTAGAAAGCTCAGAACACCAGCAAGTTTAACCCTTTATGAGATATCATTATTTAAAGTATCTCGTTATTATGACAGTGGAGCTATCGAAGAGTCATGCCATATGTGATATAACACAACATGCTGTAAGCAGAACGGAAAAATATATTCAATGAACAGAAGTCCCGAGGACCTTGGAGCTGAGTAGTTAGCGACAATCCTGTTTGCAGTGTGACGCTCTGGTTGAATAGATCAGAACCTTGTGCGTCATCTTCATCTGGACTTCAGGAAATGTAAAATGTCTACATCTTATCTTTCTTTCCTTGCCCGCCTGAAGCCTTTTATTCCAATGTCAAACTCTTTCAATTGGTGCATCAAATAAGTGGAACTTGGGCCCAGCTACTTATAAAAATGTCTGAATTTTCTGCAAAATAACCAAAAATGTGACAGATGCATGTATGTTCATATTTATTCTGTCTTCTCATTCTCTGTTCTGGGCTCCACACTAAGTGTGGCTATTTTCACACTTGCGTTGTTAATTCTGGTCTTGAGATCCAGCAGAGGATCTCAATACCGGAATTAAACGGATCCATTTTGATTTTGAACATCAGGATGAATCCGTTAAGATGCGGTTGTGTGATATGAAAACAGAAATCCCTCACTAAATACATTGAAAGTCAATGGGTGAAGGATCCAGTTTTTTTGGCTCCCAGGATCTGTCACCATTAGCTTGTATTGTTTTCAGTGCCAGATCCGTTTTGTTCAGTTTTCATGACAGGACACAAAACCGTAGCTTGCAGCGGTTTTGTGTCTGGTCACAAAACGGAATGCTGCCGGAACGGAAGACATCCTGATGTATCCTGAATGGATCTGTTTCCATTCAGAATGCATGGGGATTAAACGGAAACGTTTTTTTCCTGCATTGAGATCCTCTGCAGTTGCCTCTACATAACTTAGGCGCATCAAGCACCAGCGCAGGGTTATTAAAATCGGCTTCAGCTTCAGGTAATCTTCTATAAAATGGAGGCACATTCCTTAAATAGTCTTAATGGGTTCCTGGGATTATCTCCAGGCACCTTTTTGATGCACTCGCTTGAATCAGACTTTTCCACACTCTAATTCAGCCTAGCGGTACAACCCCTTATAAAACTTCTCTACAATTCCCTCTAAAACAGATGCACAATCTGTGACACTGGTATGACTGGAAGCCAGAGGCCTGTTTGCCCAGCCTGGGACTGTGAAGTCCAGGAGCCATAAATGTGTGTTACCTTCACAGACTACTTCCATGCACCCTGTTTTTTTGCTGTTCAATAGGGATAAACGAACCCGAACTTGACCCAGACCCGAACTTGACCCGAACACCGAACCCGAAACCCATTAAAGTCAATAGAGACCCGAACTTCACTTTATTATTTTCCATTATAACGGAAAATAATAGCATTCTTAAGATAGAATTCTAAATAAAATGGCCATTGAAGGGTTAAAAATAATAAAAAAAATCTTACCTCCTTTAATTGATCGTGCAGCCGGTATCATCTTCTTTCTTCAGGACCTGCAAAAGTACCTACAATGATGTCACCACGCTCACCACGTGGTGAGCGCAGATGATACCGGCTGCATGATCAATTAAAGGAGGTGAGTTTTTTTTATTATTTTTAACCCCTGAATGGCCATTTTATTTAGCATTCTATCTTAAGAATGCTATTATTTTCCATTATAACCATGTTAGAACGGAAAATAGTAAAATCACCCGAACACGAACTTCATTGAAAAAGTCCGGGTTCTGGTCCGGGTACTCGAACTCGCAAAATTCGGGTTTTGCTCAACCCTACTGCTCAACCTTCTGAATAGTTATCTTCTACACTCAGTTGCATACGTTTTCTGGAGTATTTTCTGGGTCCCAAAATGCTGACTGTTTATGCCACACGACTGCAGTCTCTATAGGCTGCAAACACTACCAATGTCTACCTCCAGATGAATGCACTCCGCAGGACAGAGCCAAGCCCACGGGACTGGAGACTATTGTCAATCTCCTGGGATTACCTACAGTTCACATAACATAGTATTACACCTAATAGTACATTATAAAACATGCAACATTTTGGATCATCGCTTTTCCAGCACCCTCCCTACCTTTTACCCACCTGTACAGAAACTTCCCAGACAGTAATATTCCCCCTTGGTGCCCCAGGAAGTAATAATATGCCCCTTAGTGCCCCATGTGGTAATAATGCCATAATGCCCTCCTTGGTGTCCGGCAGAGTAAAAATGCCCCCTTCTCTGTTCCACAATGTAATAGTGTTCACCTAGCAGAAATAGTGCACAGACTGCCCACACACTAATAGTGCCCTCCAGGGTGCCCCACCCAATAATAGTGCCCTTTGTGCATCCCACACAGCAATACCTCAATATGTGCTCCCACGCAATTGCCCCACACAACTGTATGTTCCGCTTTTTGGTCCCCCGCACAGCAGTAATACAGCAATATCCCCCTATGTGCTCCTACAGTAGCAAAATACTCCTTTGTGCATCCGTGTGCCCCTTTGAACCAATATACTAGAGTAAGTGATGGGGAGGGAGTCAATGGCTCTTTGCTCTATCAAACTTTGAACTGGGCCCACTCCCTGAGGACACAGATTAAGTTGAAAGTAATATTGGTCATCAGTGTGTCCCTCTTCCCCTCTGGACCCAGCCATAGTTGCACCCTCTTTAACTGCATTCCTTACTCCATTATAGTTTATTATACAGCAGAAAGAACTTCCTGTGAGCAGTTCAGTAGACATGACTTCATGTACTTATATGGGTGTCACCAAAAGAAAGACAAATGGTTGCTAAGCAACTTTAAAGGCTATGTACACCTTTGGGGGCATTTTTTTTTTATTGTTGCATTTTTTTTATAAATTGGTCTTTATTAAAGATTTGGTGTCCTTTCTTTCTGTACAGAGCTGAGATGCTCGGGTATAACCCTTTGGATCTTCTGTCTTTTCCATCAGTTGGGGAGCTGACGGGCTCCTTATCTCTGTTCTCTGACATTATAAACACTCATTATAGCTCAGTTCTTACTGATAAGAATGTGGCTTAAGTAAGTGTTTATGACCTCTTAGTAGATTAGAGACAAGGTTTATTAGAAGAGCGGCACAAAGTGAAGGTACCAGTCACACAACTAGAAAAAGAGTTAACCCTTTGTGACAGAACGGCTCAATATTTTTAATAAAGGCCAACTGAAAATATGATTTTTAGCCAAAACTGAGTAACATGCAATCATAAAAAAATTGCCTCCGTAGGTGTACATAGGCTTTAAGTACTGCTCCATGCGGAATATAAAAAAAAGGGGGCTACAGGAATAAATATAGTCATATTACCTATTAGACTACATTCACATGGCCGTGGTGCTGTAATGCCTGTGTTGCAGACCGCAAACTGTGGGTCTGAAAAACCCAGGCACCAGCCTTGTGAACTTCACATCAAGTCCACAAAAGTTATGACATATTCCATCTTTAGCGATGTGGAGTTCACAATGGCCGTGTGATTTTAGCCTTGAATGTTGTAGATACCATCACAATAAAGCATCTCCAGTTGAATTTATCTACCCAAACATACAGTATATTTTTCTATAGTTTGTTTTGCCAGAGTTTTTTTTCCACTTCAAATTTTAACTGAGCTTCTGGTTTCTGAGTCACTCAGGTTATCAGCCTCCAGGGTTGTTACTGCGCAAGTTCACGAGCTCTCTCTACAATATATATAACAGCGGTGTTATAAACGACTATTACTTTGTTGAGTGCTTTCCAGACCTGCAAAAAAGTCTAAAATCAAACACGGACACAAATTTGTACTCCTCATTTTATAGAGAATGTCCAGTGCTTCTAATGGAAAGTATTCACTTCTTTGGGCTTTTCCATGTTTTATCACGTAGCGATATTATACAGCACTGGTTATAATTAGGCTTGCTAGACTGATCAATAGAATGAGGTTCTGTTCACACTTGGGTTGTGGTCCAAAAAAGAAACCCTGTGCGGGCTGTTACTTGAGCTTGTAGGATGAGTGAGAAAGATACATAGATAGATCACAATTAGTAAAAAAAAAGACCAGGTGCCAGTATAGCACCCCAGAGCGGGCACTACCATTCCTTCACCCTACTGTCTCTAATGGCTAACCATTAATGTCATCTGTATATCTGATTCAGGGCCTTTGATATTGTGCATTAATAACAAGGCTATGTAACTTATGTATCGTATTTCATGTGTTGTGCCTAATTTTCCAGTGGGTGGCAGTGTATCTGGCAGAGAGATCTTTAGATAGAATGGAACTTTCCATTCCATTCCATTTGGGTAGAAGTGGGCTAGCCCTGCTTCCTACCAAGGGAAGGGTTGTAGGAAGCTATAGTTAGTTGAGTTGAGAACTGGAGCGAGACAAGACATGGTGAAGTGAGGGGAATGCTCCTCCCCCTTTTTGCAGTAGGAGTCTCCCAAGGGAAGCAGCTCATAGAGCACATAACTCCTTACAGTTAATTGACAGAGTATTACAAGGGGGTCAATATCCCACTCAGAAAGTCCAGCTACCAGGCCAAAGCCAGAGATTGGCACAGCAGAGAGAGAAAGCAAGGTATCCAAATTTGCCTGCCAGTTTAACAGAAAATTTACTGGAGCAAGAGAAGGATAAATTATTGTCTGGATGCAAGTTTATTCAAGTAAAGCCGTTAAACTTTATCAAGTCTGGACTCGGCTTATTCTCCACCAGCTATGACTCCAATCTTCGTTCCTACAGAGCCTAACCCTGGGAGCAACGGTATCCAGGTAGTGGCACCGTGATGCACAAAACTATTAAGGTGTTCCTAAAAACCTGGGACACGATTGGCCCTGGGGGGCGACGCTTTCAGGGGAGGGCTGGCAACCTTAGTCCTGGGGGGGCAAATCCAGTCAAGTCGCCCATTGCACCACTGAATCAGCTCACCATCCACGTCCACATTTTCCTTATTTTATAACGGATATAGGCAGTATATAGGTATAGGCTGTACATAGGTATAGGCTGTATATAAGTGCAGGGCATACTGCTGCAGAACACAAGGGGTGAAACCACTGGCAGGAACACCCCATCCCAGTGATAGACTAGTCCCTGACAGTGGCTTCACCTCTTGTGTTCTGCAGCAGCATGCCCTCCAGGTCTTTCCGCACTCCCAGCATACTTATGTAGCAGGAGCAGCAGGCAGCTCTCAGTCTCAGGAGGGAGTCTAGCTTCTAAGATGGCGCAGCCTCCACATTACCTCTCCCTGTGCGCTGCTGCTCCTCCTCTTCAGTCAGAAAAAGGAGGAGGGGGCAGCAGTGGTGCGGGGAATATGTGGTAGGTGGCGCCCTGCTTTCCACGCACACAGGAGGAAGGTAATAGTGTGGGCAAGTATGTGGGCATTTTGCAAGGCAGGTGAGTGGGTGCACTGAGCGGACATAGTAAACTTGTGAGCGGGGGCAGTGGCGTAGCGTGGGTTGCCAGCACCCAGGGAAAGTCAGGTATTGTTCCCATTTCTCCCCCCCCCAACCACCGCCCCCAATCTGTGGGCACGCCCCTTTTTTGCCAATAGATGTCATCTGCAGTCCTACATAACACTACAGATAACAGTGATGATAACTTTCTGAGTACAGATAATGTAGTATATGGTTGTGAGGCCCCAGAATTCAGAACACGCACGGTGTGACCTGAAGTCTGGGGCCGGGATGCTACAGTGTGGGCCAAATTCTATATCCACCCTCCCTCCCAACCCTACTGTAAACAGATAGACATGTGCTTAGTCATTTCATACAAAATATACAGGAGAATACAGCACATACCTGTTACATCCAGTGACGTCTCCTGTGATGTAGATTCTTTCCTCAGCGTCTTCATGCAGATATAAGACCGCCATGATACCTTCTTTCGGCCGTGTCTCATCTCTGCAGAGTTTCACAGAAAAAATGTTTTGATTCCTCACTTTACTATCGTCCTCCTCCTGGTGCCTCAACACTGTCATCCTGATGCCCCCCAATACTGTGCTAGAGCCGGACAGATAATCCCCCATAATACCATGCTCCCAAAATGTCCTCCATGGTAATAGCGTTCCCTACAGCAGTGTTCCTCTACTCCAGTCCTTAGGGCCCACCTGCCGGTCATGTTTTCAGGATTTCCTTAGTATTTATATATTTAGTGTCCATGCATCAGGACCTACCGCACGTATTCATTCTGAGGGATCTTCTCAAATCCTGACCGGTAGGTGGGTCCTAAGGACTGGTGTTGGGGAACACTGCCCCACAGTACCTCCAATAGCATCCCCATTAATATGTGCTAAATAAAAATGCCCCCATAGGGCCGCTAGTAGAAATAAGGCCTCCTATAGGTTTATGGTTGCCGTTTGAATTATTAGCTGTGGCCGATTACCACCCAATAAAAATAAAAGGGGTAAAAGGAAGAACTGTGGCAGTGTCGTCATTGAAGGGGTTGTTGGTTCTGGTAGAGGGCAGAAGTAGATCGGGTTACCCCCCCCCCCCCTTCCTTTTTCCTTGGTTATTCCTGGTAATGCCAACAGTCCGTGGTGAGCAGGTACCGCAAGTATGCCTACTCCTCAGGTCTGGTGGGTAGGGTGGAGGATTTAAAAACTTATTTAAAAAAAACTGCAATAATTCTTTTAAAGGAAATGTGTCATCAGAAAATGACCTATTATTTATATTGCATTTTTACATTTAACATAATTGTAAATAGTTTTTGATGATGATATTTTTAATTTTCCACCTTTATATCTATATTTAAACAAAAAAAAAATAAAAACCTGCAGCCACTAAGCCTAATAATAGGCGCCATTTTTTGGTCTGTACAGATCACCTTACTGCAGTTATCTGCTTATCTGTCATTCTAATCCTGCCTGTAATGATATCACCTCTGTGTAGAGATAAGACAGCATTCACTATTCACAATAGGTGATTGTCAGAGCTTATCTATTCTCTCCTTGTACAATGTCCTCTGCACAGGTCACAGAGCAGGCCTAGAAAACTCTCCCATAGAAGTCACTGAGGTCCCCTCCTGACAATTGTGTCTATGGACCATGGGGCTGCCGGAAAGCAATTTTCCTAATGCTTCCTAAATGCTGTTAAGAACCGCTCAGGCGAGATGTCCGCCCCCATAATCATGTTTAGGAAAGAGAATAAAAAAATCTGAAATAAAAAAATAAAAAGATATCAAGAAAGAAAGATATGTGATACTATCTGGTTTTTAACTGGTGGATACAATTTTTGGTGACGTTTTCTTGTACTGCAATACAAAATATTACCAATAGATGGCAGTAAGAGACAAGCATTTACTGTGGGGATTACACTATCTAGCACCATGTTATGTGTCCTATACTTTATATACATCATATGTAATATATCATCTTTTCAATCAGTGTCTCCATACACTTCCAGAATCCTCTGATGTGCTGTACAGGGGTGTGAAAATAGGTACACCGCCATAACAGGGGTGGAAGTTGTGCCCCAATTTTTGTAGTATCTGCTTTTTACTTAATTGTATAATTTCTGGTTTGATTTTTTTTATTGGTCTGTTACCTAAGCCTTCCATATCAGTGTGTTCGTTCATAGATAAAAGTCCATCTGCCATACGTGTGCCCTCTTCTGCTCAGAAAGCATCCTACAGCAACCCTGCCATAGGTATCCCCCCTAACGCCCATCCTAGAAAATCCCGAGACTGTCAGTGCTCAGGTATCTCTTGCCTGCTGAAATTGTGCCCATTAGTGTTTCTGCCCTTGGCATACCTCCCAAATGTCCCATTTTTAACCGTATTGTCTCCCAAAATGTACATCAATTAGAAAAAACATGGCTGCTTTCTACCAAAAACAGCGCCACACCTGTCCACAGGTCATGTGTGATATTGCAGCTCAGCCCCATTCACATCATTGGTGCTAAGCTGCAATACCAGAATGTAACCTGTCGACAGGTGTCATGGTTTTCTAGTCTTGGAAAAGATCTTTTAAAATATTTGTTTCTGGGATGTTGATCCTCTAAATCGTTTATCCGATCTAATTGGTGGGAGTCTGACACCCGGGACCCCGCCAATCAGCTTTTTAAGAAGGCACAGGGTTTGCAGTAGCGCCGCGGCCTTCTCTCTGCTCACCAAGCACAGCGCCATATTTTGTATAGTGGCCGAACTTGGTATTGCAGCTCAGCTCTATTCACTTCAATGGGACTGAGCTGCGCCTAGGCCACATGATGGATAAACATGATATCACACAGCCTAAGTTAAGCTGTGAGAAGGCCGTGGTGTTACTGATACCTTCTCAAACAGCTGATTAGCATGGGGTCCCAGGTGTCCGACCCCCACCAATCAGATACTGATGACCTATCCAGAGGATTGTTTACGGATGGTCGGACCGCACTGCATGAAGGTGTGGGTGCGCGGTTAGCGGACGTCACTCCGGATGCTAAAATGAAGGCACTCCTTTGTACTGCAATTATGTCAGGTTTATTCGCCACTCATAAGAGAATTGACACGCGTTTCGGCACATGCAAGTGCCTTTATCAAACAATGTGAGCCGCAGGATAGCGTCAGTTCTCCTATGAGTGGCGAATAAACCTGATATAATTGCAGTACAAAGGAGTGCCGGTTCCTTCCTTCTATCCAGAGGATTGGTCATCATTTAAAAAATATCGGAAAACCCCTTTAAATGTTGGGAAGTATGTATAGATGCCCCAGTAGTGTCTTTGCCCCTGGTACCCTTATACTGTAGTGGCCCTGCCCCAGATATCTTCTATAGTGCAACTGCCACAGGTGCCCTCTATGCTGCCTGCCCATGGTGTGCCCATTAGTGTTTCTGCCCTAAATGCATTCTACAGTGCTTGCCCAAGGTCCAACTTTTAGTGCCACGGACCCAGGTGCCCCCTATAGTGTCTCAGACACCTTTCTAGCCGCTGAGACAAGGGCCTCCATTAGTGGCACCTTACAACTAGTGCCACTATGCTGTCAGGGGACACACGAGGCGGTTTTCACACTCATGACGTCATTTCATCAGTCATCAGAGTGACTTTGCTTACTGAATGGTGGGGACGTGGCTCCCTCCTCTATAGAGGTGAAGGTAATGAGGTGTGAATGGCTCACCAACAAATCTAATAAATATAATCCTCTCACCTCTGTCATATGGAGTTGAAAATTGCATTAAACACAGAAAAAGCAGAACAAAATATCTCAGCAGCTCCCTCCTGCTCCTTTCCACTGATCCTATTTTTTGCAATTAAAACTGGAGGTGAGCCAACTGGCTGCAGCAGGAGCCTCCCCCTCTACAATGAAATCAATAGGATGCAAAGATTGCTTAGCCCCACCTCACTGACTAAGCCCCACCCCCTCAGGGCTAGATTCCTGCATAGTCATTTTGCCAGGCCCTATCAATCAATAAGGATAGGGAGGGGCTTTAGGAGGAAGCAGGAGGAGCATTAGTGCAGAGAGTGGTTTGGGGTTTACAGGAATTTTATGAGATTTTTTAACTGATGACCTATCCATCCATCGTCACCCGGGACTCCCGCCAGTCAACTGCTTGAGAAGGAATAGGCGCTCGTGGTAGAGCCACGGCCTTCTCTCAGCTCACCAAGCACAGCACCATACATTGTGGCTATGCTTGGTATCACTCACAGCCAAATTCACTTCAATGGGGCTGAGCTGCCTAGGAAAAGCTGGAGAAGGCTGCTGCGCCACTGTGAGCTCAGTGCCTTCTCAAACAGTTGATCAGCGGGGGTCCTGGGTGTCGGATCCCCACCGATCAGATACTGATGACCTATCCAGAGGATAACTCATCAGTTAAAAAAATCTTGGATTAGGCTACATGCACACGACAGTTGTTTTTTGCTGTTCGCAAATCGGGTTCCGCAAAAAAAAAAACTGATGGTCCATCAGTTTTTTTGGGGGAATCCTTTATTTTCACAGATCCCTTGTAATAAATGCCTATCCTCATCCGCAAATGAGAAAAAAGTAGGACATGCACTACTTTTTTTGCTGAAGGGAAACACGGACAACGGATGCGGAACACAAATGGATGAACTGTCAGCATTTTTTTGCTGACCCATTGAAATGAATGCAAAAAAAACTGAAACAGAAGCCAAGAAAAACAACTGTCGTGTGCATGTAGCCTTAGGCCTCATGCACACGACCGTTGTTGTGGTCTGCGTCCGAGCCGCATATTTTGCGGCTCGGGCGCAGACTCATTCACTTCAATGGGGCCGCAAAAGATGCGGACAGCACTCTGTGTGCTGTCCGCATCCAATGCTCCGTTCCGTGCCCCCACAAAAAAAATAGAGGATGTCCTATACTTGTCCGTTTTGCGGACAAGAATAGGCATTTCTAGAATGGGCCGCGTTCCGTTCCACAAATTGCGGTACGGAACGAGGAGCAGCTTCCGTGTTTTGCGGATCTGCGGTTTGCGGACCGCAAAACACCAACGGTCGTGTTCACGAGGCCTTAAAAGTACGTTTTTCTCCAGAATGAAGCAATGGATGACTACACTACTCATTACATTCAGCGGAGCTAGCCTAGAGTGAACGTCTTAGTGTCAGATTCCCTTTAATGTGAAGATCATTTTCTGCAGATCTATGTATTTTATGGCAATTTCCTCTGATATCATGAGTAATTCTTGGCACCAGTAACAACTGCAACTTCTGTCTCCTTCATTACAAACCCTGAGCTCAGAGATGGAACTGACATAACAAGGTCAATGTAGCCCCGGGATCTAAACGCCCCGTCCTCCCATGTTCTCATCACACGGCCAATATGCAGTGTTATGTGCCCTGCTTCCTATAATCATGGAGACCGAGCGTACATACTGTACTTATTCAGACCAGAGAATGATACAGCAGACTTTACGGGTTCATATTTTAGTGTGAATGGCTATAGACTTAAAATAATTGTGTGTAAATATAGGTATAAATATGTATACTTGTGTATACTATGTATCATTAACCATTTAAAGGGCATCTGTCAGCAGATTTGTCCCTATGACACTGGCTGACCTGTTCCATGTGCGCTTGGCAGCTGAAGGCGTCTGTGTTGGTCCCATGTTCATATGTGCCCGCATTGCTGAGAAATATGATGTTTTAACATATGCAAAAGAGCCTCTAGGAGCAACGGGGGCGTTGCCGTTACACCTAGAGGTTCTGCTCTCTCTGCCACTGCCATCTGCACTTTGGTTGGCAGAGTCGGGCAATCTAAACATCGTTGTGCCTAGTCCTGTCAATTAAAGTGCAGAGAGAGCAGAGTCTCTAGGAGTAAGGCCTCTTGCACACGAACGTTGTGCATTCGTTCCGTGCATTGCGGTCCCCAATGCACAGGCAGCGTCCGTGTAGCGGCCGGGACGGATTGAGACCCATTCAACTTGAATGAGTCCGTGATCCGTCCGCACCGCAAAACAATAGAACAAGTTCTATTTTTTTTTTGCGGTGCGGAGGCACAGACAGAAACACCACGGAAGCACTCCATAGTGCTTCTGTGGGGTTCCGATCCGTGCTTCCATTCCGCATCTCCATGATTGCGGACCCATTCAAGTGATACACAATATGGTCACGGGCACACCAAGGTGCATCAGGCATGAGGCCTAATGGTCAGCCAGTTTCATAGGTATAAATCTGCTGACATGCCCTTTAAGTGGATAACGATACTAATACACAAAATATAAAGCATAAAGGCCCCTTTCACACGAGCGTGATTTCCGCGCGGGTGCAATACGTGAGGTGAACGCATTGCACCCGCACTAAATCCGGACCCAATCATTTCTATGGGGCTGTGCACATGAGCGGTGATTTTCACGCATCACTTCTGCGTTGCGTGAAAATCGCAGCATGCTCTATATTGTGCGTTTTTCACGCAAATGAAGGCCCCATAGAAGTGAATGGGGCTGCGGGAAAATCGCAAGCATCTGCAAGCAAGTGCGGATGCAGTGCGATTTTCCCGCAAGGTTGCTTAGCAACGGGACCCGATCTTTATTATTTTCCCTTATAACATGGTTATAAGGGGAAATAATAGCATTCTCACTACAGAATGCTTAGTAAAATGTGGATGGAGGGGTCAAAAATAAAAAATTTTTTAACTTACCTTAGCCACTTGATCGCGTAGTTGCCGATCTCTCCTCTCTTCTTCAAGTATTAGCTGCCGGCTAAAGGACCTGTGGTGACGTCACATCACATGGTCCAATCACATGGTCCATCGCCATGGTGATGGACCATGTGATGAGCTCAGTGAAGTCATCACAGGTCCTTTAGCTGGCAACTAATAATTGAAGAAGAGAGGAGAGATCAGCAACTACGCGATCAAGTGAATAAGGTGAGTTAATTTTTATTATTTTTAACCCCTCCATCCACATTTTACTAAGCATTTTGTATTGAGAATGCTATTATTTTCCCTTATTACCATGTTATAAGGGAAAATAATAAAATCTACAGAATACTCAACCCAAACCCGAACTTCAGTGATGAAGTCCGGGTTCGGGTGTGGGTACCAAACATGCCGATTTTTCCCACGTGCGTGCAAAACAAATTAAAACGCTTTGCACTCGTGCGGAAAAATCGCGCATTTTCCCGCAACGCATCCGCCTCTTATCCAGGCATCAAACATGACGCCCGTGTGAAAGAGGCCAAAGTCTTTCATTCTCTGGTCTGAATAAACATTTTTATTTACACCCCCTTCCTGACCAGAAAATAATTTTTTTTATTACATTGAAGCTATAAAAATTTTTATGGCTAAAACTTTTCTTTTTAATGATTTCCCTTGCTTTAACAGTCACTATAATATAGGGGATGTATGGGTTATGGTGGCCGAGGGAGGGGCTACAAGCTGCAGTCTGGCGTTTGGTGGCCATTTATTTATTTATTTATTTATATTTGTTTGTCTTTATTTTCTACACTTTTATTTTTTTTACAATTAATGATTGATTTCTTTTTTTGTTTCACACTTTGTCATACAAGACCTTTGGGAAAAAATAACATTATCAACTTTAACGTCCTGGCTGCCATGGTAACCATTGAGAAAAAGCTAAATGTCGGATCCGGCAAAGCGCCGAAACGACGTTTAGCTTAAGGCCGGATCTGGATTAATGCCTTTCAATGGGCATTAATTCCGGATCCGGCCTTGCGGCAAGTGTTTAGGATTTTTGGCCGGAGCAAAAAGCGCAGCATGCTGCGGTATTTTCTCCGGCCAAAAAACTTTCCGGTCCTGAACTGAAGACATCCTGATGCATCCTGAACGGATTTCTCTCCATTCAGAATGCATTGGGATAATCCTGATCAGGATTTTTCCGGCATAGAGACCGACGACGGATCTCTATGCCGGAAAACAAAAACGCTAGTGTGAAAGAGCCCTAATACACACACTACTGTGGTGAAAGCACAACTGATTGCAGCCAAGAAATGTACTTAAACTAATGTGACGCTATAACAATAAAGTGCAACTTAGAAGAACAAACTGCATTCTGATGGCAGCACAATGTAGCACAGCCTATAAATACACACTCATCGGGACATCAGTATATAAAGGCACACTAAAAATGTGATTAAGGCTTTGTTCACATCACATTTTTGTCCCACGTTTAAGGTATACACATGACGTATACCTTAAATGGAAGCTTCTGACGGATGCCATATAGTGGTAGCCGTCACCATTGGGTTCCATTGTAAAAGAAAGTATCCGTTGACGTATACGTTTTTTGTTGCACTCTGCAGAATGGAAAACCATTGTATACTCCACTTTTGCCCCCCTTTTTTCCTAACATATATGTAAAATGTGGGACAAAAATATCATGTCACGTGAACAGCCCCCAAACCCTTTTTTAACTTAGGGGATAAGGAAAGGGAACCAAAGGTTATTACTACTAGAAGCTGAAAAGCTAGACCATAAGATTGGCAGCAATGGGATTTCGGATTGTCCGCAGATGGTTAATTTGTCCAGCATGAATGTCTCTAGGCTCGCCCAGTGGCGTAGCTAAGATGTTTTGCATCCAGGGCTAGTCCTTTCTCTGCCCCCCCAATACTTAAAAAAATTGTGCACCCTCATAGTAGTTTTGTCCTCATTGTACAACCTTCACAGTAGTTATGTCCAGAAATGTACCCCCTAATAATTTCTACATTGTGACCCCTCACGTTAGTAATGCCCATATTGTGCCCCCTCACAGTAGTTATGCCCACACTATGCCCAATCACAGTATATTATACCCTTGTTGTACAACCTTCACAGTAGTTGTGCCCACCTTGTGACCCTCTTAAAGTACTTATCCCTTCATTGTGCCCCCTTCACAGTAGTTATGTCCTCATTGTGCCCCCACAGTAGTTATGCCCTCTCTGTGTCCTTTTCACAATAGTTATACCCTATCTGTGACCCTTCAGAGTAGTTATGCCCTCACTGTGCCCCCAGTCACTAGAGCCGCAGACATGGCTCCCTGCGGCTGACTGAGGGGGAGAGAACAGTTATGCCCCTTCACAGTAGTAATGCCCCCTGTACCCCCTTAACAGTAGTAATGCCCATTGTGCCCCTTTTACAGTAATAATGCCCACTCTGATCCCCATAACAGTCATACCCCTTCACAGTAGTAATGCCACCATCCCCATCACAGTAGAGCACAGCCTATAAATACACACAGCAAGTACAGCACACATACACACTTTAGAGCAGGCATCCTCAAACTGCGGCCCTCCAGTTGTTGTAAAACTATAACTCCCACAATGCCCTGCTGTAGGCTGATACCTGTAGGCTGTTCGGGCATGCTGGGAGTTGTAGTTTTGCAACAGATGGAAAGCCGCAGTTTGAGGATGCCTGCTTTGGAGTATTAACCCATGTATGGACCACTATTATTTGAAGACCTACACACAAATATACTGTTCACTACATGTGTAGCAACTATCTGACAGGAAAGCTCATATGTTGAGGTACCATATACAGCGCCTACACTGAACTACAAGTTAAGGCTCACTATAGACTTTTCTGCATTCATATTTATGTTTCCTTTAGTGTTTGTAGTTTATAAGCTACGCATGGCTCTATGCCATTTCTGAACTGGCGTCATGCAGAGATGATATCTCAGATATCTGCTCTCCACTCTATCAGTGCATTGACCTCAGGGCTTATCATCCAGATGACTTTGCTGTCTAATGTGAGTTGACATTTTGATTATTGGCACATTTATTTCGGCATTCGAAAGCATTGCCAATGTTTGACCTACTGCAGGTGCTTCTGGTGTATTTCGGAGCCAGGAAATTTGTACACCATGGACTTCTCTTTCTATTGTCTGTGACACACTCAAACATAATTTGTGTTTTATGGCTTGTAGATCAGTGAATTGGTCTCCATAGAACTACATACACAACATGACAGATATCCGAAAAAGAACTATTATAGAATGATGTGATAAATACATTCAGTTCTTTGTGACTGTATTTTCTTTCAATAACAGGTAAGGGGGTCAGACCTCAAGCCAGGATTTTTTGGTCCATCAGTGGTCCCACCCAAGGACTGCGGAAGGAACAGGTGCACACAGCATAGCCTAGCACAGGCATCCTCAAACTGCGGCCCTCCAGCTGTTGTTAAACTACAACTCCCACAATGCCTTGCTGTAGGCTGATATCTGTAGGCTGTTCGGGCATGCTGGGAGTTGTAGTTTTGCAACAGCTGGAGGGCCGCAGTTTGAGGATGCCTGGTCTAGAACAACAGCTTTTACGGAACTCATGTGGGGTAAGAAACTTGACGGCAATATTGGTCTTGTGAGAGGCAAGGCATCTGGCTTAGTGGTTACAGTCTCGCTTAAGGGAATAAGCTTAATGGTTACAACAGACTCTCATACATGGAACAGGCTAAGTCAGAGACTACAGGTTAGGCAAAGATACTATCCTTTAAAATAATAATTTATGAAGGTAGCTGAAAATTTCTTTTCCTATCTCCCGTTCTGGGCTGTGGTCACATGACCATGTCCATGCACCTCTTTCTTATTTCCTGTGATGTTATGTCCATGAGCGGGGCAGTGATAGGGCAGTTTCTATGTAACTAGCTGGGTAAGAGGATCTATAAACTAGTGGGGTGTTGTTAGGGGTGGTCCTAGGGCTGTATGAGAGAAAGGAGAAATGCATCATGGGTATGCATGGATACAGAAACAGAAAGTGCTACATCAGGGGCATTGCTAGGTTTAAAAATTCAGGGCCTGGGCCCCGGATGTTTTGACCCAGATGACGAAATTTATGACGAATATAACTACAGTGGGCACTGCATGGGGCATTATAAATACCGGGGGCACTTCAGGGTGAGCATTATAACAGTAGGGGGCAGTATAAATACTGGGGGCACTGTAGAGGTATTATAAATCCAGGGGAAATTATAGGAATTCTTATTACTACTGGGAGCTCTATAGGATGGACTTGTAGATCCACCCTTTTTATACTAAGAGCACTATGGGGGGCCTTATTATTACTGAGGGATCTATAGAGAGCTTTATTACCACTAAGGGAACAATAGAGGGCCTTATTTCTACTGGGGGCTCTGTGAGGGTATTATTAATACCGGAGGGCTCTCTTGCTAATGGAGGCACTCTTGGGGAGCATTATCACAGTTGGGGGCACTTAAGGGAGCAGTTTTACTAATGGGGGCATTATTGGGGAGCATTATCACTACTGTAGGGGGCAGTATTACTAATCACGGCATTCTAGAAGGGAATTTCTATTGGTGGGGACTGTTACTGCCTTCCCTGTGAGAAATCTGAGAAGATCGGATAGACTTGCGGCACGTGAGTCTATCTGAGAGGTCTCACTGTTTTTCGTTTTTGTTTGTTATTGTTGGCAGGATCCACAGGTTCTGCTTGTTATCAGTGAGGAGGCTCTATTTAAGTCAGCCTCTAGGGATTGCACACACCAACATGCTAAGAATCATAGCCTGATAAAGGGCATAAAAATCGCCCGAAACGTTACTAATATTATATAATTATGCAATCCGGCTAAATAAATTCACACTTGCAAAGAATCTCCTGGTGTGCTGTCAAACTTTATATGAAGTGAGGAGGCTCTATTTAAGTCCGCCTCTCACTGCTGACCATGCGGTTGATATTTCCTGCTGGAGTTCTGTGTTGGTTGTTTGTGGATCTTCTGCTCCCTTTCGTCTCAAGCTAAGTTCTCCAGTTTTCTCCTTTGTGTGTGTGTTGCTACTAGGTCTCAGGGAGACTCTGGTTCCTTCACGGTGGAAGGAACTGGTTGGCTCATCTCCTGCTCCCTAAGTTAGGGTTTGCGACAGTGTCAGCAGGGCTTAGGTTCCAGCGTATGAGCTGGTTAGCCTTCAGGACTTCAGTCAGCAGTCAGGGAGAGGCTCAGGGATTGTTCGGAGGTTACCAACCACTCTGCCCTAGCGTTTACGCCTAGTCTTCTTTCTGTTGCCCTTTGTTTATTTGGTGTCTCACATCCCCACCTACCCATGACAGACTATGAGGAGCACTATTACTATGGGTGGCACTCATTTTTTTTCAGGATCGAATTTGGGAATATTGGGGGGGCACAGCGAGCAGCAGGATAACACTGTTGGGGCTCCAAGTTGGGGGATGATGATAGAAATGTGAGAAAGCTAAGATGTCTGTGTGTCACACTCTGCAGAGAAGAGGCGGCTGAGAGAAGTTGTCCGGACCGAATAGAGAAGATGATGATAGAGAAGATCTACATTGGAGGAGACGTCACCTGGGAGGCCCTGGATATGACAGGTATGTGCTGCTGTATAGCAAGTACAGGAAAGTGCGGGGGGAGGGTCGACTTAGAGAACTGTGCCATATTCATTGGAGCTTGGGCCTTTTGAGACCCTAGCAACGCCCCTGTGCTACATACAGGATGGAAAAAAACAGAGGTACTGGTTTACATTGCGAAAACAGATCAGTAGAGTCAAAACACAAGAAAATAAGGGTGGGAAGATGTAGATGAGGTAAGTAACTACATAATCAAATCTGTTAAACACCATGGTAATCCCATAAAATGCCTTTAAGTGGCAACTGAGTTGACAAATACATAATAACTTCACAAGGCAACTGGCTAACTTTTCTGGGTGTCCCTTAGTCACCTCCTGCTTGATATCACGTGGCCCAACACCTCTGTCCTTATGACACACACTACACATTCTCTATTACAGACCATGGCAGCGCCTTGCACAATGGTGCACATAATTTCTTGTTACCTTGATGGCGACCCTTCCGATCCTAGATGCTCCTCCCACTTGCTCTGTGAAGTCCTTCTCCTCTTCCTCCTACTTCCCAGTTTCCTTCAGACAAATGTGGTGCAGGCAGGGATTACCACCCAGCCTGTTTCCTGCACATTACAATATTTACTATAGGCATCAGCTTCACAGTATGTACCGCGCATGCGCTGCTGAACTGTTTGTTTCTTGGGGGATCGAAAGACCATAAAAGGAACAAAAGTTACGCTTGACATGATGTGTGCTGTACTCATATTTACACATATTTATATGTGAAAATGAGGCGACACGCTCCCTCTAAGTGCAGGTCAATACCACATAATATCACAGAAATAGGTGCATACTGGCAGCAGACAGTCACATATCAATTGGGTCACCAATAATCGTACATTGGCCAAATTATAAGGATAGATATTTTCTTGTAAGAGTTTATGAACCCTCTTACAATTACTGAATTGTATCTATGTATCTTAAAGAGTAACTAAACTTTTGTATACATTTTTGTTAACCTGTCCTTAATGCCCTAATAACAGTTTTTGTAATATAGTTTTTCTAATGTATTTTGTATTTTTAAAACACTTTTTCCTACCTAAAGAGCACCTTTCCCTGTGTGCTTAAAATCTACTTCTCTGTATACTGCTGACAGCTCAGAAATGTACGGACTACAGAGTAAATTTTATGAATGGGGCTGCAGCGCAGTGAGTACGGGCAGGAGCGCATATTGCTGCTCCTGCCCATGCTCCCCGGAGGTTTACTAACTCCTGGCATAGCACATGGGTACCCTGTGCCCATGTACTATGCCAGGATTAGCTGAGCGGAGCAGGCTCCTGCTTCTGCCTGCTCAGTTAAGCTAAGATTTTACTGGAACCAAAGTGGCTCCAGTTGCCCAGGAAATTGGTATATTACACCCTCTAGTCTCCTAGGATATTTGCAGACCAACGAAAGTTTGATTTTCCACACTGCAGTGGAACACTTGAATGCTTGCTGAGAAGTCCCACACAGAGGACAGACTTATTCTGAATGCTGGCCAGTTGTATTTTTCCAAAGGCTCCAGTGATACCGCCTTATGTGCTGTAGAGCTCTGGTACCTATATTAATGTCTGAATTCCCACGTCTTATTTTAATCCTGCAGATCTTGTACACAGCTGTGGTTTTGTGTGCTGGACTTGTAAAGAAACACAGGACTTTTTTTTACACAGAGGTGGAGGCAGCTAAGCTTGACCTAGGTCTGGGATGTTTTGAGCCCGCAACACAGTATAAGTGGCATCACCCGTTCCCGAGCTGACCACAACAGAAACAAATATGGCCCGCCAGTACTTTTTGAAGGTTTTGGCCATACATTGCCTACGCTCTTTATTGCCTCTGTGGCCACCACCCTTCTCAGATTCAGCTCCTATGTCCTGTCCAAAACACAATTATCGTCATAGTCCTCACTCTCCTCGCCACTTTTATCAGACTGTGATATCTCATATTGGGCTGTTTGTTCCCCCTCCTAAATCCTGCCTTTGTGTTGCCCAGAGTGCCATTGTAGCTACTCACTGCCTCAGCTGCCACCACCATGCCTACAGGTGCCGCTACTACTGCAGTGGCTGGGTTTGGGGTGGCCCCAACGCTACACTGGGTCCCCTGAACAACGTCGAGGTGTCACCACTATTGTTGAGCGGGAATATTCAAATCTCACATTTTAATTGCGGATATCGCCACTTCGAGAATTTGCGAATATTTAGAATATAGTGCTATATATTCGTAGTCGCGAACAGTGTTGAACGTGAATATTCTAATCACAAATTTTCTAATCACGAATTTATCGCGAATATCGGCACTTCCAACATCCCTAGCAACCAATCAGCAACATCAATAGCAACCTATAGGAAAGTTGCCTACCCCTTAGTGTTGATTGCGAATATTCTAATTGCGCATTTTTATCACGAATATGTTACATTGCCGATTTTTGCAATCAAGTAAATAATGACTGGAGATCATGAATTCTCGAATTTGCAAATTTTTGACGAATATTCGTCCAAAAATTCGCAAAATATTGTGAATTGTAATATTGCCTATGCGCTCATCACTAGTCACATGTGTTGCTGCTCTCCAGAAAGGATGGAAAGGCGTGCACCCCAATGGGAAATAAGTCCAGAGAGTCAGGGTCTACAGTAAACCAGGGTGTTTCTTTATTGGAGGAATTCAGGTACAAAACAATACAGGCAAGGCATTGGGCTGGCTTCTCCAGTCTCCTCCCCGGCAGAAGAAGGGTTTGATGCTAAGAAAAGGCCTGGGCTAGCTGTCCCTCTTTCTCTTCAGTAGGCTGGTGATCCAGGGTCTGTTGCAGCGTATCCCTGTCTCAGCGTCTTCTTCTGGTCACTCAGTAGTCTGGCAGAGTCTTCTCCCTGGCAGAAGAAGGGTTTGATGCCGAGGAAAGGCCTGAGCTAGCTGTCCCTCTCTCTCTCAGTAGGCTGGCATCCTAGTCAAGGGCCTGCGATCTGTAGCTCAGTAGTCCGGGTGGCTCCTTGATTTCAGGGCTAGTGACCCCTGGTCTGTGGCTCAGCGTCCCCATCTCAGCGTCCTCTTCTGGTCACTCAGTAGTCTGGCAGAGTCTCGTTTTCCAAGCACTGTTCCCTAACTGCAGCACACTAGGGGCTCTGACTGCTTATATCCAGTTTTTGCTAGACTAGAACATTCTACAGTTTTGAGAAAAAGTTTTGAGAATGACACATAGTTTTCACAAAGTTTTCTGCTAAACTGCTTTTAGATCTTTGTTTCAGATGTTTCTGTGATGTAGTGAAATATAATTACACGCACTTCATACATTTCAAAGGCTTTTATCGACAATTACATGACATTTATGCAAAGAGTCAGTATTTGCAGTGTTGGACCGTCTTTTTCAGGACCTCTACAATTCGACTGGGCATGCTCTCAATCAACTTCTGAGCCAATTCCTGACTGATAGCAGCCCATTCTTTCAAAATCACTTCTTGGAGTTTGTCAGAATTAGTGGGTTTTTGTTTGTCCACCCGCCTCTTGAGGATTGACCACAAGTTCTCAATGTGATTAAGATCTGGGGAGTTTCCAGGCCATGGACCCAAAATGTCAACGTTCTGGTCCCCGAGCCACTTAGTTATCACTTTTGCCTTATGGCACGGTGCTCCATCGTGCAGGAAAATGCATTGTTCTTCACCAAACTGTTGTTGGTTTGTTGGAAGAAGTTGCTGTTGGAGGGTGCTTTGGTACCATTCTTTATTCATGGCTTTGTTTTTGGGCAAAATTGTGAGTGAGCCCACTCCCTTGGATGAGAAGCAACCGCGCACATGAATGGTCTCAGGATGCTTTACTGTTGGCATGACACAGGACTGATGGTAGCGCTCACCTTTTCTTCTCCGGACAAGCCTTTTTCCTGATGCCCCAAACAATAGGAAAGAGGCTTCATCGGAGAATATGACTTTGCCCCAGTCCTCAGCAGTCCATTCACCATACTTTCTGCAGAAGATGAATCTGTCCCTGATGTTTTTTTTGGAGAGAAGTGGCTTCTTTGCTGCCCTTCTTGACACCAGGCCATCTTCCAAAAGTCTTCGCCTCACTGTGCGTGCAGATGCCGTGCGTGCTCACACCTGCCTGCTGCCATTCCTGAGCAAGCTCTGCACTGGTGGCACTCCGATCCCGCAGCTGAATCCTCTTTAGGAGACGATCCTGGCGCTTGCTGGACTTTCTTGGTCGCCCTGAAGCCTTCTTAACAAGAAGTGAACCTCTTTCCTTGAAGTTTTTGATGATCCTATAAATTGTTGATTGAGGTGCAATCTTAGAAGCCACAACATCCTTGCCTGTGAAGCCATTTTTATGCAACGCAATGATGGCTGCACGCGTTTCTTTGCAGGTCACCATGGATATAACAATGGAAGAACAATGATTTCAAGCATCACCCTCCTTTTAACATGTCAAGTCTGCCATTTTAACCCAATCAGCCTGAAATGATCTCCAGCCTTGTGCTCGTCAACATTCTCACCTGAGTTAATAAGACGATTACTGAAATGATCTCAGCAGGTCCTTTAATGACAGCAATGAAATGCAGTGGAAAGGTTTTTTTGGGATTAAGTTAATTTTCATAGCAAAGAAGGACTATGCAATTCATCTGATCACTCTTCATAACATAGCAAATTGCTATTATAAAAACTTAAGCAGCAACTTTTCCAATTTCCAATATTTATGTAATTCTCAAAACTTTTGGCCACGACTGTAGTGGGAGGGCTGGAGTGGAGAAACTCAGCACAAACAGATACATTGTTTCAGCTCCCGTCTGGTATAGACTTATATTAGAGCTTCAGTGATACTCAATGGCAATGACACAGCAGGTTTTCCTGGCAAAAACAAGTTTCCAGACATAACAACAAAGCAAAAATCAGACATTCAAAAGGTCAGGCTGTCTGCTTTTTGGTGGTAAACAAGTCTGGGTTTTTCCATCCAAAACATGGTCTTCTTCAAACCCTATGGCAGCTGTAGAAAATCACCAGCTTCTCAAAGTCCTAACAGTCTGTCAGCATTCATTAACCCTTTCCACAGAGCCATGTAAATACAGTGATAATGAACAGCATATATATCACAACATATAAAATGCAGGTACACAGTAGTAAACAGTATAAGTCAACCCTTTCAAGAGAAATAAAGTAAGAAGTTTTAACTTTGCATGGGGGTTTAGGCAAATGTCCACAAATGTCCAAATGTCAAAGTACTCCCTGCTCTAGGGCACTATACTACCACCACCAACACCCCTATGCATGGGGTCCCTGCCTCCCCCTCAGCCTCCTTTACAGAACAATCCAAACACTGACTGCTCTCACACAAGTCATCAACAGGGAGACTCTGTTGACTTTACACCAGAGTGCGTGGTTGGGTTTTGTTGCCTCTTCTTAGGATAAAAGAAAGCACTCCCCTAGGAGGGGGCAGTGAAGACACAGAGGACTGCACTGAAAAGCTTCTCTGAGGCTACAAAAGAGGGGCAGGAGGAATGACGTGACACCTGGCTCCAAAGCTTGGTGTCAGATTTAGAAGTCACCTGCACATCATGCTTCTGTAACTGAGAGGAGGAGTGATCCATCAAATCCACAATCTCATCCTTTTGCTCCTCAACAATAATGTTACACCTTTCCAAAGCCAGAGAGAACTGTGGTCTACTAGTACTACTGCTACTACTACTTCTGGATGGCTAGCTGGTGCTACTACCCACATTCTGGCTCTGGGAAGACATTGCCTGGCCCTGGGTCTTTCATTTGGAATCATTCCTTACAGGGGCGGATTGGCCATAGACCTTACAGAGAAATTACCCAGTGGGCCGATGCCTAGGGGGCCACCTGATCCCTCCTCCCAGTCTACCAGTGGATGTTTTTGCGGATGTATTTTGTGCTGCTGGCAGTATTTTGTGATGCACTGTGGTATTTGACTCTGTTGGGGTGGTATAATGAGCCACAATATGATATTTCTGGCCCTGCCTTTCATCATATATTATAACCTTTTGCCACTGAGGAAGGAATGTTAATTGCGAAACATCTTGTACTCAATTGGATTACAGTGTAGGCACGAAAGAAAAAGTTTGGCATTGGAATCAAGAAAGAGTGCATGCGAGAAGACAAGTACTCCGGCATTCAGTTACAAGCGCGAGAAACTAGCTGTACTTAAAGCTCATTCAGTGAACAAACATCTCTAATGTTTAGTCTTCTCATGGCAGTGTTGCACAAGTATAGATGCAATATGATTGTTTGGGAGTATTATTGGATTACGTTCATTACTCTCAATTTTTGCATTTGAAATGCGTCCTCCAACTCTCAACAGGCCATTAGCGTCTATAAAGGGGTCAAGTCTCTTGAGGGAACTATCCTTAGGAACACTCAAGTTCTTGAGCATAAGCCTCTTGTTGGATACAATGGATAATAGCGTCTCTGGCCTGTGTGAGCTTGTCCACTGTATGGGCCTTGTGACAGTAATGCCAACCTTTGCAGTGCTCTGATCTTGTAGGTGTGGCTCTAAAAGGCTATGTGAATCAGGCCAGCTATAGCTCTGTTCAGTGATTTTCATGTAGAAAACTTGTTGAATCGTTTGGACTCAAGCTCTCTGTTAGAAACTTTTGTGGTGAGCACAGAAACATGAGGAGGAATCTCCAATCTACATTTGGTTCTAGTAGTTCAAATGAGTTTTTCTCAAGAATGTCAAGTACAGGCTTGTAGAGGAACGGTGGTCCTGTGAGACACGTGGTATTTTTAAGGTGGGCTGCAGGAGGGTTGATGTCAGTTGGTACATAGTGCCACTGGGTAGGCTATGTAAACCTCCTGATTCTTTGAACTCGGTTATGAACATAGACATAAAATCTCCTAGTCTCATTGTAAATGTAGCCCAACACTACTTTGCTTTCTGTATGAAACACTGTGCTATCAAGTTTTACATCTATTTCAGATACAATAAGGTCTGCTAGTTCTACTGCCAGAACAACAGCACAAAGTTCCAGTCTTGGTATGGTAAGCTCAGGACTTGGTGCCAGCTTTGCTTTGCCCATTGTAAAGTCAATTTGGACCTGGCCTTTAATGTCTATAGTTTTAAGATAAGCGACTGCAGCGATTGCTTTTACTGAGGTATCACTAAATATGCACAGCTGCCTGGACTGATCCTCAGTAGGAGAGAAGTGGGCATATGGCCTATGTATACGCACGTAAGATAATGCCTTTAGAGAATCTCTCCATGCTATCCATAGTGCCTTTTTCTCTGAGGGAAGTTGTGAATCCCAATCACATGTATCTGTGGTTAACTCTCTGAGCAGAGTCTTACCTTGGCTGATCACAGGGGCTGCAAATCAAAGTGGATCGTATAGACTGTTAATGGTGGATAGGACTCCAAGTCGTGTGAAGGGTTTCTGTTCTTGGTCGACCTGAAAGGTAAAGATGTCAGACTTGAGGTCCCAGCTGAGCCCTAGGCTGCGCTGCATGGGTAATGGGTCTGTTGCCAAGTCTAGATCTTTCAAATCACTGGCGTGGTCTTGAGTAGGAAAGGCCTCCATAACAACTTTGCTGTTTGAAGCTATCTTATGCAGTCTGAAATTTGAACAGGAAAGAACACTTTGAGTACTTTTAAGTAGACTGATTGCGGCCTCTGGTGACGGAAGCGACTTTAAGCCATCATCTACATAAAAGTCTCTTTCAACAAACTTCTTAACGTCTTCTCCATAGTCTGTTTCCCAACTTGGGCAGAAAGTCTGCGTCCGTAAATAGCGACTGCAGGAGATCGGCCGTTGCCGAAAACATGCACTTTCATGCGAAATTCCATGATGTCTTGGGTAGGGTCATTGTCTTTGAACCAAAATAATCTCAAGAAGTTCCTGTGTTCTTCTTTAACTAGGAAACCATAGAACATTTGTTGTATGTCTGCAAATACAGCAATGGCTTCTTTACGGAACCTGATGAGGACACCGATAAGTGTGTTATTGAGGTCTGGTCCTGTCAAAAGAACATCATTGAGAGAGACTCCCTCCTATTCCCCTTACGTCCTACCAGCAGCACAGATGGGGGTTAATTCCCCCCGTGAGCTGGTAGGACTGGCGGAATTTTAATGAGCCCTAACAAGCAATCAAAGTTGACCCCCCTTAAAAGGGGGGCATCCCCTTAACCCCCTGTGTTTTTTTCAGTCCTTCCGGACTGGTGGGCTGGCGGACTAGCCCTCTGGGGCTTCTGTTAAGTATACTCGGCCGCGCTCCCTCTGCCCTGGTACCTGTTGAAAAACCGGCGGCGTCTGAGGAGCGCGGTCCGTCCTTTCCCTCCTCTCTCTCTCCCTCTGTGCGTTCGGCGGCTGGCCGGTGGCGCTGCAGGGGAATGACGAAAGGCCGCAAGGCGTCTACACCTACGATTAGCCGCTGGATTAGAGAGGCTATCAGGGAATCGTTTATATCCCTAGATCTTGACCCTCCAAGTTTTGTTAAGGCTCATTCCACGCGGGCCGTAGCGACATCTTTTGCTGAAAGATGTTCCATTCCCTTGGAGGTAATTTGTAGGTCAGCCTCTTGGAGCTCAGAGTCTACCTTTATTTCTCATTATAGGGTGGATTCTAGAGTATCCGAATTCATGGCCTTTGGACAGACTATTTTAAGTGCTGTCAGGCAGGAGGACCCTCCCTAGGGGTTTTTTTCTTGCTATTTCCCCATCTGTGCTGCTGGTAGGACGTAAGGGGAATCGTTAATTTCTAACGATAATTTGTTTCCCTTAGTCCTAACAGCAGCACACAAATATCCCTCCCTATTATACTATCTTGTTACAAACACAGGGGGTTAAGGGGATGCCCCCCTTTTAAGGGGGGTCAACTTTGATTGCTTGTTAGGGCTCATTAAAATTCCGCCAGTCCTACCAGCTCACGGGGGGAATTAACCCCCATCTGTGCTGCTGTTAGGACTAAGGGAAACAAATTATCGTTAGAAATTAACGATTGTTAACTAAAGTCAAATACCACTCGAATTTGTCTTGGTTTCTTAGGGTGGTAAACGCCAAAGATTGGTAGATATCAGCATTCTTCCTTTTCTTTTAGGGGTGGAGCTACTTCTGCATGACTGTTCTCCAATATCCTGAACAAGAAGAAATGTTCCATCATCTCTGGTCTTTTCTGAAAGTTGCGTTGGAGTGAACAGAAGCGTTTAAAGGCTTGATCTCTGTTGTTCTGAAGACGGCGTCTCTGTGTTTTGAAAGGCAGTGGTGCAACCTAGGTGCTCGTTTTATCCTTGAAGAATCCTTGCACCATTATGTTTAAGAAGGCCTCATCTTCAATAGAGGGAGCTATCTTGTGGTCTTCCTTTGTCTTCTGGAACACCTTGCACCCCAAGTGGTCTTGGTCTTCACCACAAGAATGGTTCTCAATTTGTGTAAAGTTTGGATATAGTGCACTTGCCGGCTTTTCTCTTACAAGGAACCTGTTAGGACAAGGCTGAAAGAGGGATGGCGTTCGTTCTCCAAGGTACTTGTGTAAAGAGAATTCACTGTGATTGGCTTGAGAACATTTCCTAGGCAGACATCACCTATAATGACCCACCCCAGGTCAAGCTTCTGGGCATATGGAGAATTGTGAGGACCGTTTATTTGTTTTCTTACCTTGTGGACTCTGGGCTTCTGAGTCGAGTGCATGTATGAGATGTGCTATGGATTTTAGATGTGCATGATGTAATGCTGCCTCAGGCGTAGGAATTTATTCTCTATTGTTTGGCATCCGATTGCATTCGATCAAAGTAGGTAAAGGTAGGGATGCTTCACCATTTATGGATTCGATTTGGAAGCCAGTAACTCTTCCGCCTTTTTCTTCACTCACACCTGTGCAAGTTTTAAGTGAATATGGAGAGCAGTGTCCTTTAATATTGAAGATATCAAAGAAAGTCGAGTTAGCAAGAGATCTATTACTCTGATCATCAAGGATGGCATACAACCTTACTGCTTTCTCTTTATGACCAATGGGGTAAACTGTGACAAGACAGATCTTGGAGCAAGATTTGTTACTAAGACCTTCTCCGCAGACTTCGGTGCACTGCGGTGTCACTGCAGGAGGTACTGTGTCTCTCTCTTCCCCGCCGTGCTCTACAGCCTGTTCTCAGGGTGTGAGAATCCATGGAGCTGGCCCAAGGTGTAAGGCTGTATTGTGCTCTTCACTGTTGCATTCAGAGCATTTGATGTTTATAGTACAGTCATTTGCAAGATGAGAGGTTGATGCACAACACCTGTAACAAATGTGGTTCTCCTTGAGAAAAGTGTTGCGGTCCCTAAGAAGTTTTTTTGTTGGTTATTAACTTATGTCGGGCAAGGAATTTTAGAAAATCTGACATACCTGGATCTCTGATTGGTGGATTGTTGCTGTAATAGTCCCCATCTATTTGTTATTTCTTAAAGGATTTGACCTTACTGCGATCATTTGTGGGTCTGAATGTAGGTTAAGTTGGGGGCTGATGTCCTATGAAACTGATGTCTCGTTCAAAGCAGGGTTTTTGGTCAACTGAGGTCACTTGTTGTGTGACAGGAGTCCTCTGCGGCTCTTTGAAGGGGGTTGACGCTGCTCTTGGACTTGAAATTAAGCTGTCATTCGACTCTGCATGCTGCATGACGTAATCTGAAGTGTGTTGCGAGTTATCGTGATGATCAGGTTCAGTCCCAACTATGCTGCTGAGTCTATCACTTGCGGAGTTTGCTGCTTCTTCTAACGCCTCTGCCTCTGCTACAGCAGCTACAACTTCCTTTTCCACAGTTAGCTTTTCCAGTGTTGCCTGTTGTTCAGCTAGGGCTGCTTCCGTACTACGAGCTTTCTCCATTTCCATACGAGCTTTCTCCATTTCCATGTGAGCTTTTTCCATTTTTAATTGTCTTTCTGGTTTGGCAAATGTCGCTCGGACTTTGGCGGCTTCAGCTTTTGCGCGGGCAATGGCAACCGTGGCGCTGTTCACTGATCACTTTGAACTTCTGGAGCTAGCCGAGATGCGAGACCTTGTCTCATACAGTTTGGATTCTCTTGACGACATAATGACACTGTGAACAGGTTTGCACACTTGCAACTGTCATGGCTGACAATGTTGCGCCTTGAAGGGTTCAGTACTATGCGGTCCAGCCGGTTAGAGGTTGTTGACTCGCAAGGTTTGAGGAATCGCAGTTTCTAGTATCTAGCTTGTAAGAAGCCGCTGTTTTACTGCGGCCAGGGAGGCGCAGTTCCTCGTATCTAGTTCCTAAGCAGCCGCTGTTTTACTGTTCTGTCCTCCTTATGTGTGAAGGTACATAGCTCGACAGACTGCTAAACATTATCCCGGCAATGAATTGACAATGGAGTATCATCCAACTTTATATTTATTGCAAGGATGTAAATGTGCGGTAAAACTAGGGAACAGAAAGAATAGTACACTTAATAATGGGGTCTGATGTATTACAATGCATATCATATTATTACTGTGCATAGCAATGCACATACAAACAGATATAGATTTAGCAGGAGCATGCTATCCTATGGGCATGACAAGGATAGTCCCTAGCTGCTAACTGAAGCTACTATAGAGGAGCAGGAAAAAGACATGCAAATACATATGTAAACAGGCGTTAACAGGCAGTAATGTGGCATACCAGCGATGCTACCGTTGGCTTAGATGTGGAGGATGACTCCAGGAACTTCCAGACCATGTGCTATCTCTGGCAGGGATGACTGTGAATGTGGAAAATGGCTGCTGTGTGCAGGGATGATGATGTCACTTAAGTATGGAAGCTGGAGTAGACCAAAACTTCTAATGTAAATAGCTGCAATGTATGTAAACGGCCACTAGAGGTTTTTTTTTGTAGCTGGTCTCCCTGAGGAGATCAGCTATTGTTGTGTTTGGGTGGTCTCCGAGGCATTGCTCCCGTTTAGTCAGAATCCTACTCCGCACTGATGAGTGGCAAAACCCCGAAACAGCTGTCTGTGGATGGATAACTGGCTTAGGTTTTCCCCGTCACATCCTTCAAGCTTGTAAAAAAAGCGGGATCTTGACATGGGGGCCACTTAATATGGTGGATTTGGTGATCTCTGTAATGGAGACACCCCTTTGCTTGGTTTTCCTTCCTTTGAGGGAAATCTGGCTTTCATTGTGTTGTAGACCTATAACTGGGGCTCCACATTAATTTTGCATATTCCCTTTTCCCAGGGAACTTTGCACTTCGTATTGCAGTGTTGAGACTCTTAAGTGAATCTCTGCGGCCACTAGAGGGTGCTGTTGAACAATCAACAGAGAATTATACATAAAGCAAATTGACTATGCATGAAAACTATGAATAAATTAACAATAAACTTGCTGAAGGCATGACAGTGAGTGTCCATACTGTATTTATCTGTGGTATGTGTGTATAGTGAATGTCCATACTGTATATATGTGTGATGTGTCTATAGTGAGTGTCTATACTGAATATATGTGTGGTGTGTGTATCTATTGAGTATCCTCATTTTAGATATGAGAGGTGTATGTGTACAGTATATAGGGAGTGACCATACTGTACTTATATTTGGTATGTGTATATAGTGAGTGTCCTTACTGTATATGTGTAGTGTGTGTATTTAGTGAGTGTCCATACTGTATATATCGGTGGTGTGTGTACATTATATGGTGAGTATCTATACTATGTATATCTGAGGAGTGTGTATATATATATATGTGTGATGTGTATATAGTGAGTCTCAATACTATATACATGCGTGCTGTGTGTATATAGTATGTCCATACTATATATCTGTGATGTGTATATATAGTGTGTGTGCATGCACCTCGTGTCCTTGTTTTGCAGGGACAGTCCCTTTTTTTGATCCAAGACCCTCTGTCCCGCTATGCTCCTTAACCCTTTCTCTTTTACATTGGAAGCTGGGCATTTAAAAATGGTGCCCGCTTGCAAGTGCCATAGGCACCGGGTGTCTGCTGTTTTAAACTGAGAGGCCATTCGCTCCCAGTCTTGATTGAAGAAAATCTGTCAAAGGACCTGTGGCAAGCGTAATAACATCATCACATGATCACGCTGGGCGCACAGAGTAAGGTCTGCGTGATCACGTGGTGCGGTCATCACGCTCATGGATGAGGTGAGTATAATTATTTTTCTTTTCAGCCACCATTTTAGGAAAAATTAATTTGTTACCACGAAGCACGAGGAAATTTGGCTTTGTGATGAATCTAATTTTTCCTGAAATTTGGATCGAAGTAAACTTCAGATGCTTCGATTCGCTCGACACTATTGATGACCTATCCTGAAGACATCAAATGATTAACACCAGGAATCTAATATATAAAGCTGAGTGTATGTGTGTATGTCGGCTAAAGGAATCTGCACCGTCGCATTTACAATCACAAAATTTTAGACAGCCACCTCCTGTGACTCAGGGAACATCATAGACTATGTTTTGAGTGGAAATTTTCACCCCACGCTTTCCAATTATTTGCCAAAAAATACGCTTAGTAACCTAACCGCCAAACTCCAGAAGCCATTGTCTGTTGTGGCAGTATTATATAGCAACCAATCACAGCTCAGCTTCTATTTTGCTACAGGTCATTAATATGAGCTCTGATTGGTTGCTATAGGCAACAAAGGACATTCTTAGTATAAGACAGCTCATGTGTGAGCAGTGGCATACACAGAGAAGTAAGGGCCTCATAGCGAGGATCAAACCAGCCACCCCCCCACACAGGACAGAAGGGTTTCTGCCTAAACTTTTTCAATGACCCTTGGGCCATTTTTCCACTGCCTCGTTTGCTAAAAGTTGTTCCTTTAGAGGGTAGAGTCCTGACCAAGTTTTCACCTCCAGAGGAAGAGGAGACAATCCCAACTAAGACTGGGCCCCCTCTTGCCCTAGGCCCCATAGCAATCGCATGGTCTGCCGCTATGGTAGTTACGCCCTTGTGTGTGAGTTAATATGATTTCAATTGCGACGCTTAGCCAACTGTGTTGTAGAGGCTGATGTAACTCACATGACCTTAAGTGTATTCTAATTCTGTGGGGTTTTATATACCGTACTGTCAATTAAAGACAATAATGCCCCGCTGTGGAGGTCTTTTTTAGGGGGGCGGGTGAGGTGTTGTGGAGGTCACTGTTAAAGGAGCGGGCCGATGTGAAGGTCAAAGTTAAGGGGGTGGGCTGCTTTGGAGGTCCCATTTTAGGGAGGTGGGGCACTGTGGGGGGTCAGTGTTAAGGAGTGGGGGGCTGTGGAAGTCACTGTTAAGGGGACAGGGTGCTGTAGAGGTCACTGTTAAAGGGGTGAGGCAGTGTGAGGGGGGTCACTGTTAACAGGGTAGCCGCTGTGGAGGTCACAATTAAGAGGGCGGAGTGCTGTGGAGGTCACTGTTAAGGGGTAGATCGCTGTGAAGGTCACAGTTAAGAGGGCGGGGTGCTGTGGAGGTCACTGTTATGGGGGACACTGTCGATATCTTTTAACGACACACACAAACATTAAATAAAATAGTGGAAATATACCCGTGTGAAGCTGGGTCATCCTGTTAGTATGTAATATACTGGTATTTCTGACAGATGGAGAAGATGTTTTCTCCCATTGACTTTTTCCATAAACCATAGTTTTCAATTAGTTTTACAAAAGGAACCAGTATGACAAACCAGGTCTGCAGGGTATGAGGGAATGTATTTTTCCTTGTCTTGGGAATATTTGCTTCTCCATAAGTGCTCATTCGTTACACTGTGTACACATCAGGTCTGGACAGCATTTTTGGCTTTATTTTGTATAAAAAATCACAGGAAAAAAATATAGTTTTTTTTTTTTAAATGATGTAAAAAATAAAATATGATTATTCTTTTGGTGTCAAAAAACACCCGATCTTAAAGGGGTTCTTTGGGTTCAGAGCTGAACCCAGACATATCCCCGTTTTCACCCAGGCAGGGTTCATGCTCCGATGCTCTCCTTTGCCCGGCACTGAATTGCCCCCTGGTCTGTGACACTATAGATGGGACTGGCCCTCCATCTAATGTGTGCCCTGACTCTCCTGTGATGGCAGATGTTGGGGGGAAGAAAAGATTGGGCATATTCTAGAATGCAGCGGCTAGGGCAGTGCTGAAGCCCGCCGATCAGTGCCAGTGACATCACCGAATACACTGCTAGGCAGAAGCCTCCTCCTAGCAGTATTAAAAATATAAACAAAACAGCCCTTTCCCTGCGCGATACAGTGCAGGGTAAGGGAGAGCATCAGAGCATGAAATGCCCCACTGCTTATGTCAGAGGGGCTGAGTGTGGGAAGAAGGGGATATGTCCAGATTAAGCTCTGAACTTAGACAACCCCTTTAAGACACACCCCAAAACCTCATTCCCTTTTTACCCAAGTAAACTTGGTTGGTAAATTTTGTTGGGAACAATGACAAACTGCTCCCATACACAAAGGGGAGAGGAGAATGGGCCGCTGCACTCTAGAATATGTCCGATTCTTCCTTCTCCCCAACATCTGCCATCACAGGAGAGTCAGGACAACTCAGTACACATTACTTGGAGGGTCAGTCCCATCTATAGTACCACAAACCTGGGGGCTTCTACAAGTTGTATTGTTATGGATCCTATGTTTTACTGTTTGCTTCTGGCCGTAGTTCCCAGCAAGAAATGGATGGCAAAGGTCAGCAGAAGCAGAGTGGTAGGAGTGGGCTGGTCCTGCTCCCTGCCATGTGTATACAGAGAGGAAGCACACTGCAAAGCTCCTGTTACCGAATTCTCCAGACAGAACTACTCCAATTCTCCTCAAGTAAAGTCTTGAGACTCCAGACAGCAGTGTGTACTGCTACCATCACCATCTGCATACACTGCTGTAAGGTGAGGGACTAGAACCAAGCCACCCATCACTAAGCAACAACTAGGCCTGTATCAAGCTACCAGCTAAAGGACCTGTGATGACGTCACATCACATGGTCCAATCACATGGTCCATCACAGGTTCTTTAGCTGGTAGCTGAAGCTTGAAGAGAGAAGACAGATCGCCAACTACGCGATCAAGTGGCTAAGGTAAGTTAAGTTTTTTTATTTTTAACCCCTTAATCCTCATTTTACACAGCATTCTTTTTTAAGAATGCTATTATTTCCCCTTATAACCATGTTATAAGGGAAAACAATAAATTCTCCAGAATACTCTACCCGAAACCGGACTTCAGTGATAAAGTCCGGCTTCGGGTCTGGGTACCAAACATCGCGATTTTTCACACACACGTGCAAAACGCATTACAAACGTTTGAACACGCACGGAAAAATTGCGCATATTCCCGCAACGCACCCGCATTCTATCCGGGCGTCAAACGTGACGCCCGTGTGAAAGAGGCCTTAGGGCTCATGCACACGACCGTATTTTCTTTCCGATTCAGTTCCATCTTTTGTGCGGACCATATGCGGAACCATTCGGAGTTACTCCGTGTGCATTCCGTTATAGTTTGTCCGCATGGCTGCTGCTCAAAAAAGTAGTGCATGTCCTATTATTGTCCGCAAATCATGGTCCGAGGCCCCATTCAAGTCAATGGATCGGCAAAAAATACGGAACGTACACGGAACACATCCATATGTCATCCGTTTTTCATCAGTAGTTTGCGGATCCAAACTGTAGAAATGCTATGCCCAGCCCATATTGCTCATGTGTTTGGTGATTATTAAGTTATTGTTTCCGTTTCCCGCAAAAAACGGATCGCATACGGAAGCCATACGGATATGTTTTGTGGAATAACGGAACGGGAGAGGATTTAAATTAGAGGAAAAAAACCTTTAGATGCGGAACAACAGATCTGCGAAAACGGACCGCAAAACAACAACGATCGTGTTCATGAGCCCTTATGCCGACTCCTGCTAATTAAAAACACCTGGACTGAATGGGGGAGGAGTGCTGATACCAGAGGGGGAAAAAGCATAGATTCTACAAAACGTGTAAAATATAGGAGTGAAACTGGATCGCACATCCTCAATACTATGCTTTTATCTAATGGCTGCTTCTCAGCATAATAACATCGCTACTCAGCGCAATCTATAGTATACCTACCCCTATGTTGCATGCTGTACATGAGGCATTGGTATACAATTTGATCAAAAAGCATAGGCCCACTTGCCTTATTGAATGGGAACCTACTCTAAAATTGGCGCAGCGCTGAGTGGTGACCACCGGCGCCGCAGCACCGCACCAGCAGGCAGCGGGACCCAGCAGTCAAACAGTGCCCCTGCTGTCTGGCAAAGCCACCCTGGCACTGGGCCCCACCAACCCAACAGCAAATTGTATACCAATGCCTCATGTACTGCATGCAACATAGGGGTAGGTATACTATAAATTGCGCTGAGTAGCGATGTTATTATGCTGAGAAGCAGTCATCAGATAAAAGCATAGTATTGAGGATGTGGGAGCCAGTTTCACTCTTATATTTTACACTTCGTAAAAAGGACTTTGTTACGTTTAATTCTGATCTCCGTCTTCAGTACTACATTTCCACTGCACCGATCCCCAGAGAGCAACGGCCTAAGGGAGTGCACTGTGACACAACACTTCATCAGGGCCACTACCACTCCCATCCTCTACTGGCTTCTCAGGGGGGTCCCTGCTCATCGAAATTTGCAGGTTAGGCCGACATACATCTCCTGTGTATAAAGAAGTTCTGTCATCAAATACGTAGAATCGTCTCACCTGAAATGTGTGCCTGACAGTTGAACATCATGATCCCATTAAGGCCTCTTGCACACGAACGTTGTGTGCCCTTGGCCGTATTGCAGCCCGCATACGGTGGGTCCGCAATACATGGGCACCGGCCCCTATGGACTCCGCATCACGGATGCGGACACATTCACTTTAATAGGTCCGTAATCACGGAGATGCGGAACGGAAGCACGGATCGGAACCCCACGGAAGCACTACAGAGTGCTTCTGTGGTGTGTCTGTCCGTGCCTCCGCACCGCAAAAAAAATAGACCTTGTTCTATTTTTTGCGGTGCAGACGGATCACGGACCCATTGAAGTTGAATGGGTCTCGATCCGTCCAGGCCGTTGCATGGATGTTGCCCGTGCATTGGGGACCCCAATGCACGGAACGGATGCACAACGTTCGTGTGCAAAAGGCCTAAGTTGAATGGTGATTTGGAGCTGATTTGTGAGCGAAGGGGATGCATGATGATGCTCATGTCCTTGGTTTAACCCTTTACTAAACACTGTGGACATTTTGCTTACCTCACAGGAGGAGGTCGAGGAAGGGGGCACGTGCCCTCGGTTTTCCTAAAGCTAATTTACTTACATTTCATCCAGATGCCAGCAGATGGCAGCGGTGAGTTACAGGGAACTGATTTCCTACTATAAAAATAGGAAATGTATTCACCTTACAGGGAGCGCCTGTTCTGTGGAAGGATGGGGCGCAGTGTGCTGGGGTATGTGGTCTGAGCACGTGGCCTTGTCCACGGATGGTTAAAGGTTTGAAGTTAAAAAATGAATTATATACACGTACACCAATCTCTTTCTAATAAAGCTAGAAGCAGCCCTGTACCTCACAGGGATCCAGAGAGCTCCTCATTCATTGCTCCATTTCCTCTGCTGAATTCTGTTCAGGCTGACAGTTCACATGCCCTTTCTCCAGGGTGTGTCCATTCTCAGGGAATGTGTCCCTCGTGCTGCACTTCACTCCCTATGACAGCTGTTTGTGTCCTTTCTGCTGCAGCCCTCTCCCCATTACAGATTAGGGGGTATGTCTTTTCTGCTGCAGTTCTTTCTCTATCACAGCTTAGGGGTATGTCCTTTCTGCTGCAGTTCTTTCCCTATAACACCTCAGGGGGTATGTCCTTTCTGCTGCAGTTCTTTCCCTATCACAGCTTAGGGGATATGTCCTTTCTGCTGCAGTTCTTTCCCTATCATAGCTCAGAGGGTATGTCCTTTCTTCTGTAACTCTCTCTACCTTTCACAGTTCAAGGGGAACGTTCTTTCTGATGCTGCACCCTCCCTATCACAGCTTGAGGGTGTGTCCTTTTTATTGCAGCCCTCTCTCTATCACAGCTCAGAGGGTGAGTCCTTTCTGCTTCAGCCCTATCACAGCTCTGCTGCAGTTTTCTCCCCATCACCGCTCAGGTGGAGTGTACTTTATGCTCCAGTTCTCTCCTTATAGCAGCTTGGGGTGTTGAGAGGGAACCATTCTGCTGGAGCTTTATCTCTATCACGGCTTAGGGGGTGTAACCTTTCTGTTACAGCTTTCTCCCTATAATAGTTGAGGGGGTGTCCTTTATGCTGCAGCTATCTCCTTATCACAGCTTGGTGGGGTGAACTGTCTGCTGTAGCTCTCTCCTATCACGGATTGGGGATGTGTTCTTTCTCCTGCAGCTTTCTTCCTATCAAAGCTCACTGGTGGGGGTTTCAGCTGTAGCTCTCTATCACTGCTTAGGGGGTGTGCCCTTTCTGCTGCAGCTCTCTCCCTGTAATTGTCACAGCTTCTAATGGTAGATATGGCTGGTGGCAGCTGAAGGATGGAACTGAGCATGTGTGACACAAAACCTGTCCTGATCACACACAAGGACAAGTTACTTTACAACACTGAGGTAAAGAGCGGCTTCATCCTCCTCTCTGCTTGTCAGGGATTATGATCCTGAACACAGATGATAAGAACTTTAGTTGAATCTCTGGGGAATTTAGTTCATGAGGAGACATGAAGGACAGAGAGGACTGACAGGACAGGCTGTGGTAATGGAGACTGTAAGGCCCCTTTCACACGGGCGAGTTTTCCGCGCGGGTGCAATGCGTGAGGAGGACGCATTGCACCCACACTGAATCCGGACCCATTCATTTCTATGGGGCTATGCACATGAGCGGTGATTTTCACGCATCACTTCTGCGTTGCGTGAAAATCGCAGCATGTTCTATATTCTGTGTTTTTCACGCAACGCAGGCCCCATAGAAGTGAATGGGGCTGCGGGAAAATCGCAAGCATCCGCAACCAAGTGCAGATGCGTTGCAATTTTCCCGCATTGTTGCTTAGCAACGGGACCCAATCTCTATTATTTCCCCTTATAATATGGTTATAAGGGGAAATAATAGCATTCTTAATAAAGAATGCATTGTTAAATGAAGAGGAAGGGGTTAAAAATAATAAAAGTTAACTCACCTTTGCCACTTGATCGCGTAGTCGCGATCTGTCCTCTCTTTCCCTGCAGCATCTATGATCTAAAGGACCTGTGATGACGTCACATCACATGGTCCAATCACATGGTCCATGGACCATGTGATTGGACCATGTGATGTGACGTCATCACAGGTCCTTTAGATCATAGATGCTGCAGGAAAGAGAGGACAGATCGCGACTACGCGATCAAGTGGCAAAGGTGAGTTAACTTTATTATTTTAACCCTTCCTCTTCATTTAACAATGCATTCTTTATTAAGAATGCTATTATTTCCCTTATAACCATGTTATAAGGGGAAATAATCAATTCTCAGTAGACCCGAAACCGGACTTCAGTGATGAAGTCCGGCTTCGGGTTGGGTACCAAACATGGCGTTTTTTCTCACGCGCGTGCAAAACGTGTTGCAAACGTTTGCACCCGCGCGGGAAAAACGCACATATTCCCGCAACGCACCCGCCTCTTATCCGGGCGTCAAACATGACGCCCGTGTGAAAGAGGCCTAAACAAGTGCTGCTTCTTATTAGCCACACCTCACCCTCCTCTCATGTCTCCTCATCTTCTCCATTCCCACAGAGATTCACCTGTATTCAGGATCATGATTCCTGACAAGCAGAGCAGAGAGGAGGATGAGGCAGCACTATGGCTCATTGTGGTGATGTAACTTGTCCTCCTGTGTGATTAGGACAGGTTTTGTGTGTATTGATAGGACAGTGGCCATTTTATTTCTCCTAATGATTGCTCTCTAAACAAAACAAGCCATTCTAAGTAATGAAAGGTATTTGTGAATACATTTATTATAAAATAATATTTAAGTATTTTCATTTTTTTAATTCCTGGAGACTCCTTTAAGAAATAGCTAGTCCTTGGATCACTTGTGTTCACTGTGTAGTCATGAGCCCCCCAAATCTTTTAGTTCCACCCCCAGAACCTCCATCCATAACTGCAGGAGGAATACATGGAAAAGGATGCAGAAGGGACTGCGTCGTGTCCTCAGCATCCGTCATGTGTGAAAAGAAAACGTACAATTCTGCAGCCAATCAGAGCGGGCGATTTCTCTCTGCTGGTTGCTATGGATTACATCATCCCTATGTACGGTCGGCTGTCTTCTGCTGCCGTCCCAGCATGCTCTGCTGCTACCAGATGATTAGAATCAGTAAGATCTCATTAAAAACATGCAGCATGTAAAAGACTGAAAAAGAAATTGCGTTCATCAGGCACCGCTGCGCCATTTCCATCTTATTTGAACCGGACTCTGTTAAAAAATGCAGCCCTGGGTGAAATCAATGGGAGAAAGCACCCACAGTAGCCATTTATATAAAACTCATCTTCCTCTTTTTAAAGAGGTTCTGCAGCAGCTGAAGCATACAAACAGTACACCTGCCCAGCTGCTACAGATCCCCTTTTAAGAATAGTAAAGGGTAGATGCATGTCAAGAGGTTCTGCAGCATCTGAAGCATAAAAACAGTACACCTGCCCAGCTGCTAATGATCCCTTTTTAAGAATAGTAAAGGATAGATGCATGTCAAGAGGTTCTGCAGCAGCTGAATCATACAAACAGTACACCTGCCCAGCTGCTACTGATCCTTTTTTAAGAATAGTAAAGGATAGATGCATGTCAAGAGGTTCTGCAGCAGCTGAATCATACAAACAGTACACCTGCCCAGCTGCTACTGATCCTTTTTAAGAATAGTAAAGGATAGATGCATGACAAGAGGTTCTGCAGCAGCTGAAGCATAAAAACAGTATACCTGCCCAGCTGCTAATTATCCCCTTTTAAGAATAGTAAAGGGTAGATGCATGTCAAGAGGTTCTGCAGCAGCTGAAGCATAAAAACAGTACACCTGCCCAGCTGCTAATTATCCCCTTTTAAGAATAGTAAAGGGTAGATGTATGTCAAGAGGTTCTGCAGCAGCTGAAGCATACAAACAGTACACCTGCCCAGCTGCTAATTATCCCTTTTTAAGAATAGTAAAGGGTAAATGCATGTCAAGAGGTTCTGCAGCAGCTGAATCATACAAACAGTACACCTGCCCAGCTGCTACTGATCCCTTTTTAAGAATAGTAAATGGTAGATGTATGTCAAGAGGTTCTGCAGCAGCTGAAGCATACAAACAGTACACCTGCCCAGCTGCTACTGATCCCTTTTTAAGAATAGTAAAGTGTAGATGCATGTCAAGAGGTTCTGCAGCAGCTGAAGCATACAAACAGTACACCTGCCCGGCTGCTAATGATCCCTTTTTAAGAATAGTAAAGGGTAAATGCATGTAAAGAGGTTCTGCAGCAGCTGAAGCATACACACAGTACACCTGCCCAGCTGCTAATTATCCTTTTTTAAGAATAGTAAAGGGTAGATTGAAAAAGAACTGCCGAAGGACCTGCGCTGATCGTCATCATGACATCACCATGCGCTCCCAGCGTGATCATGTGGTGACATCATCACGCTCAGCGCAGGTCCTTCGGCGGGTCTTTTCCACTCAAGAGAGGAGCAGACCGCCCCTGTACAAGTGGATGGATGAGACGAGTACTTATTTTTAAACAACTCTAGCCGCCATTTTAGGAAAATCGATTCATTTCAAGGAAATTCGGGCTTTGCGTCAAATCAAATATTTCCTAAACTTTGGATCAAATTCCGCTTCGGATGCTTCGATTCACTGGTCGCTGCGCAATATGCTTCTAAAAGGATAATGAGTCCCCTTGGATTTCTCATGACTTTTAGGGTGTATTCACACGGCCGTGTCTGTTTTGCCTACCGCAAAACAACAGATCCACAAATTTACAGACACCGGCATGGCGGTGCGGAACTGTTGATCTCAGTGGGTCCGGGATCTCCAAGATGCGGCCAAAGATAGGACATGTCCAATCTTTTACAAAACAGACACGGATATTTGAATGCACCCTAAGGCCATCTGCATACAGGTGCAGGTGAACGCACATAAGGTCCGTACGGATTTACGTGCATTGCTGCATCGTATCCGCACCAAAATCCGCAATGTCTAACAGCGGTTTTTGGTGCGGATTTAATGTGACTTTGCAGCAGATCTCACTCTTCTATTGAAAAGGGTGAAATCTGAAGTGGAAAGACCGCACATATTCCACAAAGTGCGCAGGTGGCCTTTGGATGGCGAGGGAATTTACTAATGTTACACCAGGAAAAAGGCGTAAAGCCAGCCAAAAACCTACGCCAGCAACAGGTTGGTGTAGATTTTATGTCAGGCGCCAAGACTACCAAAGATGAACCTAATTTATGACGAAGGTACACGCCCCGTCAAAAGTTAGGCGCATCTTCCGGCAGCAAAGCCAGCGTAAAAAAGACAGTAAAAAAAAAATGACAGTCTTAGTGAATGACCCCCACTGTCATAGAAATGTCCACGAGACGTTTTATATTAGCTCGACACTGTGTGCTCTGCCATCCGCCTGCCTTTGTGTTTGTGCGGATGTACCCATCCAGCTCTGCTGTGTCATTCCCCAGTGACACCCAGCATCATGTGCACAGCGGCAGTGTGAGGACCTGTTCTGCTGCCAGAGGGAGGCAGCTCTGCAGCAGGCTCAGCCCTGACAGCTCAGCCCTGTCTCTGGGAAGACAGCAGCTCTGCAGCCAGTGAGACTGTGAGGTGTGTGCTGGAGGAGGAGGAAGGCTACAGACAGCATTGTGTCAGCTGCAGTGCACCACTGTCTGGAGACAAGCCAGCAGCCCAGGTAAGGGATGGGGCCCCAGCAGGTAACTGCTACAATCTGCCCCTCTAGTGGGGGCTGATGTCATTGTATGGAACCTGTAGACTCTTTTATGGCTAATTGACATCATTAATCAATTAATACAATTATTTAGGGGAAGGGTCTTAGTGGATTTCGGATGGGTTTGGTGTTGCTCCTTGTCAGGAGTCAATGAAGAGGTAAACGCCCAAATCATAGAGGTTGTAGATTCAACAAGTGTCAATGAGGGGTATTGGGAGGATGTAGAATCTGATCAGTGATATTTCTGATCGTTGTATTCCTTGTATTCTGATCAGTGACATTGATTGTATTCTGATCAGTGATACGTTGTTTTCCTTGTATTCTGATCAGTGATACATTGTATTCCTTTCACTCTGATCAGTGATATGTTGTATTCTGATCAGTGATACATTGTGTTCCTTGTATTCAGATCAGTGATACATTGTGTTCCTTGTATTCATATCAGTGATACATTGTATTCCTTATATTCTGATCAGTGATACGTTGTATTCCTTGTGTTCTTACCAGTGACATTGATTGTATTCTGATCAGGGATACGTTGTATTCCTTATATTCTGATCAGTGACATTGATTGTATTCTGATCACTGATACATTGTATTCCTTGTGTTCTTACCAGTGACATTGATTGTATTCTGATCAGTGATACATTGTGTTCCTTATATTCTGATCAGTGACATTGATTGTATTCTGATCAGTGATACATTGTGTTCCTTATATTCTGATCAGTGACATTGATTGTATTCTGATCACTGATACATTGTATTCCTTGTGTTCTTACCAGTGACATTGATTGTATTCTGATCAGGGATACGTTGTATTGTATCCACAGGGTGTGAGTGTAAACTCCACTGATCTGGAAGTGTAGACCATGGGACCTCTGCAAGACAGCAAGGTAAGGCTCATGTGTGAACTGCCTAGTGCTGCGTACGGAGGATTGCATCATATTCCGCACATTATAAGGAAGGGTATACAGCATCTCGCCATAACAATGTTGTCTTGTATCATAATGCTTGTAGTATTGATCATTCTATATATTTATATCCTGCTTGATGTTGTACGGGGTATGACGTTCACCTGTGCTCCTGGGCGAGGCTTCCATCCATTACAGATCTGATAATGACTCTTAATTCCCAGGCATTACTGAAATCCATCCTACGTTCCTACCTAATTACGGACATACAGTCTCAGGATTGTTGGATTTTTTCTGTGTAGCAGTTTAATATAATAAGTGACTTCTAAGCTGCGCCTCATTGAACAAATTGGGGCAGATTCATCAAACTGGTGTAAATTAGAACTGGCTTAATTGCCCATAGCAACCAACCAGATTCCACCATTCTGAAAATGAGAAATGGGGCCCCCCCCCCCCCCCCATTGTGTCGCCTGCTCTGTACGTAGGGGGGAAAGCTGAGTGTGAGCCGCTGATACTGGTGTTTGTCGGAAATTCGTTAAGATTAATGTTTTTGTGTCAGTTTAATAATAAACAAAATGCCGACATCTAAATTCTATAGAGGCTCTTGATAACGTTGGCACATCTCAGGAGGTCTCTGTGCCAGAATATCGGCTCCATGCCAGTAAGGAGCTGGCGTAGATTTCTTGTGTAATTCATGCCAGTTTTCTGGGGGAAAGTGTTGAGTCACGTAGGCCGTGACCGCTGTCCGAGAAATTTGGTGCAAAAAGGAACTTGTGTCTGTGACTTTTGTGAGAAAAGAATTAAAGGGGTTGTTCAGGGGCTTTTGATATTGATGGCCTACCTTTAGGATACGGTCTTGTACACAACCGTAGTGTCGGTCCGCATTTTTTGCGGATCAGGTGCGGACCTATTCATTTCAATGGGGCCGCAAAAGATGCGGACAGCATAATGTGTACTATCCGTATGTCCATTCGGTGCCCCCCTCAAAAAAGCTAGGGCATTTTGCAGACAAGAATAGGCAATTCTAACAAGGGGGAGGACGTGCGGACAGCAAAATCTGATAAGGTCATGTGCATGAGGCCGAAGTCATCAACATTAGATCAGCGGGGGTCAGACGGTCGGTACCCCGCCGATCAGCTGTTTTCTGTGTAGTGGTACTTGTGCAAGGGCCGCTTCTAATTCTAAATAATCTTTGTGCCGCCTGCTTTACAGTGTAATGACAACCGCTCATCCCGTTCACTTTACAATTCGCTACCAATTTTAAAGTAACATCTGGCGGCATAAAGGAAAAAATGGCGCTTAAAATAAAAATCTGCAAAACTATCCCATAAACTGTGTGTGAAATCAGCCTAAGGCCCCTTTCACACGACCATATGATTTTGCGGTCCGCAAAAAAACAAACGGATGACATACGTGTGCATTCCATTTTAGCGGAACGGAACATCTGGCCCCTAATAGAACAGTACTATCCTTGTCCATGATGCAGACAAGAATAGGACAGGTTCTATCTTTTAACGGAATGGAAATACGGAAACGGAATGCATACGGAGTACCTGCTGGATCCATTTAAAAGAATGGTACCGTATACAGAACGCAAAAAACAGCCCATACACTCGCAAAAAAATGTTAGTGTGAAAGAGGCCTTACAGCGCTGTGCCCAATTAATACGTGGAAAGTCTGGAAAATAACAGCGACTACACACAGTTTTTTTTGTTTTTTTTTTGTTCTTCATTACATTTTCCCTGCTGCCCAGTCTGACATCGGGCATGGAGAGAAGTGACTGCAGACTAGGTGGTACAGGGAGAACCGTGCTCTGGGGATTTTCTTGCCTTATGTCAGACAGGGCAGGAGAGGACTCCTTTATTAGAGACACCAGGGCACGTTTAGTGCGTTTTCTTACACCGGTGGTTTCCGTCTTGCACTGCCGTAAGATTCATCTCATTTATGACTAGGCATGCGTCCCGTTATAAATTACGCACATCCATGGCAGTACTTGCGCTTGGAGTAAAACTTTGCCAACCCATGGCTGGCATACTTTTTCACTAACATTTATGTCTGTTTCCAGGCGTAACTGTTAGTAAATTTTGCTAGAGTTCCCTCCCTGGCACGGCCTATGATGCGCCCCCATCCTGCCCAACTGCCGAACCATGGCGATTAAAAAAGGGACTTGCAACTGTTTTTGTCAACAAAAATAGTCACAAGTCCCTTAATAAATCACCCCCACTGGGTCGTCTATTCTGGATTTTACCTGCTTGTTAGACGGTTCCCTGCTATAAGGGTCTCCAGCAAGTGTTCATTTCCCCTGCAGCGCCCCCGCAGGACATATCAAGCATTATATTGTTTTTATTGAAATCAATGGGCTACTCGATAAACCCTTTATTGGGTAGAAAACTGATACAACATAGAAAATGGAGCACGCCCTAAAATTGCCTATGGTGGCAGATAAAGCTACATCAAATTTATTAAAACTGGGGAGTAGTTTAAATAACCTAATGATCGGACTCTCGACAACAACTCAAACTCCTCAGCTGTACAGTAGCTCCTTATGGCACCGCTTCAGAGATATTCAGTCCTTAAAGCAATGGAGGAAACTAAGGGGGGGGGGGGGGCAGTATAGCTACGCCCCTCTAGACTCGATTTACGGCTCTGACAACTAATGGCTTGTATGGAGCTGTAAGATGACCACGTGCAGTCCAGTCTCTGCTTTTATTATTCTCTATGAAGAGAATATTGTCTTGATATTGTCATACATGAGCAAAACCAAAAGTATTTCCATAAAAGAAATTCCACATCCAGATTCCGAGAAGTAATTGTAGACATCCATTATAATGGAGTCATTGGCAGACCTTTCCTGGTTGTAGCCAAGGTTAACTAGATGGCTGCGTGTGTAGAGTCATTGCGCAAGAAGTTTCCTTTTCTTGGTGCCAAAGGTGTTGTCCTTCGACTGCTTCTCGGTGTCATTATTTCCCTCTGAGCAGAGATGACTGAGATGGGTGAAATCTTGATGGATTAGACAGACCCGGAGAAGCAGGTTTGGGTAGGCTAAAATATATGTGGTACTGACCCATTGTACAGTCTGCTCGATGGGTAGGTATTGTAGGGGATGCAGAGGTCACACCCAGTTGGGCCCTGTGTTCTAAGGGGAACCATATGCCTCCCTGCTTCTTAAGAGACCAGTATTATAAATGGCAAATGATGGGCGGGATGGGGGGGGACCTGATGATTTTATATTGGGGCGTACATAGTCGTCATGCAAGACGTTTCCTTTCCTTTTCTTGGAGATGTCGTAGGTATAGTGCCCTGAATTTTCTACACTACTATGTAGTTGAAGAACCCTTCCAGTGGCACTCTCCATAAATGGAGGGCTTTCCCAAGCTATCTAGCAATACAGTGGTCACACTGCGATACCTAGGGCCCACCAGTAAAATTTATTTTGGGGGCCCACCGTACAGATACATTCAAATATAATAAAGAATTTAACAAGATTTTTATATGAACATAAGCTGGTTGAGGTGCTGGACATTGAATCAATGTATGGAGTACAGTAAGTCTACTGTGTTATGTGCCACTTGTGCGGGGGTGGGAGACTTGCTCCGGAGCCCACCAGGGGTTCCCCTGTGGGCCAGTGTAAGCCTGCATTTGGGTCCCTGTGTTCTAAGCAGACCTATCTGTCACATAAGATACCAGGATTCTAAGGCTAGGGCTACACGGCGACATTTGTCGCACCAATGTTGCGTGACAATTTTTATAACGATAGTCTATGGTGTTGCACTGCGATGAGCGACATACTGAAAACATCTAAAATGGATTTTTCTGCGCCTGTCGCAGTGCGACACCATAGACTATCATTATAAAAATTGTCACGCGACATTGGTGCGACAAAATGTTGCAGTGTAGTTGTGTCCTATGCGAGACACATGTCGTTGTGTAGCCCTAGCCTAAATGGCAAATGTTAGGACCCCCTCCTATCTATTACACAGTTTACTTTGGAACCACCTTAAAATATTGAGACCTGCAACATAAATTGCATTGAGGAACTAGGATTGCTGAAGATGAAAAACCCATATGTGGACACTAATGGGTCACATCACTTTCTGATAAGGGCTTTTTATCACTACATGACATGGTCGCTGTCTAGGGTTATAGATTTTTATCTCGACACGTATACAAATGCGTATGTTCATGTATGTATAGTTTACATATAGAATTAAAGTAATTAATGGGTTTGGGGGCTGACTACGACTACATCTTCCATTTAGAAGCAGATGACTTTGAGCAAAGTACAACCAGGATGATGACCAGTGTTCTCCTATCTGTTTATTGATGACTTGAAGTCCTAGATGAATAAATGGACAGTCAGTGTCCCTGTGAAGGCCTGAGGCAAGGTCGACCAGTGATTGTTTCCTTTGTACCTAGACCTAATGAACAGCATTGTGTAGTGGAAGCTTATTGAACTTTCCATAGATTTAAAGCATATTTCAATGTCATGTCTATTGAACATGAAGGTTTGGCACCACCAGTGATTGAGTGCAGTATATTAGAAAGATATTGTACCGGGCTACTATCGAGAGGCAAGAATTAGGGATGAGCAAAATTGTGTTTTTCAAGTTCAGCGTACAAGGTTCAGGTTATCTAAGAATTCAGTTATGGATTCCGCTACTTATGGTCCGTGGTAGCGGAATGCAGAACAGAATTCTTAGATATCCCGAAGCTTGCTCAACACTAGCCAGAATGACTTGCTAATTTTTATTTATTTTTTTGGTGGGGGGGGGGGGTATATTACAGTAAAATCGTGGTTGCATATTATATGTTTTTAATTTTTTTTTTGGGTGGAGGGGGGGGGGGTGATTCCCAAGTGACCTTACACCTTTTGCAGAATTGCATCCATAAGAAATCATTGAAGTTTCATTATTGTAAATGCACAGATTATGAGATCAGGAGCAATGGCCTAAGGGCCCCCACCACTCAAGTCGCAGTTACTGCAGTCGCCCACAAATGGGGGGGGACCAAATTGTTTGCCTGAAGCCTCTATGAAAGCTCAGCTTTACCAGTAAGGTCTATACACAGAAGAGATGGGTCCCACTTTGATTTTTGTTATGGGGGACCATCTCGGCCCTCGAGCATTGGACTGAAGTCCCTTGGGCCTGCCAGAGGAAGTGATTGAGGGCCCATCCTCTGTGTGTGTGTGTGTATATAGGACCTTAAAGGACCTGTTTTATTAGGGGCCCATCATTGTCAGAGTGTGTTGGTCCCACTGGAGGATCCTCTGGTGGGCCAGCCCGACCATGCAGCCCTCCACCCCAGAGGAGGAGTCCTTGCATCCGTTATTTGTATACAGTATGAATGTATTATTTCTCCGCTATATGGGAGGGAGCGTCAGCTGAATGTTCTGCACTGGGCACCATGCAACCTTGGTCCATCCATGCATGTGATGTATGTGTCTTTTAAGATAAGGATATGCATACCGTGGGCAGTGGCAAGTCGCTATGTGTTAACTCATGGCTCCAGAACAGCCCTCATCAGAACCATATACCACAAGTTCTTCTTTTGGTATTGAAGTCCTTTTTAAAGACCCGGAAAGGTTGGTATGTTCATCACATGGAGCCATGAAATTGGAAACAAGGGCACATGCAGCATAGAAACAGCCCCTGCCCCACCATGGCCCTGTCCCCATGAACGGTATGTACTAAGAAAGAAGAAGGATGGGAGCAACTGAGTGTAGGACCCTTCTGTTCAGGGGCCTTTGTGATGTGCACTAGGAGATGGCTTCCATTTTAGTTTTTGCTTCATGGCACCCTCCCTTCTGCACCTTCTCCTTTGCCAAAATGGCGCCAACCTGAGCTTTGTATTCAAGAGTATATCGCCGTTACTATATTGGTTTATTTTTATCCTCATGTTTGTGGCTTCTATTACAATCTGTGATGTTTGTCGACGAGCGCTTTGCCAGACGTTCCTGAGGCTTCAGAACCTGTTGTCATAGAAACATCAGCAATACATGAAAACCCTCCATTATGTTCTTTACGCTAAGATTTTCTATTTCCTTCCGTGTGTGGTGCAGAAACAAAAAAATACTTTACTCTTGGTCTTTAAAACAGAAAATGCAAGACAAAGAGATTGCCCGCAGCCGCATCCCCCGCCTTGTTCTGCGGCCTTACTTGCCAAAGCAAAAAGTTTCACCATCTTCTGAGTCCCCGTTCTCAGAAGAAGACAGCAAAGACTTCAACTTGACCTCAAGTCGATCTGCAAGGACCATAAGTGATAACAGCTTCTGCTCAGGTAATTATCCATCGTCCTGACTGTTTGATACTTAAAGGGGTTTTTCTGGACCCAGCGGGTCCCACAAACCCACCTTGATTTCTCATAACATGCCAGTAGGAGAACGTTTGTAATATACTTACTGTTCAGAAGTCGCATGGATTGGCCTCATAGGAACCCAATCATGAGACTTCCGGCCTGGGCTATGGACCAGACCTCAGTTCCATTGTGGAAGGGATCAGAACTATTCCTCTCCCTGGTACATGTGCAGATGAGGTGGATTCAGGAGTTTGCACATGTACAGGGAGAAGAATAGTTCAGCAAAAGGGATGTCCTTGTGCATAGCCCGGATAAAGAACATGATGGTGGCAATTGGGTTCCCGAGAGGCCAATCCACTTGACTTCAGGATGGTCAGTATATTGTAAACTCTCACCTACAGGCATGTTAAGTGTAATAAAGGTGGGTTTGGTGGACCTGCTGGATCTTGGAAAACCACTTTAATACAGATTTGCTGACGGTATGTTGAAATGTGTACGGTACTGTTTGAGAAACCACAAGAAATGATGTATTATGGAGACTCCTAGCAGCACCATATAGTCTGGTAGCGGCGGTAATGAATTTTCTGAATCCGAAAAACCCCTTTAACTTCACTGCCTCAGGGTACAACCACGTGGCGCGGTTGTGTGGCATTCAGGATGCGTAGGTGCTGCGATCCAGAACCACGTGCCCTAATCAAACTAATGAGACTGCACTGCCGGTCTGCATTGTTATTGCACGGGGAACGTGGCCATTAACAATGCAGACTGGCCAAACATTGTGGTCTCATTAGCTGAACTATAGCCCGATACTGGGCTCTTGAATGCAGCCAGCCACACCCCGTGACTGCGCCCGTACCCGCTTTCAGTACTTGGACATCATATGGCGGTACTTGGAAAGTGAATGGCTGTTCTATATGGGCATGTAGTCGTGATGGCTGTGTTATGTGAACACTATAGAAAGTATTATTTGGTTACTGTATGACGGTATCATTTAGGGAACCCCGCTCCAGCCCCTCCAGCTGTTGGGAAACTACAACTCCCAGCATGCATACTTACTCTGCTCTTCTCTGAACTCCCATAGAAATGAATGGAGCATGTTGGGAATTGTAATCTCACAGCAGCTGGAGAGCCGGAGGCTCCCTACCCCTGATTTAGACACTGTGGCAGTGATATTAGAGCCCTGTGGGCAGTGTATGAAAGTACTATTTTTAGGGGGGTTTTTTGTTTTAGTTTTTTTTTTTTTTTTTTGCATTACTTCATGTACCTACATGATTGCTCCTTTATCTTGCACATCTGCTAGTACTGAAACCTGAAGCGTTTAGAATTAGTGCTAATCTGTCTTCACTTTTCACCGCCTCGGATATTTATATTTGCAATCATAGGTTCAAGGACATGATTTTGGGATAACGTGTTCTAGCAGAGAAATTTACAAAAGATCGGTGAGAGTTGATCCTTCTGTTATGTTCTTTGAGCAAGGCAAATATTAGGAGTGCACTCCCTCCTGGATGTGAACAGTTGCACTATGTAACACGCTTGCACGCCCCCTGGTAATACTGCCTGCCAGCGTGTATGTTCCAGCTAGTAACATGTGAGACCGCACTTACCACATGACACCAGAACCACCTCCTTCCCTTCATCATTGTGCTTGGACAGAGGCCACCGGGCTCAGATGTCAGGCTGTGGAAAACATTCTGCCTGCTGCATCTGGCCGTACAGTCAGCAGCTTAATACATGGCTTCTGCTGGAAACTCCCAAGGTACGTTTTATTCTTCGGGACGTCGGAAAGAAAAATTGGCTGCAGCTTCTGACGAGCTAGCATAAAAACTCGCCGTTCTTACTACATTTTTGAGATTTTTATTTTTTATTTTGGATACTTGGACGGATCCATCTCTCGCTGCAGAGTGTTATGATGAGGGTCTCCATAGACACATAATACGCAGAAGCGAGCGGCGTGCCTGACCGTCATAAAAATAGTTCACATTGAACAGACTCCTGTACTGCAGCCGTAAAGAGCACTTCGCTGTCAGGACAGTTATATATTTCTAGTACGGTATAATATGATTATAATTAGTGTTGAGCGAATCTAAGCCAAACGGAATTTCAGGACAAATTTGATTTCCCGCGAAGCCATATTTCCTCACGCATCTATTTTTCCTGAAATGGCGGTAAAAAAAACAGCTTATCCATCTTATCCATTTGCTCGTGGAGAGGCCGTCGTGGCCATCTTGAATGACGATACCGTGCAGAATCTAGCGCTGGGTAATGTGTGACATCACCACGCCAAAGCACTGGCTGGGAGCGGTGCTAACATCCGTAAAGAAGTCACCGCTCCCGGCCAGCGTGACGATGTCATCACGTCACCGCATGAGATTTCATGCAGTGTCTTCAATGAAGATGGTCGCAACGGCCTCTCCAAGAGGAAATGGATAAGGTGAGGGGTTTTTTTAGGGTTTTTTTATTTTATTTTATTTTATTTTTTATTTTTTTATTTAACCTGATTAACCCCTAAAAAGGCCTCAATTGTAACATCAGATGCCGCAATCAGCGATGAACACAACATCCAAGGGGCTTCCCCGTCATTGCTATAGGTGGCATAAACTCGGACTGGACCCCTTACTATATAAGAACCTCCTCAGCAGCCATTGTATGCAGTTTGTTTTTTCAGTTCTGAGAGAGACAGCAGTGTCATTGCTGTGCTACATTAGATATTTTGTTTTAGTGTGTATGTGTGTGTGTGTGTATATGTATGTGTGTGTATATATATATATATATATATATATATATATATATATATATTACACACACAATTACAAATAGTTAGTGTAGACAGTCAGTGTAGGTTAGATGGAGATATAGTGTAGCTGATAGGTTCCAGTGCAGGGTGTTAGGTAGTCCATACATACATACATGCTACAGACATAGTGCTGTGATGTCACAAGTTGACAGCAATACTTAGTGCACCAATCACTAATATGTAGTCAGACCTGCTAAAATGTGAAGTTGCACGTATTGTGTCAAAATATGCGCATCATTAATTGCCGATTTGCGCAATCGCGAATATATTGGAGCACTCTTTCTGCATATAAAGCTATTGTAATGTTCTGCCATGCCAACCATTTTCTCCAGTCTCCGGAAACGTATAGCAGCTTGAAAAATGTAGCAAAAGTGACCCAGACCTGTATTGCGCGCGCAATACGTGAATATAACACTGCCGATTTTCACAATCAAGAAAATCACAATTTCTTACTGCGAAAAAGTGATGAAAAATGACAACAAAACCTACATGTGCGACTACCCTCCAAGGGGTATTTGGGTTTTGCAAACTAATGTTATTCTTTGTGCTAATAATATATATATATTTTTTAACAATGTTCCACTATACTTTCTGTATCAATTCCTCACAAAGTGCAATATCCCTGCTTGCAGTCATTCAGTAAGAAACAATATTGCTTGCTCCCAGTGAACCTGTCCAGGCCTGTGATGGACTCACGGGTACACAGCTCGTTACAGTATGTGGATTGGGGTACGGCCAGACGGTCTGGACAGTCAGGAGTGAATTCAGAAGAGAAGTCCCATCTGTCCTTTATACCTTCTGTCTGTTATGATTCACTCCTGAATTTGACTTCCAAAACTGCATCAGGAAACCTGACCGTGTGGTCGTACCCTCAGAGTTCTGGTTAGGCCGATTTGACACAGTCAGTGATTGTGAACCAAAACCAGGCGTGGCGCCTACACAGAGATAAGGCATAATGGAAGGATTTGCACTTGTCCTGTATTCTTGACCTGCTCCTGGTTTTGGCTCAAAATTGCTGATCAAACACTGAACAAATCCTGACTTGTGAATCAGGCCATATTCAGATGTGAATACTGTCCAGGTTTTCCACAAACAGAATACGGATTCATTGATTGTAATGTTTGTTCACACATCAGTGGTTTTCAGAAATCTCCTAAGGCCTTCTTTACAGGTCAATGATTCACGCACGTTTGCCGCCTGTGGTCTTCACACATCACTCAGGCACCATGACTGTCTGTGATTATGGGTCCTTCCCGGACATTTGTCTATAGGTCCGTGAAAACCATGGACACAATGTGGATTCCATCTGTTTTCGGTCCATGATTTTCACTGGTAGGTGATGCTCTCAAAACTCCTTTTCGGCCTAGTAGTTTCCATGGAATACGAATAACACACAAAGGGCAAAAAAAAAAAAAAACGGGCCAAACACAGATTCTTCACGGATGAACCACTGACCGTTTTGTTGTGGATTTCATCAGACACTGACATGTGAAAGACGCCCTAGGCTGTTTTCCCACAGTCAGTGTTTGATCAGTGATTTCCACCGATGATTGTGAGCCAAAACCAGGAATGGAGTCTACATAGAGATCAGGTATAATCTGTTTTTTGACCCGCACCTGGCTCTGGCTCACAATCGCTGATGGAAATCACTGATCAAACACTGACGTGTGAAAGCGGCCTAAGCATGCACTCCCTTGGTCTGTAATGCAGACCGAAAATACCTTTTTGAAGTCTGAGAAACCACTGATAGAACAGCGATTGATTTTAATAATTTTGTAATTGCAAGTAAGTAAAACTTTAGTACAGTCACTGAGCTATTTGATAAAATGTATCTGTATAGCGCCACCTGCTGTTTGTTTTTCTTATTTCTTGTCCACCCCACTGAGGTGGTCACACATGCTCAGTTTTAATCTTCAACTGTTATCAGCCATATTTTCTGTTACAACCTATACCAGTTACAGCGAAAGAGCTACAAAAGAAAGGACACACCCCTGAGCAAGGACACACACCCTGAGCTGCCAGCCTGAAATTATTCTAACCGCACAATTGGAGCATTGACTGCTGAGATCTCTGGATCCATGTGAGGTACAGGGCTGGTTCTGGCTTTGTTAGAAAGAGATCGCCCTGTACTATATGATGTCTGATTTTAATTTTTTTAATCAATCACGGCATAATTTTAATGTTCAGCCTAGCAGTGTACCCTGATGACACACAGGGCAAAAATTGGACACATGGACCCAGCACAGACATCTTCATGGATCAAACTAGCTGTTTTCTCAGGGACCTCACCATGGGCATAGATGTATGAATAAGGGCTCAGGCACACGACCGTTGTGTGTTTTGCGGTCTGCAAATTGCGGATCCGCAAAACACGGATGGCCTCCGTGTGCGTTCCGCAAAACGGACAAGAATAGGACATGGTCTATTTATTTATTTTTTTTTTTTTTTGCGTTGCCACGTATCTGAGCAAAGGATGCGGACAGCACACGGAGCCGCACCAAACATACGGTCGTGTGCATGAGGCCTTAGGCTGGGTTTACACATTGCAATACGGTTCTGTTCAGCCAAACCACGTGCATTTCTCTGGTTTTGGCTGTTTTTTTTTTTTTTGTTGTTTTTTACAAGCAAAATGTTACTCGTGTTTCACTGCACTGCCAAAAAGCGTGGTTGGACAGCGCAACACTTGAACGTGTAAATCCAACCAAATGGGCTGTGCACCTGTGTCCATCACATGACCAGGACTGGCCATTCACTGGAGGTACGCAATAAAGGTTCCCCTTGTGTGACTGCCAGCAGAGATCTTAAAAAATGAAAAAATTGATACAGAAAGTATATTAGAAAATTATAACTTTTTTATTATGTAAAGAATAACATCTGCCAAAGCTTTTTTTTTTTTATTATTTTGTAACCATTGATCAGAAATTTTTCTAAGCAAATTTTAAAGAAGTTCTTATTCCGAAAAGTCGTTTCCTATAAAAAAAAAAAAATGTCAGCCCCAGGATCAGCTGATGTGCAGATCTGGATCACCGGAGAACATTTCATCCAGTCCTACATCTGTGATGTTAACATTGAGGGTGATCGTGTAATAAATGCCGAGCCTGTAGAGGGGTTCCTAAGTTGGGGACCGTTCTCTGATGTCCATATGCCCTGCAGGAATGCTGGTGGTACAAATCACAAAGTATGAAATTTCCAGGGCCACCATCAATGATCAATGAAGAAACAAGTGAATCTGAACAATTCTTTAAGGTTCCGTCTCCTCGCCATAGAGGCAAATCTGGCTTTCAAAAAATCTGGAGAACCTGCTCCACGAAAGACCCAGGAAATGAGTCCAGGTATCTCTCGGAGAAAATGAGGCCTTGTTGTCCACCAATCGGTCAATCTTTCATTTTTCAAGTGTACTGTATGAGACAAACTTTTTTTCTCAGAGACCATTAGATAGACAAGACTGTAGATGTGACTGGTTTAAGTAATACATATGGCGTCTAAGCAGGGCGGTACGAGGAGAGTGCATGATTCTTATGAAGCTGTCTCCATTCTTTCTCTGCCTAGATGATACAGGCTGCCCCAGTAGTCAGTCTGTGTCCCCAGTCAAGACGCCCTCTGATGCTGGCATGAGCCCAATGGGATTCTGCACCGGAAGTGAGGATGACTACAGCCACAAGAGAGTCAGTGTCGGCACTCTTGCAGATGGCAACGTCCAGCCGGCTCGATACAAAAAGGAACTGAAGAGCGGGTTCCTGAAGACAGGTAAACTTTTAGTTCTACAGATTTCTTATCATTGTGTGTGTAGATCAGGGATCAGCATCCTGCGGCACTCCAGCTGTTCTAACACTACAACTCCCAGAATCCTCCTTTCACGCCTAAGGGAGTTACAAGAACAGCTGAGTAAGTGTGCATGCTGGGAGTTGTAGTTGCACAACAGCTGGAGTGCCAAGGGTGGTTGATCCCTGGTGTAGATGTTCCATAAGTGGCAGAAATATTGCATCATTGTGGCCAGAACATCACCAATACAGATCAACCCATGGAAGAAAAAAATGTACTCAACACCCTCGTTAAGCCTAACCCAAATCTGTAGGGACTTCTTGTACTTTACTTTGTATTGCCAGAAAGCTATGGTAGTCACTCGGGACTTGCATGTGCTCCGAGGTCTCAATGGCTCTACGCTATTTAGAGAGCATCATGACGTACCTCCAGGAGCACCTGCTGAGCACATTGTGGAGGCTATCACTGATAATGCGCAGGTAAAGATGAGCAGCTATCGTCTTGTGAACCAAACAGGGCAAGGAGATGTACTCAGCTAACAACAATGACACGTTGCAAGATAGTAGAATATGATTAGAGCAGCACACAATTACCGTACAGACCTTCACCGGCATGCACCAGCCATCCACGACCACAGATCCAATCGATCAGCATACAAACAAGGTTGACGGCAGCATCTCTAGAAATGACCTTTTATTCATAGTGGGTCCATGAAAAAATGTGCAGCGAAGCCAAAAAGTATTGCATCGTTTCGACTACATAGTGCTCTTTGTCCAGCATGCTTGACAAAGACTACCATGTAGTCGAAACGTTGCATAAGGCCTCATGTGGGTCCGCAATCCCGAGCTGCGGTGCGGAACGGAGGCACGGAACCCCTGCTTCTGTGGTGTTTCTGTCCGTGCCTCCCCACCGCAAAAAAAAATGTTCTATTTTTTTTGTGGTGCGGAGGGATCATGGACCCATTCAAGTTGAAAGGGTCTCAATCCGGACGTTGCCCGTGCATTGGGGACCGCAAATTGTGGTCCCCAATGCACAGAACGGCTGCACAACGGCTGTGTGCATGAGGCCTTAACGTGAGCGTTGTTTGGTAGAGTTCAGTGTCGCTGTAGTAACTGCAGCTCTGATTTTGCTTATGGAAATCGGATTTGCATATAGGTGGATTTACACGTACCAATAATGGGGCAGAATATCGTGAACAAGCGTTCCTGCGAATGCTAGTTCTCGAAAATCTAAATGTGCCGCCAATCGCCCGATGAATGAGCGAAACTCTTGTTCATCAAGTGATCCTGTCGTTCATGCAGGCGCCACCAATCATCGTGCCGTCTAAACCGCGATCTGCTGACCAGAAACAATGATTGTGTATGAGGACGAGGGATCGCAATAGCCATCCCTCGTCCTCGTACTGTGAAGGAGATCACTGCATGTAAATTCACCGAGCGAGCAGCTGACTGTCGAAGGAACGCTTCCTTCCATCCTTAAAACCCGCCTTATGCCTCGCCCTTGTCCCATTTAGCACGGTACAAGTGTTTCTCTAAAGGCGTTGTCTCTCACTTCAGCATGTGGCATTTATCATGTAGAGAAAGTTAATATAAGCCACTTACTAATGTATTGTGATTCTCCATATTTCCTCCTTTGCTGGCTGGATCCATTTTTCCATCACATTATACATTGCTTGTTTCCATGGTTACGACCACCCTACAATCCAGCAGCGGTGGTCGTGCTTGCACACTATAAGAAAAAAGCACCATCCTATTAACACTCTTGCAGTCCCAGCCACAGGAGAGGCAGGCGCCTTTTTCTATTGTGTGTAGGATAGGTCCTCAATATCGGATCGACTAGGGTCCGACACCCAGCACCGAACAACTGTTAGAAGATACGGTGGTGCTCCAGTGAGGTGAACACCGCAGCTTACCAAGCACAGCGCCCTCCATTGTGTAGTGGCTGTGCTTGGTATTGCAGCTCAGCCCTATTAACTTGAATGGGCCTGTGCTGCGTTTGCCACGTGACTGGTCAACATGGTGTTACTGGCCTAGGAAGAGGCTCCAGCGCTCAAAGAGGTTATCAGCAGGGGTGCTGGGAGTTGGACTACCGTCAATCTGATATAAATATGTGTAGGGTCATCAAGATCAAAATCTCGGAAACCCCTTTGAAGCCACTTTTATGGCCTCCAATGCTTCTCCTAGAATCTCGTTTACAAAGGCTTGGCTTTCGTGTCTGGTGTTCTCCTGGGCTCCCTTCTTTAGAGCAATGGTCTTCAACTGGTGTGAAACTACAGCACCCAGCCGGAGACTCCCAGGGAATGCTGGGAGCTGTAGTACGGCCTAGATCAAGTAATTGATTTTTTTTCAAAAACAGCGCCACTTTTGTCTGTGGTTGTATCCGGTACTGCAGCTCGGCTCTATCATCTCACGTGGGGCTGAGCTGCAGTATCTTTTTACTGATCTCAGCTGGTGTATCGTTCCGAGGATCTTCTACAGTAATGTCATTTGCTAATGAAGGTGCTGGCTGAGGATCGCTGGCTGTGAGCGGGGCTTAGTTTAGTTTGTCATGGCCCTGGAAATATTTTGTTTTAGAAACGGTCTCTAGTTTAAACACGTCGAAGGGAGATGGATGGTCCAGCCCTCTAACAATGTCTCCATTCACCCCCGGCACAAGTCTGATTGACATTCCCTCCGCTCTGCAAATTCCTGCTCTTCTCCGTGTCAGCTCTTTCATTTCTCCTATAGATGATGCCAGATTAGCACTGGTTAAATGGTCACAGTCACACTGGTGTCCCTTGTGTCCACTTTTCGGATTGTTTATGGACTTTAAAATGTATCTGCCCCTTTAAAAAAAAAATTAAAGGCTTAAAGGGGTGTTCCATATATTGTGACAAAATGTCCTTCTTTGTATAATGAGCTGTTATACAATTTCCTAATGGATTTCTGTATCCATTTAAACTTTTTTTTTTTATTTATTTTTAGTAAATCTGCTAGTGTGTGTACTGTATACAGGAACCATCGTAAGGGGTAATGTGTCCTGGTCATGTGACAAGCCATGCACACTAACTGTAATGTAACATGCTGTACACGTGTGTCGGTCACATCCACAAGAACTGATTAGGGTCTCTATTCAATGACAGCAAGCATTGATGTGAGGAACACAAACAGAAAATATATTGCCTAATTGTAGAAATTTTATTATGCAAAAAATGGCATTTATTTGCAGAAAGTGGGATACCCCTTTAAAAAGTGACTACCATATCGGACACATGACATTTCCACGGGACATGCTATAAATGCCTGATGGGTAGGTGGCCCTCATTGATCCGTAAAACGTCAGCCACGGCCTGTATGTAGAGACCATTGAAGTCTGTGGCACTTGCAGAAACAACTAAGCAAGCCTACCTTGCCTGGCAGTGTTGGGATCGCAGAATCTCCATTCTCCTTTTATATGGGGGTCCTAAATAATCTGTGGATGCCATAAAAACAGACTGCACATGGACGCCATCTGTGAAGGGTCTTAATGGTGTCCCTCACGGCAGTAAAGTCTTTGCAACCTTTGGTAGCAGGTTACCTTACTTGGGGCTCATGCACATGGCCATGCCCATATTGCGGTCCACAAATGGCGAGCCCACAATATACAGGCACTGGCCGCTTGTGCACCACATCACGCATGCGGGCCCATTTACTTGAATGGGTCCACAATTTGAAAGGTGCACTGCGGAACGGAGGCAGAGCACCCCACTGAAGCACTACAGAATGCCTCCGTGGGGTTGCTGTCTGTGCCTCTGCACCGCAAAAAAGTAGTGCATGCACTACCTTTTTTGCGGTGTGGACCGTCTGATGCGGATCGCAGACCCTAGTCAAGTGAATGGGTCCTGCCTCCACACACAGCGGCCTTACGGTCGGTGCCCATGTATTGCAGACCGCAATTTGCAGTCCACAGCACGGGCCCAGCCGGCACATGATCGTGTGCATGACCCTACCTCCAATGCTCGGCCATGCAGACTCTAGGTTCTCCTTCTGTAGATCGTGCAGAGATCAGGGAGTCCCTGTAGCTTTCTGGGCCTAAGAAGAGGGAGCACAAGTCACAGCTTCCCTTCTCTCTGAACTCCAGTCTAGACTGTCCTAAAGGTAGGGGTGGGGCCAGCCCTCTACTAACTTCCTACAAAGCCAGAGCTAGGCTTGTTAACCCTGACTGTGCCATCCATACATAGCTATTCTGGGTGCAATACATTACACAACAATACCATTATAGTATATTACATAACAAACCATTTGCCCCTGCTCTGGTGTACTGCACCTGTACAATATACAGTATGTAGTCTCAGATGAAATTTGGCAGACAGAAGCTTACTGTCAGCCATTGTTAATGAGCGTCTGTGTAAAATTAGCAAATGATGGTTGGCTAGAATCGGCCATTTTAGTCAACTTTTAAGTATTTTGGCAGGTTAAAGAGGTATTCTGTTTATTTCAAGTTACCTCATATACACGGAATAGCTATAAAATTGTGAGTGTTAGTTATCCCCTATACTGTCGATAGAGGATAACTTCAAATACGGGTGGAAAACCCCTTTAAGTGTATGAGAATGGCATGCTAAGCAAACTGCTACATCTGTATTCCGGCATGAGGACTAGGAAGCTGTGTGACCGCCCGTGTATGAGCAGTGATGAGGACTGTATTGGTTGTTACACAGCTTTCCCAGAAACTGATAACATTGTATTCCGCCATGGATAAGTTATAACAGCCTGAGAAATCAATCTGGTTATTACACCTATGAAATCTGTCCGGGTCATGTGGTGGACACACAGGGGCTCGGTTTGTTACAGTGCAGTTATCAGAGCTCTGGCTTGTAACGAGCCATGCACCGGTATTCATCCGCATGAACAGTACTGATTTCATCAGCTGGAAGCTAGCAGAGATATTGAAAACCATGACTAATTGATACTTGTATATTTGAGACGGTCTGATTTTTGTTATAGTTTCTGAAACTGGTATATCCCTTTTTAAACTAGTGATGGTTTTGTATCAAGTGTGCTTTTTGTACAAATTTATATTTATTTTTTCCTATTTTCCTTAAGGAAAGGGCGAGGTTCACTATCCACCTCCCTGGCACTCACGTACCAGAAAGGAACAAAAGTAAAGGAAGGGTGTAATTTAGCCATAAAAATAGATATTCCTATTCTGGGAAGGAGACCTATTATGTGCTGTAATAAAAATATTAGAGCCCTGCCATTTTTTTATAAAGGGACAACAGGAAGTGCGGCCATATTGGTTGTCTTCACAGCAGCTTTTCAAAAATGGCCACCACACCAGCATAAAAAAATTCTAATATCTCTAAGTTAATAAAGCCTAGATCCCCCCGCACTAGATCTACTATTACACGGCCAATGTAATGGTCTGTGTGGATTCCCTTTCTTGTTTTTACAAAAATACAATTTCATCTTAAAGGGGTTATTCAACCCCTATAATGACACTCCCCCAACGCTCTAACCCCTTATATAGGCTATACTTACCCCTATCCCCGCACGGCTGCCGCTGCATCTCCCTGTCGTGTGGATCAAAACATCCGGCGACCGGGGGAGGGACAGCCAATAGCAGGCAGCGACTGGAACGATCCCTCCCTTGGATAGCGGGTGACACTAGGGAGGCTCATCCCCCATCGTGGCCTGCTATTGGCCACCCCAAGTAGTGAAGTAGGGACCCCTCCCCCCCCCCCTCCGTTCCCATCACCGTATGTTTTGATCTGCGCAACAGGGAGATGCGGCCGTGCGGGGATCAGGAGCGTCACTGGTGCCGCGGAGTGGAGTAAGTATAACCTATATGAGGTGCCCGGGCACTGGGGGAATCATTCTAGGGGTTATTTAAAGAACACGACCGCTCGTTTTAATATCCTCCTTCGCTTGAAGATACTTGCATACTTACTGCAGTCCTCTCAAAAAGTCCACCACATACACAGTGAGGTTTCTTCATGGACTGTGAATGGGGTTGTTTACTCCTTCTTTTTATTTTTTTTATTTATTTTTTTTAAATACAGATTTCCCCCCCCCCCCCCTTTCCCCTGGGAGTGGTCAAGCCCACAGTGGTGATCATACTTTCCTGATCTCCACCTCTGGGTTCCATCTACATCACTGCAGGTCCCAGGTCTCCTCATGTCGTCATTCATTTTGACGTGGGTGATGTGATTGCTGCAGCCAATGTCACCCATGTGGCACGACACTGGGTCAAGTGCTGCGGCTAGTAATTGAGAAAACGGATGTCAACGCGGGGGGACCTGCAGAGCTGGCGAGAGATCATAACCCGTAAACAACCCCTTAAATCAATCTTCATCGTCTGAAATCCAGGCTTGGGCTGCAGCTCTGCCTCTTTAGATTGGCAGCTGCATATATGCACAAGCCAACCATTGAGGTAATACTAGGGGGAAGGGACCATGGAAAGGTGATGGGGGGGGGGGGAAAGGATTATTAGGCAGCTTTTTTTAGATTTTTAACGCACACCCCAGGAGCTTTTCCCTAAAGATGACGCACAAATGCCCAGTGATGCCATTCTGAGGTCTTTGCTGGGGAGGTTCAGGGTGACCTTGTCCCTTTCCATTCTTCCGATTTGCTCAACCTATCCTAACAGCACATAAGGTACATAAGAAACTGCCAAATGAGAAAAATGAACCCCTTCCAGCCCTAGGCTTGTCTTTGTGACTTGGAAAGGTTTCCTCTCAGCGTCCTCTACCTCCAGCCATCTGAAGAGAATCTATATTGTAACCTCTCAGCTCGGCTGCTCTCTCCCTCGGCTGATAGGTTGGGGTTTGTCTTTATCCTTTCTGTTGTCATGGAGCCGTCTCCATTTGCTTACTTGACCTGCAAGCACAAGGATGCATTAAAGTCTGTCTCCATGACGACGCCAGCACAAAACGCGTGCTCCTCCAGGAGGAGAGTGGATGTACGGTGCATCTGTTATCCAGTGCACGCTGCCCACCCGCCCTTTGTTTTTCCAGCCTTTTAAAAAATTATTTGAACCATAAAAATGCAATTAAAGGGAGTCTTTCACCCCAAAAAAACATTTTTCAACACTCACACCATTCTATGGAAAATTGCCCCCACATTAAAAAGTTTCTTACCCTATTGCTGTACCTCCTACAGATCTTCAGAAAATCGCTTTTAATTGCATATGCCAATCACTGTTGAAGGTGCCCAGGGGCGGCGTCATAACGGCCGGTGCCCAGGCCGCGCGCTCATCTTCATAACTTTCCACTCCCCCTTTCACCCAGATGGCCGGCCCAGTATCTTCACCTTGTCCTCCTCCTACAGTGGCCAAATCCCACGCCTGCGCCAAGGATCCGGTTGTCCGTGCCTGGTGCCGGCCCGTACGTCACATTACAGCAAGCAGCGCACAGTAAGGACAGCCCTCCGATGAGGCACTTGCAGGAGTGTCAATGTACTTGCCTGCGCACTGGATACTCCGAAGCTTCTGCCAGTAATCGGGAAACCAGTGCGCAGGCGCAGACATCCGGATCCCCGGCGCAGGCGTGGGATTTGGCCACTGTAGGAGGAGATCAAGGGGGAGACACTGGGCGGGCCATCTGGGTGAAAGGGGGAGTGGAAAGTTATGAAGATGAGCGCGCGGCCTGGGCACCTTCAACAGTCATTGGCATATGCAATTAAAGTGATTTTCTGAAGATCTGTAGGAGGTACAGCAATGGGGTAAGAAGCTTTTTAATGTTGGGGCAATTTTGCATAGAATGATGTGAGTGTTGAAAAAGGGGTTTTTGGGTGAAAGACTCCCCTTTAAATCTTCCATTTACAGGATAAGTGATTACCTGAAATGCAGGTGAACATAACGCGCCCATGTTTAAGTATCCATCTTGCAGCCATAACACCAACCTCCCACAATTCAGCTCTATAGTGATCTGCTTGTTTTCTGCTGGAGGCCTTGATGTTGTGGCTGTAATAATGCCATACTTGCCGACATTGTAATGGTGAGTCTGGGGCATGTAAACTGTGCCCCTGGGAGCACCCCCAAACCCACCCAGGACTGACCACTTAAAGGCGGGCTTACATAAGCCCCACTCAAAATCGGGGACAGATTCGGGACTTTTGGCAGATATAAGCATGCTAAAATGCTGCTGCATTATGGTTGTCTGCAGGCGGCCCTAGGCTCTGTTCCTGAGCGTATTGTGAGACTCCATCTAGGTTTCCTGTCACATTTGATTTCACGAATAATGCACTCTCAACGAGCCGGAGAGGAGGATGGGAGTGGCAGTGGCTCTGGCTGTCACTGTCTATCACGGTGACTGTCCTCACACTGCTGCTCCCTAGGGCTGTGTAGTGAAAGGAGGGTGCACTCTTTCTAGCCCCTCGCCCCACCCTGGTTCTGGGGCTCCTACCTGAAGGGAGTTGGGGAGCCTGTGATAAGTGAATCTGTATGGGTGCAAAGCGGGGCATGTAGGATGCAATGGGCAGTATATGGTGTAGTAGTCAGAAAACCAGGCCAGAGGTAGAAGAATAAATATCTCTCTTTACTCATGTATAAAATAGGAGTTGTAGTACGTCCATTCATATCAAAACGCAGTTTCCACTGTACACGGTGCAATTCTCTCCCTATCCACAGCACTACAATGCCCAGCTGCGGGGTGTAGTCCTTTAACAGATGGTCAGTGTGTCTCTGGCATAAGCCGGGGAGCCTGAAGCTTCATACCCAGACAATGCAGTGAAGTCTACAGCCTAAAGTGTATTACCTTCACTGGCTTCTTGTCCATGCCCTGTCACTTTTTCAAATGGCCCTCTACCTTCTGTGAAGATGCAGTTGTCTCTTCCTCAGAGGTTGGCACTTTTCGCAGTCTCTTTTGCTGGCTGTTCCAGGTGTAACCTTGGCTGCTGCTTCTCCTCAGACACCAGCTACACATTCTAGCTTCTCACTAACTACACCGCTACAGCACCTAGATAAAGGGGTGGGACCGGCCCACACCCAGCAACTGTCTCTAGGGCTGGTAAGTTAAAGGAGTTATCCTGGTAAATATAATGATCACCTTATCCTCAGGATAGGTCATCATTATCAGATCAGCAGGGGTCCGAGTCCCGCCACTCTCGCTAATCAACTGTCACAGGGAGCTGCAGCTCTCCAAGCACAGTGCCGTACAGTGACTGTACTTGGTGTTGCAGCTCAACTAGGCCATGTGACCCGTGTATGGTGACATCACATGGCATAGGAAGAGGCTGCGGTGCTCATGGCACTCTTCAGAGAGCTGATATCCAGAGGATGGGTCATCAATATAATTTCTTTAACTCTAAATAACTCATTTTAACCCTTACTCCCGTACACAACCTTAGGGATCACAAATAAGGCTATGAAAAAAAACTATAAATTAACCACCCTACATTACTTTCTCTAACTAAAATACCCCTTTAATGCTGTCCCCTATCCCCACGACTCACAAGAATGGTGGCACCATAGCTCATGGAGCCCCCCTGAAATGGACTGAGTGGTTGGTTGGAAATTCACGCTGCCGGCCATTCATCTCTATGGGGGAGCCAGAGATGGTCTTGCACTGTACTCTGCTATCTCTGGCACTCCTACAGAAATAAATGGAGCAGTGGCACGCATTTCTGACCAGCCATTCCGTCCATTTCAGAATGGATCCACAGGGTATGGGGTCCCTGTTTTTGTGATTTGGTGGGGGTCTCAGTGTTAGGACCCCATTGATCTAATACTTATCCTCTTCCACATGATAGGAGATAACTTTCTCTAACCGGAGTACCCTTATAACCTTTTTGGCAGTAAACATCACGTTGCATAATACCACTAACCCTTTTAGCAGTGAACCACCGGGTCACTGCACAAGAACATCAGTAACCAATGAAACATGAAGCAGATGATTCATTATATGACAGAACCGCATGGTGGATAATGTCTTCCAATTCTAATAATGTATATATGTTGAGAATTCAGTAAATAATGCATAAAGGAATATTTACCTGCTCCAAAAACACAATAGCAGAAAAATGACACTCAAATTATGAGACTGTTCCAAAAAGTGTTACTCCCGACCTCCAAAATCGTTCAGTTTGCCTATCCTATGGTAGACGTCTTGCGTCCTTGCCCCTTCTGCAGGGCTTTGGCCCAGTATTCAGGTTTTGTTCTGTTTTTGCTTTTAGGAAGTGAGGCAGACTTCAGTTCTTCTAGCAGCACCGGCAGCATATCTGCTCCAGAGGTTCATATAAATGCTGTGTCCGGAGGCAAGAAGACGTCATTCTCACGCAAGTAAGAATATTCTGCTGTGCTGGAAGCTGAGTGTCTCGTCACACTGTTTCATGTCTTATGCTTTCTTAAAGAACCTGTTGCATTGAACATGCAGTACTATCTGCGGGCAGAATGTTATAGAGCTGACCAGATTGATAGATGGTTTCAGGGCCCCCGCTGAATGGTCCCCATTTGAATGTAGAGAAAGCCACGCGTGCATGTCCACCACTCCGTTCAACTCTATGGGAATTCCAGAGATAGCAGAGCAATTGTACTCTATCTCCGGCAGTCCCTAAATTGAGCTGAAGAGCACAGACCCCTAATCAATCAGACACTTTTTTTTTTTTTTTTGTCACCATGGCTGTCAGACCCCCAATCAATTAGACACTTTTTTTTTTTTTTTTTTGCCACCATGGGACAACCCCTTTATATCTCTGCTCGTTTTGAGTTTAGGAGTCCAGTGTCCTAATCAGTGACTGACAGCTGTCTCTGTATGTACACTTACACAGGGAAGGCTGTCAATCACTTATAAGACCGCCCACTGGACTCCCATACCCACAATGTGCAGGAATTTACGTGAATAAAATAAGTTGTGCTGAATCCTTTCTTGCAATCTTTATCAATCTGCTCAGCTCCTTCTGCTCTAGAACATGCAGCCCCGAGAAAGAACAGCATGTTCAGTGTGAAACGTTCACTTAAAATTTTTGATGCCTGGGGATATAAATACTTAGGGCTAATGCACATCGGGCGTGTGTGTGTCCCGTGTCCGTGCTGCATGAGCGCCGTCCATGTGCATGCTTTTTGCGGATGCAGACCCATTGACTTGAATGGGTCCGTGATCCGCAAAAGAAACGGTGCTTACCACAAAAAAATAGAACATGTTCTATATTTTTGTTGTGATGCGGAAGCACGGACTGAAATCCCACGGAAGCGATTCGTGGTTCTTCTCTGGGCTTCCTGTCCGCTCCGCACTGCTCTGTATCTTGAGGACAGCAGACCCATTCAAGTCAATGGGCCCACATTCGTGATACGGGCGGTGCCTGCATATTGTAGACTCGCTGTGGTCTGCAATACGGGCACGGGACACACACGCTCGTGTGCATATGTCCTTTTAAACTAGAACGTATCTAAGGTTCTCCTGGTAATTCGAATGGCCATCATAATGAAGTCTTAGCTAATAATATGAAAAACAAAAAAAAATTTGAGTCCATTATTCACTAGTACAAAAGGGCAAAATCAAATTTTAGATGGTTTGTCATAGTGGGACATCCTGATGACACTCCTGCCCTGCAGCTAGAGCTTCTTATCTACCAGTCCCATGGGGTATACAAATGACCAACATTTCCATCTATGCAGTGAAGTAGAAGCCTGTGTGACCCATTTCATGATCATGTAGTTGATCTTTCCCATATTACATGGAGAAAGATCTGAAGATCAAGAACTTTGGACCATGGTTTTTGCTAGTGCAGAATCGGGCACTGAAGTAGGCCATTTTTAAACCGGACACTGTGCTACACGTATACTACCAGCTGTAGATGCATCTGTCACCACTAGAGGCAGTAAGGAACAATTTGCATGTATCCACCCACTAACCCAGAATGCATCATTTTGTGCCGCTTCCAATACTATTTAAAAGTGAGGAAAAAATTGGGTGTGATTTCGTTTTCCATGGATTTACCATGACTTAACATCAGAAGGCGGTGGAAATTATGGCTCGGAGGAGGTATAAATATTCTTTTCTGGAGCACATAGTCTGAAAGATAGCATTTGCCACATCTGTACATGTCGTATATCAGGCCGCGCTATGGCAAGATACATATTAACGACCCCCCCCCCCGCCACACACTATATTAAAGGGGTCATCCAGAACTAGAGAAGAGGGTGACGCCCTGTTTTATCTGTTCCCACACCCTGTGGATAAGAAGTGCAGTACTGTGATTGTATTAAAGGCAGGCACCTTGGATTTATACATGCCGTAGATTTTCACGCTTATCTTTTTGATATGTGTGTTTTATATCCAGGTTCATGACCGATAAACCTTCCATATTGTTTACCTTCATGAATGGGTTTATTGTAAGGTGGCGCGGACGTTATCGCAGACACCACTAACCATAAACCAGCCTGTAGTCCAAGAGACTTTAAGAAAATACAAGATTAAATTAGTAGATAACTAGTTCTATCAGCAGAATGGGAAATACCTGAAATTCTATTTTTCCGATGTGCCTAAAATGAAACGTGAAACCACTTTACAAATATATGGCTTGGATTAATTCTTGTATCTGCAGCTCTTGTGCTATCCCCACTTCTTCCGAACATACCAAATGTATGGAAGTATGACTGCAGGATCAGACTACACAGTCTTGTTGTTGTCTGTTACTATGGAGATACATGGGTCTGAATATGAGCTGTAGAAAAATAAGAAAGGTTTAAATCAAGATTATATGAAGTCCCTTCATTCTAGATGCATTGGGCAAATAGGAAAACGATTGAACGTGTGTGTTCTTTTATTTTTGCTTTGTTTTTTTGTTTTTTTTTAAATCTTAAAGGGGTTGTCCAGGCTTTAGTGACGTTACCAGCTGTGCTTGTTCTGGTAACTACCAGGGGTACAACTAGCATTTCTGCTGCGAGGCGAAAACTGAAATGGCTCCCACCTCCCCAATGCCAATTTCTTTATCTAAACTCTACCCTTCTGCCCATGGCCCTTCAGCTGCCCCTCTCTTGCCTTTACCTGGTGCTGCCTGAGGCAATCGCCTGACCTCATTGGTGGTGCACCCCTGGTCACTAGACTGTGGAGACGTCTATTACAAGCGCTTGCACAGTGTTTAGGGATGTGTCAGAGACTACCTGATTATACAACTGAATAGTTTGAGAGTCACTGGATTTTCGGTCCGAGTCTGTCAACATCTGCATCAATGGGGCCACGTGCACCGCTGGAGACCATGACTGGCCTCAGCAGTGATGTGTCCTATAGCAGCACCTGACCTCGTCTGTGTGCAAGTTGACAAACTAAAACCAAAAGTCCAGTGAAGAGAATCCTGGAGTTGGAACAGAGCGGCGGGTAGCAGGTGAGTGTAGATTTCTCCACAGATCCTGTATGCTTGGAAGGGGGAGAATTGAAACCAAAAACCTGGACAACCCTTTTAAGAATTGGTCATTTTTCCCAACCCTAAATTGCTCTAGTGAAAAACCTAAACTACTGTTCCTAGAAGGTGGTTCCCTACACATTAGGAGCAGTATTGGACACTGAGCAGCATGGGGCTCCCATGTCCACTACAAAAACCATCATTGGCCTATGAGTCATGTTGGAAATGTTGCGGTGAACCCAACCATTAAGCGCTAAGCTGCAAAGTGATAGAACTTGTGAGGACTGGGGAGACTGATGGTCCTCATACGGCCTATGATCTATCAATAACCATGGAGCAAGCCGACATTATCCCCAGGCTTCCGCATTGAGCGCCAGCATTATTTATTCCTATAAATATTGTATGAATTTTTGAAAGCATTAATTTCTCCTCTCTCCTACTCTGGAAGGCTGCCTTACCGTACCGAGCCCCAGAAACGCGTCTCCAGGAGTACCACTGAGAGGTGACTGCATGTGGACCTCTGCCATATCTGTGTACATCATATTGTGTAAACCCTGTGGACTTTTAGTGCATAGATGTAAATCTGCCATACTAATTCCGTGTACCCATTAGTGCTGTCTTCATTGTGATCATACGTTGGTCTAATCACAGAAAGGTAATGCAGCCAGAGAAAACACAGATTCATCAGGTATGGTAATCTGGCCTTTACCAATATATCAGTGCCAAGGAACAACTTGTGGTGACCCCACCGTGTTAATTCAGGTTTTATATGGGGCTGCAGGTAAATATCCTGCATTATCTGAACTGTGAGGCGGAGTTAATATGGGTCATACTCGACACTGGCCTCCCCCCCCCCCCCACCACCACAGGGGTGCTAAAATGGTAGTCTCTACTGTGGAAATGTAGTATTATATGAGAACCATCCAGATGTACGACCAGCCATGTATTACTTGACCACAGACTTTTTGAAAAGCCAAAGGAGGGACAATATCAGCGGCGTGCACAGCCACTCCTTTAATGTGACCAGTTTCTGTTACACTCCAAATCCTGTTTAATTCCCCCACACAGTAGTATTCTCCTTTAGTTCCCCCATATAGTAGAATGCTCCCTTAGTGCCCCCTCACAATATTGTTGACCTTGTAGTTTTTAATAAAATAAAGACACTCGCCTATCCCCGTTCCCCTGATGAATGACATCATTGCATTGCTTCTGCCTTCTAGCGGGAGCACAGGTCAGTGAATGGGGGAGAAAGGAGCTAACCGCTGCCTGCTTTACCATTGTATTCAACTGTATCTGTGACACAGATACAGTTGAAATCAGGACATGCCACAACCCTCCCTGAACAGCGAGACAACATTCGAAATCCAGAACTGTCCTGCTGGATATGGGAAGGTTGGGAGGCATGGTGGCTCTCCATTTTCACTCATTGAGTAGGGTAGTGATATTCATATACCCTAATTGAGCATATGGACAAATATGACAAATAACAGATTCTACTCTATCTCTACTTTTACTTTTGCCTTACTATAGATCACTTAAAAGGGTTGTCCGGTTTCAGATCTGAACCTGGACATAACCCATATTTTCACCCAGGCAGCCCCCCTAGATGTTGGTATCGGATCATGTTGGCATCGGATGCGCTCCTTTGCCCTGCGTTGGATCGCGCAGGGCAAGGGCTTTCTTATTTACAATAATACACTGCTGGGCGGAAGCTTCCGCCCAGCAGCGTGTTCAGTGATGTCACTGGCTCTGATGAGCCGGCTTTAGCGCTGCCCTAGCCAGACGGCAGTACAGAACATTTAGTACCGTGGAGGAGCTGCTAGACAACCAGTACAGGTTTTACCAGAGAAATGGCCATGTTGAATCTGGTTTCAACTCATGATGAAAATATTGTATTCTGAGGCCATTGTGTCTTGAGGGATCACTTGTATATTAGAATAATTATTAGAACAATTATTTTAAGGGCATTTGGGACATTTTTAAATAAAGTTGACTAAGTTTAGTTACTCTTTACTTTTTGTTCGTGCAAGTACCCCTTTTCCACCGACCTCCCTATTTTCCCCAAAAGGCTTGTGGTGAGGGAAAGGATGGGGCCAGCAGCCCCTGCACATTTTTTTTTTTTTCATATTTTATGCCAGTGAAATCTACGGCAGCCAAGAGCTGGTGGATGCTACTCCTGGTTATCACAGACCGTCCGTGTAACTCTACCCTATGTCTTAAAATAAGAAAAAAAGAGTTTTGCCAAATGTGGTGTGAACAGACCTTTTTTAACTCGAACCATTCTCCGGATAATGTAGGATTGGAATATTTGGATCCTGTTAAGGTAATAAACCATGAAAAGGGCATTTATCCAGCATTGTTTTTTTTTCCCTTGATTCTCTGCTCCAGCTCGCTAAGGCCCCAAGCACATGGCCGTATTCGGGATCCGTGTCGTGTCCCATTCTCCCCCAACGTTCATAGGTGAGCGGCATTCCTGCCAAAAGACCATAAACGGGAGGACTGGGCCATCATTGTTTTGCAGGCTCCTATTAAAGCAAAGGTCACACTTGTAAAAAGAAAAAAAAAGTTATCCGCAAATAGAAAACCCTTGTAACACTCCAGTCTTTGGCCTATCGCACATCTGTTGCACATGGTGTCTTGTAGCTTTGCCAGTCATTTCATAAAAAGAAAATTTTGTTTCGGTCTTCTCTACAGAAACTTTTTTGCAATTTTTTATTTTTCTCATTCCTATTAAAAAAAAAATCTTCCTGGAAAACTTACCACCCGTTTCGAGAAGGATTCCACCCCCACATACACAACCCAAAAATTCACCAATCAAAAAACTGCTCATACTGTGCACGGGTCATATTGCCATTATCCAACTGAATGCCTCATTTTGAAAAACCATGAATTTTTTTGTAAAGTTTTCACCATCCTTCTCCTGCGGTATTAGAAAATAATGGCTGCTTTCTTTCCAAAGCTGCGCCCCACTGTCCATAGGTTGGGTTTAGTTTTGCAACTCTGTTTCATTGAAATGAATGAGGATCATCTACAATACTGCATGCAACTTGTGCACGGGCATGGTGCAGTTTATGGAGAATCGCAGCCATATGAAATGACTGTTCTTTTTGAGTTTTCTATATATATATATTTTTTTTTTCTTGCCGTAGTCGTGTCTCCCATGGACGAAGTCATACATGCTCCTCGACAAAGCCTGTGCACAGTCCCCCTGTCTCGCGTGAGAAGGATCTTATTTCAGTTCTCTGCAGAAATCAGACTACCCCAATAAATGTTCATGATGCCTATGGTGTGTCCTCTCCGAGCAGCAGTAACTCTGGGTCCTACAAGGGCAGCGATACCAGCCCTACTCTACGGTAAACCTAATACTTAAATCGCTTAGACTTCATTTTATATAGTAAAGAGTACTCTACACACAGCCACATACATTTTAGGCAGGTGTGAAAAAACTTAAAGCGGTCATCTAACCATATAGCAAACCTCGGAGTGGCCTTCCCACGGTGGTGATACTTACCTGGTCCATACTGCTGGGTTCGGCTGCAGTGCTAATGTATATGTTGTAGTATCTTGCTATACATCCACAAATGCTGATTTACGCCATTGTCTCTCTATAGACGTACCATGAGATATGCATCTTGTGGTGATAACCACGGCATCAAGCCGCCGTCTCCTGAACAATATCTGACCCCACTTCAGCAGAAGGAAGTCTCCATACGGCACCTGAAAGCAAAGTTAAAAGAGTCGCAGGGCACCCTGGAGGAAAGGTATTCTTCATTTTACATACATTTTTCATAATGAATGTGACCTCTGTCTACAGTGATGATCCAGATATATTTTCGGTCTTTCAGCTCAGATGGTCAGAGCTGAACGGTTAGGCCACATGTATGACAACTGAGTGGAGATATTGCCTTTGCAATTGACCACTAAAACCAGTTGTCATGAGTTTGGACAGCATGTGAACACTGGGCCAAATGAAGAGGCGCCAAACCCGCCCTGTCTCTTTGCATAGGTCACACACCCCAAATTTCCCCCAACCAAAAGCCTGATTAGTGTGCATTAAAACTTCACAAATCCAGGTACCAATGGACAGCAGCAATGAGCTGCTCAAATTGGAAAGGACTATAGTATGGCGCGCTGTTCGCATCCGTGACCACTGCTCTGTTTACTTCTATTAGACTGTTGAAGATGGAGCCAATCGCCACCTCCACCATTCCCATAGAAGTGAATGTAGTGATGGTCACATGGGGAATTGGGGACCTCCTTTCTTAAGATCGCAGGGGGTCCCAGCCGTCAGACCCTATCCTGTTCGTAGGGAAGAAGTGTTCATTGTTGAAAAAGACCTTTAAATCTGGTAATGGATAATCCAGACAGTCTGATGCATCCAGCACAAAGCTGAGCCCACAAGGCTGATCTGGATGTTGGAGCTGTGTAATTTGCGTTCACGTTTTATATTTTTTTGGGGGGCAGAATATGTGACTGCTCTTGTAAATAAGTGGGCAAATTGCACAGATTCATGGAAAGGGCATGGAAGGGGAAGCAACAGCTCATCCTCTCCTAGGTAGCAAAACCATCTTGACTATGGGCCCCCCTCACCTACATGTAAAGCTATTATATTCAAAGAATTGCAACACCACTCTACTGATATTACAGTATGAAGCAAAAGAACCAAGCAACAAAGGTGCCATCACTCACTTAGGATTGGGCCATATTCAGGAACCACCTTGTCTTGGCTACCTCTTAAAACCCTTGTGTGTTTGATGTGACCATTTCTTTTATTTTGCCATCATAGTTGGTTTGTTTGGGATGAGAGAAGCGTGGCTGCTTTCGTACAGATATGGCAACGCACCTCTCTAAAGGTTGTGCGTGGTAATGCAGCTTGGCAAATCACTTCAATGGATCAGAACTGTAATACAGACTCCACCTGTGGACAAGTGTTGCACTGTTTCTGGCAGAAAGTGGCCTTCTTTTTCTAACCTTGGTCAACTCTTTAATTGTAAGGCTTTGGTTACTTGTGTGGTTTTTGTCTGAGATATGGCTTTTTTATTTTTTCCTAATTGTAGGGAAACCGAAATAGAAGACCTAAAATCTCAGCTCGCTCGCATGAGAGAAGACTGGATTGAAGAGGAATGTCATCGTGTGGAGGCCCAGCTCGCCTTGAAAGAAGCCCGGAAGGAAATCAGACAACTAAAGCAGTTCATTGAGACCATGAAAAATAGTTTAGCTGAGAAGGATAAAGGAATTCAGAAATATTTTATAGACATCAATATTCAGAACCGGAAGTTGGAGACTCTGCTGCGTAGCATGGAGCTGGCTCAAGATGGGGCATTTAGAGAGGACTCGTGTTTGGACTACATATGTAACTCTCCAGGGGCGTCTCTTACAGAAAGTGCCATTTACGATAAAATGTCGGATGCACTTCTAATGGAAGACCAAGCAATGGAGGAAATGGCAGATTGTGACCTCCTGAATGATGATCTGGCAAACAGAGACTGTTTGTATGATGATGTCATCATGGACACCATGAGTGATGGAAGTCTGACAAATTTGAATTCTACCGCATTGCAGGGCATGGTCGGCTTTGAAAAGGAGAGGGAGAAATTTAACTCCAAATGGGCTCAAGGTTCAAGTTGGGTGGAACAGGCAATCCAGACCGATATTGTTCCTTACAGCCTTGATCTTGAAAATCTCATCCTGAAGATCTTCAAATCTCATAATGACAAGCTGATTGGTCCGTCTTCTGTTTTGCAGGGGCTCCAATTGAAGTGTTCTACTAACTTAATAGATTTGACCCCCGATGATCCAAATTCTGCCATACTTTTATCCCCGGATTCTCAGCACAATGATTCTCTTCTAATTCCCATGTCAAACCGTGCCATGAAAGAACTTGATTTTGATGGACCTTCAGTTCAGCTGTCAAGTACAGACACAGCACAGACCTGTGTAGCCGAGAAACACTGGAGTGACTGTTTTTTGACCGACCTCCTGGCTGTGGCTGTGCCTGTAATTCCTTCAGTTTTATGGGCATTCACTACCCAAAGAGGAAATCCTGACCCGGTGTATAGTTTTGGTACGATGATGCGAGGTTGTTGCTTGATCGCTCTACATACCCTTCGGAAAACCTCAACCAACACTTTTATTTAATTCTTGACGTTTTGAACTTTGACCTATACCATCGACTGGACAGTGTCCTGTCCTACTGCTTAAAGGGGAAACTGTAAATGATCTCCCAGTTTTTTTTTATCTCTTAAAATGGACCCACTACGTTCCTTATTTTTGTTTTGCTTTTGTTTGGTACTCTCTATGGTTTGTTTGATATATTCACAACCAAAAAGCTAAATATATAGCTCTGGGATTTCAGAAATGTAGACTACCATAAAGCCTTATTCAGGTGGGTGTTTTGTACCAGTGATTAACTGTCCATATTCTAGATATAACACCTGGATCCATGGTGGGTCTGCTGGAACTGAGCTTACAGCAGCATAGCCGTCTGATTCAGTTCAGTGGGGGATCCCGATGTTGCATCCAAACTACGTATGGTTGAAAGTGTACAATGCGCTCGTCTGAATGAGAGTTTTTACTCATTTGCCATCTCTGATGCAACACTGCCAGAATATAATGTTAGTGTGTTACTTCCCCTTTAATGACATTTGCTGCAATGCATAAAGCACTTACTAAATTGAATAAATTTCAATTTGGCACTTTTGCACCTAAAATGGTTTTCATTTGCACTTTATCACCTAATTCACTTTACGTTTCTTATTAAATACAAAGGAAAAATAAGAAAAAATAATTCACTTTAGGTTTCTTATTAAATAAAAAAGAAAAGTAAAAATAATTCACTTTACATTTCTTACTAAATGCAAAAGAAAAAATTATAATGAATTGATGGCTTTCCCTCCCCTTTATAAATTGCACTGAATTTGCTCTTGAATGTGACTATTCCAAATCTTGCACTTGTACAATTGACTTTTCCTACTGCTCTTTTTTGCTGTGCTTCTTGTGTGATATTTTTATTTTTTTCTTGCCCTGCACTAGCACCTGAGACATTCACTGACCTCGTCGTACCCTTCCTCTATGTAACCCATTTGCTGGTGTATTTGTGTATGACCTATGACTATCCATTGCATTCCAGATATTCCTAGCAGCGCTGTTCTCCGCACCATTTCATAGTGCCCTGGTTTCCGCTGTAGGTGCGCTTGGCTGTCTGTGAAGTATTTTATTGTTACCTATGGTAATGTAAGTTTTCTTGGTAACTGCATTGTGTCAAAGCATGTTGTACTGAGAGTCGTGCCTGTATTTAAGAGGTTATTGCAAAGTGTTTACAGCGTAACATAGTATGCAAGACGTATTTATAGATCCAGTGTATAGTAAGTATAAGAAATTCTAGAAGTGGACCATTTCCATATTTATTAAGTATATATTATGTGTTGCTGTATGCAAACACAGCTTGCCGGATGTCTGTATGTACAGATTCAATAAAAAAGACCTTCTCTACATCCTGCCTGGAGTATTGACTTGTGATGGGGGGTGTTCTAGAGAGTATCCCCTCTGTCCAGACCAAATCGGCACTATTTTTATTTAGGTTTTAGTGCATTTTTATGTAGTTATTGTTGTGTATTTGTTGTTTATCTTAACAACCCCATTGAAGTCTACAGGGGAAAAAAACTCTATAGAAGGTGCAGACTCCACACTCCTCAACAATTGAAATGCGGTTTTAAAATCTGCACAACAGGTTGATTTTCCGCATGGAAGATTAAAAAAAAGGGGGTCATTTATTAAGACAGGCGTTTTGGACTCTACTCTGGCGTTGGATCGAGCGCCAGTCTAAATGTAAACAAGACAATAGCTGATCTCAGGGAGACCAGCCACAGAAAACACCGCGGAGCCTCATTTAAGAGTCTCAACACAGCAATCCGAAGTGCAAAGCTCCCTGGGAAACTGTAACATACAAAATAACTGTGGCGCCCCAGTTATGGGTCTATAACACAGTGAAAGCCAGATATCCCTCAAAGGAAGGAAAAACTAGCAAAGGGGTGTCTCCATTAGAGATCACCAGACCCACCATATTAAGTGGCCCCCATGTCAAGATCCCGCTCTTTTACAAGCCTTAAGGATGTGACGGGGAAAACCCCAAGCCAGTTATCCATCCACAGACAGCTGTTTCGGGGTGTGGCCCCTCATCCGTGTGGAGTTGGATTCTGGCTAACTGGGAGCAATGCCTTGGAGACTACTCAAACAAGAACTTATTGTCTTGTTTGAGTAGTCTCCAAGGCATTGCTCCCAGTTAGCCAGAATCCAACTCCACACGGATGAGGGGCCACACCCCGAAACAGCTGTCTGTGGATGGATACCTAGCTTAGGTTTTCCCCGTCACATCCTTAAAGCTTGTAAAAGAGCGGGATCTTGACATGGGGGCCACTTAATATGGTGGGTCTGGTGATCTCTAATGGAGACACCCCTTTGCTAGTTTTTCCTTCGTTTGAGGGATATCTGGCTTTCACTGTGTTATAGACCCATAACTGGGGCGCCACAGTTATTTTGCATATCAGTCTAAATGTAAGACCGCTTCCTTGATAGCTTATATTTAGACCATTTTTCTACACCTAAACAAGGTGTAGAAAATGATAAATGAGATGGGCCTTCCCCGTCCACTTTAGACCTAGTGTGAGCTGAGTGGGCAAAAGTCGCAGATTGTGGTGCAACTAACCATTGTGCCCGAATTTGCACATGAAATAAGCCTAATATAGGAGTATTTCGGGATAATAAATGACCCCCAAAGTGTACATGCGATGTCAAAAATCTCACTTTCCTGGGACGGTTACACTGCAGTTTTTCCACACTTAATCCGCATTGTGTGCAGGTAGCCTTAAGGCAGTATTACATTTAGTGATACGGCTGACAATTGTCAGGAGGGAAGTGTTCCTTCCCGCCAATCACCTGCTCGCTAGCAGTGATCTGCTCCACAGTAAAGGGAGGAGTGATCGTTATGCCATGGCTCGTCCTTATAGTGACTTGTTTGCCAGCCGCAGATAGTGATTAGATGCTACGATCTGCTGCCGGCAAACTGATTGACTTTTTTTTTCTTTTTTTAAACGTGCTTAAAAATCTGGATTGCCTGATTTAACAAGTGGCAGTATTAGGCACCTTTCAGATGAGGGAGTGTCACACTCTGAACTCACAGTGCAGCACCTGGCCTGAGCTTCCAGCACTGCAGGGGTCACATAGCATTATATTGATTTATGATGCTATATAACCCTTAGAGGTCTGGAATGTATAGAATAACACTGATGGCATTATGGTAGTGTTATCTAGTAAATTCCAGAACTGTAAGGGTTACATAGCATTATATTGATTTATGATGCTATGTGACCCTGGCAGTGCTGGAAGCTCAGGATGGGTGCTGCGCTGTGAGTCCGGAGCGTGACACTCGCTCGTCTGAAAGGTGCCTAATACTGCCAGATCATAACTAACGAGTGCTGAAATAAATGTTTGTTAGCAATAATCGGCAGGTGTAATAGGGCCTTAGGCTGCAGGCTGAGTCTTACAAGCAATGCTGTCTGGGAAAAAGTATGCAAATTGGCTCTTCTCCAGAAAGAAGTCTCTGTGTCTGTCTCCTGTGCCATTTATTCCTGTTTTTCTTTCTGGAGAGGAGCTGCTTTGCTTGCACGATTTTTCTGATATGCCAGCTTGTGGAGATGTGAGTTCAGAGCTCAGCAGGTATTCTTTTTCGTATCCTCCAATCCTTGTCCCTTTCTCAATGGCGTAGTCCTAGGACAAGGCAAACCTGAAAGGGAAAAAATCAACCACAGTAAATATGATCAAGAAACTTGTAGAGCCAGAAAGTACCCTATGCCTATGGCTCCAGACTGTATTTGTGAACTACAGAAGTGCCCTATTGGTGGGAGCGGAGCAGGAAGAGCATTTATTCTCCCACTTCAAAGAACTGCAACTAGATGAACAAAATGGCAAGAAAACAATCAACCAGAGGAAACTCATGTGTCCTCATTTTGCAGCTGAACAGGAAAAGAAACGCACACATACGGTCGGGACCCAGTAAGAAGAGCCCGCAGCTTGTGTGAGTGCAGTGGGGATGATCCATTGGCGGAGCGAGAGGCGAGGAATTACTAACCTAACAACCTTCCTTCCACAGAGCATTAGAGCAGTTTTCATAAATATCCTGGAGAACCCCTTAGACGGTGAGGGAATGGGGTCACTAACATTGTAAATCTGCAACTGAAATTTTGGGATGTGTGAACATGCCCTAGATTAGAGAAACATGGTTGCTTTCTTCCAGAAGCAGTGCCGCACCAGCCTCCACTGTAGTAACACAGCCTGCGGACCGGTCTCCTCATGGAGGAAGAAAAAGGCACACACTGTAGGTTCTTCAACTACATGGATGCTCATAGCACAGGTAGAAAAGCTTCATATATGCAGACGTTTGTTAAGGGGTGTGTGCCTTTTATAAATCGGGTGCAGTTCTCTCCATCCCCCTTATCTATATACACCGGCACAAACTAAGTCATTAATAGTCCTACTAAATGCCTGATGTTGAATTCGATCTGAAAGAACATTCTAGAAAGTCTTATAAATAAGAGCAAAGTAATGCTGGGAGCCCCCTAGTGGGCAAAATAAATAAAACAACTGACCGCAGATTTCACTAGAGGTCAAAAGACCGAAGTGTGCAGCCTCCCAAAATGCAGGTGCAATCGGCACCCATGATAATGCAGCTTCCGGGCTCGCTCACTCTTGTGTATGAAAATATGGATCAAATGATTTCAGCCCCCCCCCCCTTAAAGGTTTCCGTGGTGCATGCCGTCCTAGAACTTAGTTAGGGTCCGTAGTAACAGAATTGCCAGAAAAGCCGAACATCAAAACAAGAAGTTCGCTCATCACTACCTAAAGCCCTTTTTGAATATGGGCACCACATTTGCCTTGCGCCAGTAACTGGGTGTATTCATTAAACCAATGAGGACGGCACTGTTTAGGCTACATGCACACGACCGTTGCCTGCCTCCGCGTCCGCTCCTCCTTGAAATTTTGCGTCCGTCAAAAAAAACGGATGACGGACCGTTTTTTTTGACGGATCTGATTTTTATGGAAGATCCATTGTAAAAATGCCTATCCTTGTCCGCAAACGTGAAAAAAATAGGACATGCACTATTTTTTTGACGGAATGAAAACACGGATCACGGATGCGGAACAAAAACGGTTGACCATCCGCATTTTTTGACGGACCCATTGAAATGAATGGGGAAGCATCCTATCCGTGAAAAAAAACGGAACGGACACGGAAACAAACAACGGTCGTGTGCATGGGGCCTTAGTCAGCTTGTACAGTTAAAGGTCTTATCCGGGAATGTATATTGATGACCTATCCACTGGATAGTATACCATGTGTCGATCGACACCACAGAAGAAATAGAGTGGAGGTGCATGTGTAGATAACTTGAAAAAAGGGCCGGCACTCGCTGTTAGTATATAGTCTTGCTGTGATTCATTGCCACATTAGTGATGCGTTTCGGCACACAATGTGCCTTTCTCAAACTGAGGCACGTTGTGTGCCGAAACGCATCACTAATATGGCAATAAATCACAGCAAGACTATATACTAACAGCGAGTGGCGGCCCTGTTTTCAAGCTATCCTCTGGATAGGTCATCAACATCAGATCGGCAGTACAGTATTATTCTGAAGTTTTAAACGAATCGACTTTGGATTAAGCATCCGAAGGTCACTTCGCTCAACTCTATTCAGAATCGTTTTATGGGTTCTACAGGCACTGACTAAAACAGGAGTGTCATGTCAGGAGAGACAACAGGGCCTATTAGTAGGTCACACTGAAGGCATGCAGGAATTTTCTTTATATTTGCGCCAGGACAAATCCCTTTAAAAGGGTATTCCCCTATTAGAAAGTGGTAGTGTATATGTCATCCCTCTACAATTGGCAGCCTGACCTCTAGGACCCCTACTGATCCTGAGAATGAAGGGGCACCAGCACTTTTGTAGTGCTGCGCCCTCTTGCCTGTTTTTTTCTGCGCAGTATTGCAGAGGCTACAGTTCTCCTACACAGGAAACTCAGCACTGCAGCCGGGAATCCCAGAGGCCATGCCAGTCAAAGTGATGGCATATCCTGGCGATGTGCCAGCAGTTTATAAAGTAGGAAAACTCCTTCTAAGTCTCCTTTACATACATTTTTTGTCTTTAAATGTATAACTACTACATAGCAATGGTATGTGCAACTCTCATCTCAACCGCCTCTATCTCAGGCTGTGTATTGGCTAGAATAGGGATATTGGTCTTCCTTTAAAACGAAGATTCCCAGCTTTGACCTGGAGATCTATGGAGTCTGTATTAAAGAGATTATCCTGGAAAAGTTAATGATGACGTACCCTCAGGATAGGTTGTCATTATCAGATCAGCATGGTCCAAGTCCCGACACCTCCACCGATCAGCTGTTTCAGGGAGACGCTGCACTCACCAAAGCGCTGGTGGGCGATGCAGGCTCCCGACAGCTTTCCGAGCACGGCACCATACATCATATAGTGGCAGTGCTTGGTATTGCATCTCAGTCCTATTAACCTGAATGGTGCTAAGCAGCAGCTAGGTCATGTGACTGAGGTACAGTGATGTCACATGGCCTAGGTAGAGACTGCAGCACTCAAGGTCTCTTCGAAAAGCTGATCGGCGGGTGTCCTGGGTGTCACACCAAACGGGTCTGATACTGATGACCTATCCTGAGGATGTCAAATAGCTTTTCCTGGATAACCCCCTTTAAAGCCCTTTGTGGAAAGGAAACATCTCATAAGTCCTTTAGCTACTGAAGTGCCTCATTGTCAAGCAGGGATGCTCAACCAGCAGCCCTTCAGCTGTTGCAAAACTACAAGTCCCAGTGTGCCCTAATAGCTGTAGGCTGTCCAGGCATGCTGGGAGTTGAAGTTTTGCAACAGCTGGAGGGCCGCAAGTTGAGCAATTCCAGGTTTAAAGTAACACCAGGCCATGCCTTTTTGCCCTAAAGGTATATGTAAAAGGAAAAATCTCAAAAGGTTTTTCCTCTCCAAACCAGCACAAGCTGTTGGATGAGCTGCCGTGCTCGCTAAAGGTGTAATTATCAGGAAAGTGGACGCAGGAGTTTGTTGACAAAGCACTTTAATCCCCGTGCGCGCTAGAATCACGGAAGTGAAGGCACTTGGAAGCTGGCCATGTCCTAATCTCACCAGTCTGGCTTGATTGAGGTCATATAGGTCATCATAAGCCAGTCCAAAATGCGCTATTTTCTTCAAAGTGTTCTGCAGTTCCTTTTAACTCCCAGGACTCCCGCCGATCAGCAGTTTCAGAAAGCAGTAGCGCTCCAGCCTTCTCTCCGTTTCACTGGCCAATCAAGTGAATGGAGCTTAGCCGCGTCCAGGCCAGTGATAGTAGTCGGGACGTCACTGGTACTGTGGTAAACAGCGAGAAGGCGGCTGCGCTCCTGGAGCGTCACTGCCTTATCAAAATGCTGGTCTGCGAGTGTCCCGGGTGTCGGACCCCCCGCAGATCAGATGCCGATGATCTGAAAAACCCCTTTCAGTTCAAGTCTTCTTCTAACAGGCTGGTGGTATCAGGAGCATGCACAGTGCAGTGATGAAAGCAGTGCAAGCTCCAGAATACACCACAAGCAACTAGAAGCCAATCTTAGATGTGTGGGATTTTACACTGGCTTCAGACAACATACTCTGCTTGACCGATATCCCTGAGAAGAAACTGGGCCATGGCTTGTTAGGCTCTTCTCTAAAATGTTTCCACAACTCCAACCAGGTGGTCATCATACGGCACATACAGGGATTAACGTTCTCTTCTTCACACAACCCTTCTTCCACATTTTCTAACCAAGTATGGAAGCTAATCTAGTGGTAAGGAAAAAACGGCTCCTTTAAAGGGGTTGTCCAGCATTTTATTACGGATGACCTATTCGTAGGATCAGTGGTGCTCCGACACCCGCGCGGATCAGCTGTTCTGTGTTCGCTTCAGCTATGTCCACTGTGTAGTGGACGGATTGGTTACTCCCGCTGAAGTGAATGGGAGCAGCGCTGCAGTAATCTGGTCTGTCCACTACACAATGGAAGGTGCTGGAGCTACTCCAAAACAGCGGTAAGACCCCTGTCAGTCAGATATTCATCGCCTATTCCGTGCATAGGCCATCAACAGTGAAATCCTAGACGACCCCTTTAAAAGACAAAACAACCATAACAATCACATTATAGGAAATTCTTTAAAATTCTTTAATAATTACATGTCACACAGCATAATTGAGCAGTCGATTTCCACCAATAATTATTTACACCTTTTTTTTTTTCTTTAATCTTTTAATTGTACGAGTTCCATGCGCTAGTCTGAGGAGGCAAAGGAATCATCTGGTTCTGTAATCCAAAGTCTTAAAAAGTTAATAAAGGGGCTGTGAGTTCCCATAAATCCCAGTGACCGTGTGCGGCGAGTGTTTCCATCCACCGATAAGGAAATATTGTAAGACAGAGAGAAGGGTTTGTCCGATGAGCGGCTCCCGCTGCATCCGGATCCGTGGCCTGTTAGGATAATTTCACTCCGATTTTGTTCTGTTCCTTCTTCATTTGCCTCTGCACCTCTTTTTCCATCTTCTTTCTTTGCTGCTCTGCCGTTCGTTTCTCCCGTTCAGCTATTTTCTGTTGCCTGTTTAATGATTTCAAGAATGAGAGCAACGTGAAGGGACACTAAACACGTAATCAAAAGTGAGAAACAAAGACATATCAAGGGCTGCCCCTCCTCCGCACAATCCTGTGAAGGACCCCCCCCCCGCTATAGGAGACAAACTGTTAAAGGGGTTGTCCAGGATCCTGATATAGATGGCCCATACCGAGGATAGGCCATTGGTCTGGGTCCGACTCCCGATCAGCGGCTTCAGGAGGCCAGAGTCATCACTCATATGCCCTAGTGCAGTGATGGCGAACCTATAGCACGGGTGCCAGAGGCAGCACTCAGAGCCCTCTCTGTGGGCACTCGCTCATGGTGTACCAATATGCCCTAGACTTTTCCTGCCATTCATCAGCGCAGGGTGCACTATGAACAGGCAGAGCACTGAATGTAAGCCGGCTATTATAGCTAAATGATAAAGTACATGGGAGATATTCTATACTGGACTGTAGTATTCAGGGTAAATTGTCTTGTTGGCACTTTGCTATAAATAAGTGGGTTTTGGGTTGCAGTTTGGGCACTCAGTCTGTAAAAGGTTCGCCATCACTGCCCTAGTGAATGGGCATGAGCTTCAATATTAAGCACAGCCACTAAAACAATAAACGGCGATAATTCGGTAAGCTGCGAGGAGGAGGCGGCGGCAGAGATCTAGTCTTCTTCAAGCAGCTTATCATCGGACAGCAGTCTGACACTCACCAATCAGATACCGATGATCTAGCCAGGGGATAGGACACCAATATCAAAATCCCGGACAACTCCTTTAAGCCAGGCCCCCTTGGCACCCACCTACTAAGGCTTTTTCAGTAGAAATGGTGGAGCTCTAAAGGAATATAACCAGTGCACCAGGGCGTGATTAGCTCCGGCTACTAATACCTTTCATTTCTAAGTGTTCCTTTAATTACCAAAGACTAACAACATTTTAGTTTTGATGTACTATAGCCCCAGAAACCCCAGAGGTAGAGCAGGAGCACTGATGAGGTACCAGGTATCCCAACTATACTCCTCGGTCATGTCTGCAACCTGTGTATCCAAGCTGTATCCAAGCCATGTCTTCTATTCATGCAGCAAAGCGCAGACCCAAGGACCTGAATCCACTTTTTGCTGCCACGTCCCTTCAGATTAGTGAGGCACACGGCTATCACCAAACATGACAAGTCTCCAACCTACCTGGCTTGTAACGGCCGGTGTGTGTGTATATGGGGACAATGATGTGAACGGTAAGGTGAGGAAGCTGGATTTCACATTTTCCCATACTATATATCCTACTGCATGTCGAGGAGGGGTCTACCACTACATGACCCGGAGCGGGACTCTGCGAAGTGAGATCGGCAGATCTAGGCCATCATGACATGGTCGATTGCTGCGCTGGAAATGTATGATCAGCAGAAGCTTCCCCAAGTGATAACCCCTTCTCGAAAGCCTGCCGCCCTGGTGATGCTCTTCCCGAGACCATGAAGTTTGTCGAGTAAATTTACCGTAAGTTCTTCAGTAAACCTGCAAATGTTTCTCTTCCTGCCCTGATCCCAAGTTATATCATGTGTCCTGCTCCAGGCTTATCCAGAGCTGTACATGGGATTCTGCTGGAATGTGTCAGCACCAGGACAGGCAGCCTCGCTGCGATCCTATGTTGTGCGGTACACGGGAGGAGACGCCACATCTCCCGAAATGCACTGCAGCAGATCATGGTCTGGACTGAGGGGCAACCATACTGAAGGCAGAACAATACACATGGTAACTCAGTAGAAGGGCAAGTATTAGGCTAGGTTCACACAACGACATTTGTCGCGCAACAAAAAGTCGCACTATTGTCGCGCAACAATTTTTATAATGGGAGTCTATGGTATCACATTGCGACATGCAACATGCTGCGACTGCGACAGTTGCAAAAAATCCATTCAAGATCGGTTTTTCTGCGACTGTCGCGTCGCAGTCGCAGCATGTCGTATGTCGCAATGCGACACCATAGACTCCCATTATGGAAATTGTCGCGCAACAATAGTGCGACAAATGTCGCAGTGAAGTTGTGCCCTATTTGTCGCGCGACAAATGTCGTCGTGTGAACCTAGCCTTACCAAGCTGAAACTAAACTTCTCCCTGCTGCATGCGGACGGCAGTGAGCTCCTGGAAAATGACCACCGTTTACCCAAAACAGATGGCAGCTGTCCAAAAAGTCACCACCTTTATTTACATCAGGAAACGCCCAATGACCCAGACACACAAAATGACATCTGTAAAGCAAGTCAACCATCATTTACATATTAAATTAGATTCCGACATTAGGAACATCACTTAGAGACGTGCTGCCGGACAGGTTATAACACAAGGGAGGAACCCGTCACCAGTTTTATGCTGCTCTACCAGGATCACTTTCTTGAACAAACACAAGTCATTTTGCTAAAATCTGGACTGAACAGCTCCAGCGTGAGACCACCACCGAAGACCACTCCGTATAGTAGGAGCTTGGGAGTTCTTATACCTTACAGGTTCCTGGCTCTCCCGGCGCCCCTACCGCGGTGAACAGGGCTGGGCCTTACTTTTTAAGTCTCTGTCCAGATTTCAAAATGAATTCTGATTTAATATAGCAGGAGTGTTGCCTATACAGGATCCTCTAGAGCAGTGATGGCTAACCCTTCGGCACTCCAGCTGTGATGAAACTACGACTCCCAGCATTCTCCATTTCTGTGGAGTTCTGAGAACAGCCAAGCAAGTGTGCATCTTGGGAGTTGTAGTTTTACCATCACAGCTGGGATGCCGGAGGCTAGCCATCACAGCTCTAGAGCAAAGAGCTCTTTCTGGAGGACTTTTCCTCAAGCAACTCATTGAGTAAAATGGACAATGTGTAATGCTTCATTCCCCCTGTGGTGGCGCTGCAGAGAAACAACCTTTTCCCACAGATTGCAGATGATCGCTGGAGGACACTGATCTGCTTTATTAAGGAGGAAGCGTAGGCCATCTTCACGTCTCCGTTTAGGAGATCCAGCAGGCTGGCCCAGCACAGAGCACTTTACCGCCGGATCCCCAATGCAATGAGTTCCAGTGGTGATGTGGACGATTTCTGAGATAAATGCCAGGCTTAGGCCAGACAAAAACCGTTGCAAGCAAGTTTTTTTCCGGCCAACTGCCGGCATTTGCATCGGCTCTCCGAAGATGCGGAGATGTGAACGCAACAAAGACTGTCCAAAGCAAAGAAGCCATTTAAAGAGGACCTTTCATTGGTCCAGACATTATCAAATAAGTAGGGGGTTGTGTAGGGCATAGTGCATGGAGGTAAGATCACTTACGAGTATATCTGTGCAGTGCTCCGTGCCCCCCTTTAACTTTTCCTGCCTGGTATGCAAATGAATATCATCGGTACAGGGAGGAGGAGACCGCCCTGTTTTTCAATGGGCGTCTCCTTCTCCCTGGCTATAGTGCGGTCCAATCGCAGAGGAGAGCGTCACAGCTAGGGAGAAGGAGACGCCCCATTAAAAAACAGGGCAGTCTCCTCCTTCCTGTACCGATTATATTCAATTACATACCAGGCAGGAAAAGTAAACGGGGGCATAGCGGGGGAACAGAGCGTCACAGATAAACTAGTAGGTGATCCTACATCCCTGCACTATGCCCTACACAACCCCCTACTTATTTCTCAATGTCTGGACCCACGAAAGGTCCTCTAAGTATCCACAATTATTCTAGGACGAGGGTATTATACAGAGGCGCCGGTCACACACACAATTTTATTGCCTTCAGTAAGGAGTTATTACCTTAGAACCTCTTCGGCCTGCCAGGCAGCGTCTTCCTCCCAAGCGTTTGAGTTTTCTTGCCATGTTTCCAAGTCGCCCAATTCTGCCTAAAAACATAGAAGGTCAACCCCTTAGTGGGAGTAAAAACTGGCGCCTCCTCAGAAGCGGAGCTCCCACCATAGCAGATCACGGACACTCCACTCCTCAGACAATGCTTCCCCTGAATTTATTATTTTTATTAAGTAGTAAAACATAAAAACTATATACGTTAGGCGTCATTCTAACCGTACCCACAGAATAAAGACAGCGCGCTATTAACACAGGGACTGCAGGGAAAACCAAACTCAAAAAGCAGGATTGCAGGGTTTTTCCAATATCACTCCACAAAGATTATTAGTAGACTGAAAGGTGCTAGGAAACAAAAAAAAAATACAATCCCTCATACAGCTTTGTGAATAGAAGATGTAAAATAGTTTTAGCTCTTGGAAGGCAAGGAGAAAGTGAAACCATACAAAGGAAAAGGTCTGCTGTGCTCGGGGGTTTAACCCCTTAAGGCAGGGATGCCCAACCTGCGGCCCTCCAGATGTTGCAAAACTACAACTCCCAGCATGCCTGGACAGCCTACAGCTATCAGTCTACAGCAGGGCATTGTGGGAGTTGTAGTTTTATAACAGCTGGAGGGCCGCAGGTTGGGCATCCCTGCCTTAAGGACACGGCCATATTTCACCTTAAAGGGCTGCTGTCACCCCCAAAATGCTTTTTTCATCAGCTGATATTAGCTATTTGCTAATGTCAGCTGATCTCAAACAAATAAACCGCAACTTTTAAGTTTGATCGGAAACTGCAAAAAGCGCTGCAAACCGCAGGTCTGAATTGACCTGCGGTTTGCAGCGATCGCCGATATGGGAGGGTCACAGGACCCCCCCCCCTCGGCATTTGAACATGGTTCCTGCTGCACGATCGGAGCCTTAAGGACTCGGACATCAGGGCGTACCCATATGTCCTTAAGGGGTTAAAGGGGACATTTCTTATAAAATTCAATTAAATTAAAAAAATGACTGATCCTCACTTACTGTAGGGCTTGGCAAAGCCATGAATGCTGAGAAAGGCCCTCTACCAATCACTCTACTTAGCAATGAATGGCTGAGCGAGTCTTTTTGCCCTTTGTTGGACCCATGATCATATGTACCCACCATGCTGAGAAAAATAAAGTTGTAATATACGCAAATGAGCCTATGGGAGCAACAGGGGCCTTGCAGTTACACTTGGAGGCTCTGTTCTCTCTGCAACTGCAGAGCCCTCTGCACTTTTCTTGACAGGGTCAGGCAGTGTAGTCGGGGCCACATTTGGATCTATCAAAGTGCAGGGGCTCATTTGAATATATTAAAACATCATTTTTCTCAGCAATGCGGACACATATGACCATGGGACCAACACAGATGCCTTCAGCTGCCGAGTGCACATGTAACAGGTCAGCCAGTGTCATAGGGACAAATCTGCTGACAGATGCCCAACAGCTTCTGATCTCTTTTTCTTACCAAAAACAAAACAAAAAAAAAAAAAACCACAACTCTCTCGAACCATCTAAATCACTAAAACAGGAGGGTAGCAAGGAAGCACTGAAAAACTAAGAAAAAAAATTAAATATGTAAAAAACTAATAAAAGCAGCCAAACTAAAGACCGAGAGATTAATTGTCAAGGAGAGCAAAACTAACCCTAAATTGTTCTTCAGTTATATAAATGGTAAAAAGTATAAATCTTAAAGTGTCGGCCCTTTACAGAGTGATGAGAAGAAAGCAAAGCTATTAAATATGTTTTTCTCCACTGTATTTTCTGAGGAGAATAAACTGTCAGATTAGGGGTGGGACGATATGGCGATATAGACGATATGCGATATGAATTTGTGCCACGATATCGATTTCATCTATATCGCCATATTGCGGTAGAACATGGTATGCGCCGCTCTCGGCGCACACCATGTTCTCCTGAGCCGGCACAGTGGAGAAGGAGGGAGTCGCTCCCTCCCCACTGAGAGCCACCAATGAGAGCGGAGGAAGGGAGGGACTGTAGCCACTGCCACCAATGAGAGCCGAGGAGGGGAGGGACTGTGGCCACTGCCACCAATGAGAGCGGGGCAGTGCAGAACGTCACAGGCAGGGAGAAGGAACGCCCAGGGAGAGAGGCTGATGTCTCCTCCCTGCTGTTCCCACCATGTGACGGGGGCCAGAGCGGGCGAACAGATATAATAGTAAGTGCCCCCTATGTGCTGCTACCTAATGTAAGGTCCTATAGGCCTGTATGTGCAAGCCATATCCCATACCCGGCTTCTATGACTGCCTGCTGGGTTCCGCCGCAATTAACCCCTCAGAACCTGAGGGGTTAATGGCGGTGGATCGCAGAGTGCAGTCACAGCGGACCAGTATGGTATATGGCCGGCACATGCAGGCAACGTTTCTATTCACTCATTGGTGGCAGTTGTGATCGGAGCCCCGAGCAGTGCAATGCTGGGGCTCCGTTATGTTACCGTGGCAGCCAGGACACTACTGATGTCCTGGCTGCTATGGTCAGCTCCCTGCTGCTGTGTGCACAGAGCACAGGGCAGCAAGGACAGTGTCAAGTCCTATTTACCCTGACAGAGATCTATCAGGGTGAATAGGACAAGGGTTCTAGCCCCTAAGGAGGCTAAATAGTTATTAAATAAAAAGTTGTAGGAAAAAAAAAAAAATAATAATTTTAACAACCTTCCCTCCAATATAGAAAATATATATCGCGATATATATCGCACATGCTTCATACTATATTGCAATATAAATTTTAGGCCATATCGCCCACCCCTATGTCAGATGAAATGCGGAATGTAAACGTAAATTCCCCATTAAAAGTGCCCTGTCTGACCCAGGAAGAAGTAGAACTGCGACTTAACCCCTTAAGGACGCATGACGTACCGGTACGTCATGGTTTCCGAGTCCTTAAGGACCCATGACGTACCGGTACGTCATATTTTCAAAATGCAAGTGCGGCGCGGCAGGGGTTAATTGTAACAGGATGTCCGCTGAAATCATTCAGCGGGCATCCTGTCACTACGCCGAGGGGGGTCATTTGACCCCCCCGTATCGGCGATCGCAGAAAACCACAGGTCAATTCAGACCTGCGGTTTACTGCGTTTCCGGTCCATTCGGGTCTCCGGTGACCCGATGAACCGGAAAAGAATGGTGATCGGTGGTGTGATATCACACCACCAATCACCGTTCTTGGAGTAAGGGACGGTTGTGGCGGTGCTGGGATCCGATTGGTCGGGGAGAGAGGCGGGAGATTCAAACTCCCGGCGCTCCTCTCTCCCCTCCTCTTCCTGCTGCTGCCGAGTGAGGATCGCACCCGCACAGCTCCAGCACCGCTCCAGTCACCCCCCCCCCTGGCTGGCTCCCATCACCCTCAGCCATCAGGTAGGTTAGGGTCAGCGAGGGAGAGGTATCTTAGGCAGGGCTAGAAGGGATAGTTAGTGTTAGTAAAAAGTTTTTGTTTTATTTCAGTGCTGGTTGTGGTGGTTGGGGTCCACAGCACTTAGCTGTGAGACCCTAAACCCACCCAGGGGTGCTGACCCAAGCAGGTCGGAGTACCTCGGGAATTGGAGGCGCCCGGGTCGTCCCTGGCCAACATTTTCCAGGTGTGGTCCCCCATACTGGAAAAAAGGGACGAACCCAAAAAAGATGCAGAGTGTGTCACAAGAGGGGGATTCGGAAGGACACCACCACTCAGTGTGACACTTGCGATCATCCGGGCCTCTGCGTTATCAATTGCTTCAGGAGTATCACACTTCCATGGAGTACTAAATTTTTATAATTCCCGACAGTCCCCTAGAGAACATAAAAACTATGGCTCTCAGACTTTGTAGACACTGGAACAAATTTTTGTCACAAAAATATTAGTTTTAGTGCAGGCATCCTCAAACTGCGGCCCTCAGATGTTGTAAAACTACAACTCCCAGCATGCCCAGACAACCTACAGTGGGAATTGTATTTTTACAACATCTGGAGGGCCGCAGTTTGAGGATGCCTGCTTAGTGTCTCAAAGTATGAGAGCCATATATATTGGGCATACGTAATATATTGGCCACGTACGTAAAAAACTTGTCTATAAATATACCCCATAAACTAGCCCTTCGATAAATGCCGTCCAAAAAATCTAATAAAAACTATGTAAAAAAGCCATTTTATTTTCACCTTGGATCCCAAAAAGTGTAATAAAAAGCCATTAAAAAGTCATATGCACCCCAAATAGTGCCAATCAAACCGCCATCTCATCCCATAAAAAATGAGCCCCTAAATTAGATAGTCGCCCAACCAAAAAAATAAAAATTTAGCTCCCAGGCTATGGAGATACTAAAATAATTTTTTTGTTCCTCAAATGATGATATAGTATAATTTGTTTAGATTTTACATGAAGTAGACATATTAGGTATCGCGCGTCCGTAACAATCTGCCCTATAAAAATAACATTTAACTTAACCCCCGGATGAACAGGGTTAAAAATAAAATAAAAACTGTGTAAAAAAAGCCATTTTTGTCACCTAACATCAAAAAAGTGTTATAGCGAGCGATCAAAAGTCATATGCACCCCAAATAGTGCCAATAAAACCGCCATCTCATCCCGCAAAAAATGAGCCCCTATATTAGACAGTCACCCAACCAAAAAAAAAATGTAGCTCCCAGGATATTGAGATACTAAAATTATTTAATTTGTGTTCCTCAACTGATAATATAGTGTAAAATCTAAACAAATTATAAAAAGTAGACATATTAGGTATCTCCACGTCCGTAACAATCTGCCCTATAAAAATAACATTTAACCTAACCCCCCCGGATGAACAGCATACAAAAAAAAAAAAAAAAAATGGAATAACACAATTTTTTGGGCAAAATTTCCATTTCAATCCATTTTCCGGTAATAAAGCAAGGGTTAACAGCCAAACAAAACTAAAAATTTATTGCCCTGATTCTGTAGTTTGCAGAAACACCCCATATGTGGTCGTAAATGGATATATAGCCACAAGGCAGGGCATAGAACGAAGGGAACGCCATATGTTTCTTGAAGGCAGATTTTGATGGATTGGTTTATTTACACCATGTCCCATTAGAAGCTCCCCTGATGTAGCCTAGACTAGAAACTCCAAAAAAGTGACCCCATATAAGAAACTACACCCCTCAAGGTATTCAAAAATACTTTACAAACTGTATTAACCCTTTAGGTGTTCCACAAAACTTAATGGCGAATGTAGAAACAATTTTAAAATTAAAATTTTTTGTTATCTTTCCTCAAAAAAGTGTAATATAGAGCAACCAAAAATCATATTTATCCTAAAATAGTACCAAAACAACAACCACCATATCCTGTAGTTTCCTAGATGGGGTCACTTTTATGGATTTTCTACTCAAGGGGTGCAGCAGGGGGCTTGAAAGGGTACATGGTGTAAATAAACCAGTCCCATAAAATCTGCCTTCCAAAAAACATATGGCGTTCCCCTTCTTCTATGTCCTGCCGTTTAGCCAAATAGTAGTTTAGGACCACATAGGTAGTGTTTCTGCAAACTACAGAATCAGGGCAAGCCATATTGAGTCTTGTTTGGCAGTTAACCCATTTTGTCCAGTAATAAAGTAAGGGTTAAAATGGAAATTTTCCCAAAAATTGAAATTCTGAAATTGTTTCTCCATCTGCCACTAACTCTAGTGGAACACCTAAAGGGTTAACAAAGTTTGTAAACCCAGTTTTGAATACCTTGAGGGGTGTACTTTCTTAGATGGAGTCACTTTTTGGAATTTCTATTCTAGGGAGTGCAACAGGGGGCTTGAAATGGGACATGGTATAAACAAAACCAGTCCCATAAAATCTGCCTTGCAAAACCCATATGGCGTTCCCCTGCTTCTATGTCCTCCCGTTTGGCCAAACAGTAGTTTAGGACCACATATGGGGTGTTTCTGCAAACTACAGAATCAGGGCAACCCATATTGAGTCTTGTTTGGCAGTTAACCCTTACTTTATTACTTGAAAAAATGGATTAAAATGGAAATTTTTCCCAAAAATTGAAATTCTGAAATTGTTTCTCCATCTGCCATTAACTCTAGTGGAACACCTAAAGGGTTAACAAAGTTTGTAAACCCAGTTTTGAATACCTTGAGGGTGTACTTTCTTAGATGGAGTCACTTTTTGGAATTTCTATTCTAGGGAGTGCAACAGGGGGCTTGAAATGGGACATGGTATAAACAAAACCAGTCCCATAAAATCTGCCTTGCAAAACCCATATGGCGTTCCCCTGCTTCTATGTCCTCCCGTTTGGCCAAACAGTAGTTTAGGACCACATATGGGGTGTTTCTGCAAACTACAGAATCAGGGCAACCCATATTGAGTCTTGTTTGGCAGTTAACCCTTACTTTATTACTTGAAAAAATGGATTAAAATGGAAATTTTTCCCAAAAATTGAAATTCTGAAATTGTTTCTCCATCTGCCATTAACTCTAGTGGAACACCTAAAGGGTTAACAAAGTTTGTAAACCCAGTTTTGAATACCTTGAGGGTGTACTTTCTTAGATGGAGTCACTTTTTGGAATTTCTATTCTAGGGAGTGCAACAGGGGGCTTGAAATGGGACATGGTATAAACAAAACCAGTCCCATAAAATCTGCCTTGCAAAACCCATATGGCGTTCCCCTGCTTCTATGTCCTACCGTTTGGCCAAACAGTAGTTTAGGACCACATATGGGGTGTTTCTGCAAACTACAGAATCAGGGCAACCCATATTGAGTCTTGTTTGGCTGTTAACCCTTGCTTTGTTCCTGGAAAACATGGATTATATTGGAAAATTTTCCAAAAATTGAATTTCTTAAATTTTATGTCCATTTGCCATTAACTCTAGTGGAACACCTAAAGGGTTAACAAAGTTTTTAAAATCAGTTTTGAATACCTTGAGGGTGTATTTTCAAGAATGGGGTCATTTTTGGGTGGTTTCTATTATGTAAGCCTCACAAAGTGACTTCAGACCTGGACTGGTCCCTAAAAAGTGGGATTTGGAAAATTTCAGAAAAATTTCAAAATTTGCTTCTAAACTTCTAAGCTATGTAACATCCCCAAAAAATAAAATGGCATTCCCAATATGCTCCAAAAATGAAGTAGACATATGGGGAATGTGAAGTTATAACTATTTTTGGGGGTATTACTACGTATTAGAGAAGTAGAGAAAATGAAACTTTGAAATTTGCTAATTTTTAAAATTTTGGTAAAAATTGTATTTTTATGCAAAAAAATTAACTTTTTTGACCCAATTTTAGCAGTGTCATGAAGTACTATATGTGACGAAAAAACAATCTCAGAACGGCCTGGGTAAGTAAAGGCATTTTAAAGTTATTCACACATAAAGTGACACTGGTCAGATTTTCAAAAAATGGCCAAGTCCTAAGGGTGAAATAGGGCTGAGTCCTTAAGGGGTTAAAAAGATTAAAATAGACAAATCGCCAGGACCAGATGGCATACACCCCCGTATCCTAAGGGAATTAAGTAATGTCATAGCCAAACCCTTATTTCTGATATTCAAGGACTCTGTACTGACAGGGAATGTTCCACAGGATTGGCGCATAGCAAATGTGGTGCGAATTCTAAAAAAGGGTCCAAAAACAGAGCCTGGAAATTATAGGCCGGTAAGTTGAACATCTGTCGTAGGTAAACTGAAGAGATGCTATCTTGGAATATCTCAATGAAAATAAGCAAATAACGCCATATCAGCATGGCTTCATGAGGGATCGGTCATGTCAAACGAATTTAATCAGCTTCTATGAGGAGGTAAGTTCTAGACTTGACAGCGGCGAATCAATGGATGTCGTATATCTGGACTTTTCCAAAGCATTTGACACCGTACCTCATAAAAGGTTAGTATATAAAATGAGGATGCTCGGACTGGGAGAAAATGTCTGTATGTGGGTAAGTAACTGGCTGAGTGACAGAAAACAGAGGGTGGTTATTAACGGTACACACTCAGATTGGGTCACGGTCACTAGTGGGGTACCTCAGGGTTCAGTATTAGGCCCTATTCTCTTGAATATATTTATTAATGATCTTGTAGAAGGCTTGCATGCAAAAAAATTTGCAGATGAAACTAAACTGTGTAAAGTAATTAACAGAAGAGGACAGTTTTCTGCTACAGAGGGATCTGGATAGATTGGAGGCTTGGGCAGAGAAATGGCAGATGAGGTTTAACACTGACAAATGTAAAGTTATGCACGTGGGAAGGAATAATGCAAGTCACCCGTACATACTAAATGGTAAAACACTTGGTAACACTGACATGGAAAAGGATCTAGGAATTTTAATAAACAGCAAATTAAGCTGCAAAAACCAGTGTCAGGCAGCTGCCGCCAAGGCCAATAAGATAATGGGTTGCATCAAAAGGGGCATAGACGCCCGTGATGAGAACATAGTCCTACCACTTTACAAATCACTGGTTAGACCACACATGGAGTACAGTGTACAGTTCTGGGCTCCTGTGAACAAGGCAGACATAGCAGAGCTGGAGAGGGTTCAGAGGAGGGCAACTAAAGTAATAACTGGAATGGGGCAACTACAGTACCCTGAAAGGGTATCAAAATTAGGGTTATTCACTTTAGAAAAAAGACGACTGAGGGGAGATCTAATAACTATGTATAAATATATCAGGGGTCAGTACAGAGATCTCTCCCATAATCAATTTATCCCCAGGACTGTGATGAGGGGACATCCTCTGCGTCTGGAGGAAAGAAGGTTTGTACACAAACATAGAAAAGGATTCTTCACTGTAAGAGCAGTGAGAGTATGGAACTCTCTGCCTGAGGAGGTGGTGATGGTGAGTACAATAAAGGAATTCAAGAGGGGACTGGATTTATTTCTGGAGTGTAATAATATTACAGGCTACAGCTACTAGAGAGGGGTCGTTGATCCAGGGAGTTATTCTGATTGCCCGATTGGAGACGGGAAGGAATTTTTTTCCCACTTAAGTGAGGAAAATTGGCTTCTGCCTCACAGGGGTTTTTTGCTTTTCTCTTGATCAACTTGTAGGAAACAGGTCGAACTGGATGGACAAATGTCTTTTTTCCGCCCTATAAACTATGTTATTATGAGTCCTAGCTTTCATATCTCTGGAATTTGGGAGAATGGGAAACCACGTTGCTAGTCAGCTCATTTTATTTTCCGCTATACGACTTACAGCGTAGCACAGTGAGAGCAGCCATTTCCGTACGCTCTGCCATCTAGTGTATGGCGGGACAGGATGAAAGGACTTCTGGTCTAGAGAGGTGCAGGTCCATGAAGCGGGAAAAGCATCTATAATGAATTTACCCTGTGGATATCCCATACATGTCGGAGAGGAGAACAGCTCTTTAATTTACACATCAGGGATGTTTGACATCAGGCATCTCATCAATAACTTACCGATTGAACAAAAGAAATATCCTGTGTCGCCGCCAGTCTGCTTGAAAATCCTAGGCTTCCATCTGGAATACCATAATTGATTGGCTCTCTTTTCTTAACAATGATCTGCAGAGAGAAGATCAAAAACCGCAGCCGGTGGAAGGCCATGAAGGACAGAACGGGGCAAACATGTTCATTATCGCCGCGCACACTGTGACATTTATAATGATCTGCATTACTGAATAGCTTTGAAGACATCGCCATCTGCTGGTCGGATAAAGACACTGCACAATAAAAGACCCACCCCATTCAATTACCACCGAAGTATCAGAGCAGAACCGATCCGCACAGAGTGATCCGAGCTTGGCAGGGTTCAGTGCCACGTAACACTACATTTCAGAGCAAAAGGACAGCAGACAGAAGCTACACCGACCCCCTGTGTGAACACAGCTATAAGATAATGCAGTAATTTGCAGCAATTTACTATGAAATACAAGAGGTTTTCAAAACCCCAACCTCACACGCTGTGGATTTTTAAGGCTTCGTTCCATATCTGTTTTGAGATCCGGATCCTCTACTTCACTGCCGGATCGCCAATGACTGCAATGATGTCCGGCGGTGATCCGGCCGATGAATGCAGAGTTTCGGTCAGACAGGAACTGTTGCATGCCGACAGCCGGATCTCTGAAATGGAGATGTGAACGAAGCCCAAGTCTGCAGCCTGCACATTATGTTCTGTGCCAGACTCTACATGTTACGCAAGGATTTTGCAGCAGGTTTGCCTTGACTTCCCCTTACGGTGGTAAAAAAAAAACAAAAAAAAAAACGGGCAAAGCTATGGGAGACGCCTGTGAAGCCAAGCAGACGTTGGTATAGTGGCAGGTCAGATCGCGCCGCACATACTATCCAGGTCACATTCTCGTGTGTGAACTGACCTTCTGTGTTTTCCTGATGGTCGGAGTCATGTCCTTGAAGTAATCAAGTTCTTCTTCCTCAGAACTCAGAGTCCCATTTCCACCTTCGATCTTCACACTTGTTGGGACCTCATCATCCCAAGAAGTCCACTCCTCCACCTACATGAGATTTACAGGAGAAAGTGAGAGCCACGCAGCAAGAACCTGAACACAGCACGGCATTTTAGGCTCTGATTAAAAAATATGAAACATTTATAAAAACAAAAGGTGCAATGGCACACTGCAGCTAGAGCTCCGTCCTGCCACTATGCTGGATGTTAGATGAGGCATTAGTTTATATTTTGGCCAAATTATGTAAGCCACCCACCACTTCACGGTTGCCTCTCGAGTGGTCCCTAACATTAATTCTTACCTTTTATGGGCCATATCAGCCACACAAAACCCAGGGAGTGCAGGTGCAGCATGCATGCCAGATACACTCTGCTTGTAACCCCGTCTGGTGCCATACAGCGTTCATCAGATCAAGGGATGCAAATACCAACATGCATGCTGAGCCCACTAGTACTTCTCCTGGAACCAAATGGCTTCTGGTAAGTTCTATAAAGCAGACTCAGTTTTATACTGACTTTAAAACCAGCCTACAGGGCGGATTCACTAGTTAGGTGTGCATGACTGCATGGAGGTCATCACGCCTCCCATATATGCTACAAAGGAAAAAAAAAAAAATGGAGGTTGCAGTCAGCACAACCCAATACGCAGGTGCACGTTGCTATGGTGAAATACACATACAAACGTAAAAACAAAGGTGCAATGGCACACTGCAGCTAGAGCTCCGTCCTGCCACTATGCTGGATCTGGCATGCATGCTGCACCTGCACTCCCTGGGTTTTGTGTGGCTGATATGGCCCATAAAAGGTAAGAATTAATGTTAGGGACCACTCGAGAGGCAACCGTGAAGTGGTGGGTGGCTTACATAATTTGGCCAAAATATAAACGAATGCCTCATCTAACATCCAGCATAGTGGCAGGACGGAGCTCTAGCTGCAGTGTGCCATTGCACCTTTGTTTTTACGTTTGTATGTGTATTTCACCATAGCAACGTGCACCTGCGTATTGGGTTGTGCTGACTGCAATCTCCATTTTTTTCCTTAATATTAAACATTTGTCCTACAGTTGGGGGGGGGGGGGGGTGGAACCTGCTGGACCCATCAGTTTTTGGAGGAGGAATCTCATCCACCATTAAAAGTTGAAGCCATAAATACAGTGTCAGTAGAGCTCCCCGAAGGCAGAAAATCTGCGATGGACAGACAGGTGCCGGACCAATACAGTGATTGGAGCCGCTCACATCTGTGTGTCGAAGACTTTCAATCGCTAGATGAAAACAACGAAAGACCTCTTTGAAGATCCGGAAGATCACCAAATCGTACACTTCCCGACTTCAAGGAAATATATGTGATCGGTGGGGGTCTGACACCCCAACCCCCTGCCAATTATCTGTTTGAGAAGGCACCACCGCCTACAGTAGCGCTGCGGCCATCTCGCAGCTTTACCAAGCACAGTGCCGTACATTGCATAGCGGTATCGCATCTAAGCCCCATTCACTTCTATGGGGCTGAGTTGCACCTAGGTCATGTGACTGATGAACGTGACATCACATGGCCTAGGGAAAGCAGTGAGAAGGCCGCTGCGCTACTGTGAGGATCGGTGCCTTCTCAAACAGATAATTGGTGGGGAGAAAAGGACCTCGTTCAGCCGCTCATCTCTCAGGATTGGTCAAGCCAGTCAAAACCACATAGTGACATTTTTTTAATCTATTTTTATTTTCTGATTACAGATTTTTTTATTCCATTTCCTGAACATGTTTATGGGGGCGGCCATCTTGCCTGAATCCCATGGTCCATAGACACAATGGTCAGGAGGGGATCTCAATGACTTTCATGGGAGAGTTTTCTAGGCCTGCTCTGTGACCAGTGCAGAGGACATTGTACAAGGAGAGAATAGATAAGCTCTGACAATCACCTATTGTGAATAGTGAATGCTGTCTTATCTCTACACAGAGGTGATATCAATACAGGCAGGATTAGAATGACAGATCAGCAGATAAGTAAAGTGATCTGTACAGACCAAAAAGTGGCGCCTATTATTAGGCTTAGTGGCCAGGGAAAGAACTGCAGGAATTTATGGTTTTTGTTTAAATAAAAGATTGTGACATGGGAAATTTTATCAAAATTAAAAAAAACTGTATAAAACAGTTATACTTTAGCAAGTGAGTTCACTAGCGCCGTATACACACAAGTATAACGACTGCTTAAACAGTGACTTGACCCAAAGATGAAGGGGACAATCACACAGAGACACCATGGTAGATACAACGTTACATTTCATAAACTGAACGTTGCAAGTTTTTTTTTTTTTTTTTTAAACTGTGCGGTATTAATTAGGCTGAGTTCACATCAGTGTCAGCCTTTCCGGTTTTCTGCATCATTACAGGAGAATGGAAAGGACGGATTCGACACTTAACTGGGCCGAACGGAGCCTACGGACCCCATAGCCTATAATGGGGTCCGTCAGGTTTCTGCACACAGGACATTATAGTCTATGGGGTCCGTGGGCTCAGTTATGTACCGAATCCGTCCTTTCCGCTCTTCTGTTCCTGTAACGGGGCAGGAGAACGGACAGGCTGAACTCAGCCTACGTTGCAACCGTAGCAGCGTGGGCCCCACACTACGGTTTTTCTAGTGGGACCAAGACGGTTCTTTTTGGGATATTTTTATATGTATTTTTTAATCTGTGGATATATTAAGCCTTACAGTAACTACAATCACTTGAGCCAGTCCTATGTCGTTTCATTAGCTACAGGGTAGTAGGTGACGTGGCTCGTGACTCACTGCGCTGCGATCAGCATCTCTTTCTAATATGTTTACAATAAAGAAGTGACATTTTCAGGAGGGTTTTTAAGATTTTAGTGTTGCTGTTAGGAGGTTAAAGGGGTTTTCCGGTAACAATTACTTTTTCTGTAGTGCCCACAGCCGGTTTGAGACTTACCTGCTCCGGTCCTCTGCTGTGTCCATGTCCCAGTCCCCTCACGGTTTACATCTGGCGATGCACGGACATGGTCACATGCACCGCTCCAGCCAACGACTGGCGTCAGAGGTGATGTGGCCACAAGCAGCATGTCACCACCGAAGCCAGTCATTGCAGCACCGGATGTAAACACTGTGGGGACCGATACATGAGTGGAGACAGCGCCCAGCATCGGAGGGGCATGGAGCGGGCAAGTATGAGTTTCCTGTTTCAAGTGGCAGGCTGACGGAATTACATAAAAAGTCATTATAACCCTAGGTACACACCTAAGCGTTTTACAGCGCGTTCAAACGCTCTGTAAAACGCACAACATGTGAAATGCCATGTATCCCTATGGGCATGGTACACATTTGGGCGTTTTACAGCGCGTTTAAACGCGCTGAAAAACGCCTGACACAAACGCTAGTGCTTGAGCTTCTTTGGGGTGTTTTTTCAAGCGTTTCCACCCATTGGAATGCATGGAAACGCTCCAAGATGAAGATATGCGCGTTTTCTGTTTAAAAAAAACGCGCAAACGAACGCGCGTTTTTCTCATTTGACCCAGCCATAAAAAGGCCGCTTCCAGGTTCAACACAGAATCCTAGGCCCCAGCATGGAGGAAGCTGGATGTGAGGCGGAGACCCTTTTTAGTGCATCTGGAACCTGTCAATCAAAAAAACGCCTCAAAAACACGCGTTCCTTAAATGCAAAAACGCCCATGAAAACGCGCGTTTGTCACGCGAAAAAACGCTCAAAAAAACGCCCGCTCCAAAAACGCTTAGGTGTGTTCCCAGCCTAAGGGTCCATTCACACGACCGTATACGTTTTGCAGACTGCAAATCTCAGACCAGTAGAACACACAGACACCATTTGCCTGTACCCCGCAGTGCCGACCCATTGACTTCAATTCTGTATGCTTCCGGGTCCTGTTCTTTGCTGCATCTTGCAGATGGCGGACCCAATGTTAATGGGACCACACTGCAGAGCGCACGTGGCCAGTGTCTGCGCTTTGCAGGTCTGCACAATGGACCGTTACCAGAAAGCGCCTTTAAAAGAAAAATCACAAGACTGTTGTGGGTCGCCAACTCCCCATACACCCGTAAAAATGTTCTCTGCTCAGAGGAGACTGAAACTAAACTTTCTGACCCGAAGGAAATAATAAATGTGGTACAAAACCTGATACCTCCCACCAACCCAAGAGCTCCCTCCATGAAGGAAGGTGGCGGCAGCACCATGCTGTGAAGGTGCTTCCTACCGGTAACTGGTGGCGGCTCCACAAAGTACTGACTTTCAGGTAGTGAACATCACCGGCGTACTACAGTTTACCCCATCTCAGCCTGGGAGCGCTGTTATGGGCGCGGGATTTCACATTTGACCACGGTGTCTTAGGGGTTAAATGTATGCAATCGGCCCTATGGCTGATCGCACACATTCCCTCCCCCCCTTAGGCCTCTGTTGCATCTTAAACATGGGGGGGTATCAAAACTGGTGTAAAGTAAAACTGGCTTAGTTGCCCATAGCAACCGATAAGATTCCACCTAGGAGCTCTGAAAAATGAAAGGTGGAATCTGATTGGCTGCTATGGGCAAGTAAGCCAGTTCTACTTTACACCAGTTTTGATAAAAAAAAATAAAAAATACATTTTAATTCCAGATTGTAATTCAACAAAACCGGAAAAGCACTAGGAACAGAAAAGAGCAGTCGGTGTGGTCTCGCTCCAGCAGAACGGTGTCCATCAATCATGAAGAAGACTTCGGTAAAAGACAAAAGTAAGACTACATGGGAACGGCCACTGACCTGCTTAGGAACGGAGGAGTAGTCTACAGTGGTTGGCAACGTTATCTGGTCACCACTTAACTTTCTGCCACGTCCAGACCTTCAGAAAAAGGGGAGACAAAGTGGTGACATGGACAGGTAACCAGAGGCCCAACAAATCACCGCATACTTTATTAGGGATAATAGGAGGGGGGGTTCAGGATCTTCATCTTTTGGCCAGAGCGGAGAGCGAGAAAGGCATCTCTTGCTGTGGAGGGGACAGGGACGAGATGTGGCTGGAGGGACCTGTATACACGCAGGCGTCCGCAGCGCTCAGTACAGCGCTAAAGACAGAAAAGCGGTGAGCGTTACTCAGGAGAGTCTAAGGAAACTAATAAAAGTATATTACAAAAATGTCCCTGTCCATAGCCTATATTAAAAATAAACCCAAAAAACATAACCCTTTTCTCAGAAAATATCTTTAACTTTCTAATGCCAGTCTTAGGATACGTGCAAACGGCCATTTTCAAATCATTTTTGCATCCATTTCCTGTCCGTCTGTCCGTTTTCCATAGTCGTTAAAAAATGGATGAATTTCATTTTTTTTTAATAAAACCCCAACCTCTGCAGTGGACCCCAATGACCCCCTTCCCCCCCATAGTGAACCATAAGTTACCCCCCCCCATAGTGGACCATAAGCTACCCCCCCCCCATAGTGGACCATAAGCTACCCCCCCCCCATAGTGGACCATAAGCTACCCCCCATAGTGGACCATAAGCTACCCCCCATAGTGGACCATAAGCTACCCTCCCCCATAGTGGACCATAAGCTACCCTCCCCCCATAGTGGACCATAAGCTACCCTCCCCCATAGTGGACCATAAGCTACCCTCCCCCATAGTGGACCATAAGCTAGCCCCCCATAGTGGACCATAAGCTACCCCCCATAGTGGACCATAAGCTCCCCCATAGTGGACCATAAGCTCCCCCCATAGTGGACCATAAGCTACCCCCCATAGTGGACCATAAGCTACCCCCCATAGTGGACCATAAGCTACCCCCCATAGTGGACCATAAGCTACCCCCCATAGTGGACCATAAGCTACCCCCCATAGTGGACCATAAGCTACCCCCCATAGTGGACCATAAGCTACCTCCCATAGTGGACCATAAGCTACCCCCCATAGTGGACCATAAGCTACCCCCACCCCCATAGTGGACCATAAGCTACCCCCCATAGTGGACCATAAGCTATTCTCCCCCCCATAGTGGACCATAAACTACCTCCCCCCATAGTGGACCATAAACTACCTCCCCCATAGTGGACCATAAACTACCTCCCCCCCATAGTGGACCATAAACTACCTCCCCCATAGTGGACCATAAACTACCTCCCCCATAGTGGACCATAATCTCCCCCTGCCCAAAGTGGACCATAATTTACCCCCCATAGTGGACCATAATCTACCCCCTATAGTGGACCACAATATAACCCCCCATAGTGGACATGTTTGTTTTCAGCAGAAAAATAAATAAAAATAAATAAATCTCTCACCTCATCCACTTGCAGTCGCTCCTCTCTTGATTGTGAACGACCTGCGCTCAAGTGTGATGACGTCACCACGCTTTCCCAGCATGATTGCCTGGTGACATCATCACGCTTGAGTGCAGGTCGTTCATAATAAAGAGCGGCGCAACTGCAAGTGAATGAGGAGAGATTTTTTTAACCCCTAAAAAGGCCATATTGAACTAGTGTACCCGTTTTTAACAGCCGCTAGTTCAAATTGGTTAGAGTACATCGCACACGACTGTATTTTGTATCCGTTTCCAACTCGCAGCTTTTGCACATTGCACGTGGACCCATTCAATTCCTTAGGGACACAACGTTCTATTCTTGTCTGTATTGTTTTTAGTGATGGGGTGAGAAAAATACGGATTGTACACAGAAGGTGTCCGTATTTTGCAGATCCGTGGCCAGTGGACCCCATTATGGCCACGGTTTTGTGCATGAGGACTTCTATAGAGACGCTGCAATACATTTGGGTCTCTCTGGACGGCCTTGTGCCAGGAATTGATATCTACGCTTCCTATAAATTTTTGCGGTCATTTCTTCCCTCTCTGATGTGACGGATAGCCCCCGTCCCTCCCGCTAAGCCCCACATACTCACTAATTATATGGCTAAAAATGGCATAAAGCCCCCCCAACCCCCCGGCACATTTATCAGTAAATGGTAACTAGTTCGGCCCCAGATTTATCGCGGGGCTCAGACTGATAAATGTGGAGCAGGGACTCTACATAACCTACTCTGCACCAGAACTGTGGCAGACGTTTGGCGCTAATCTAGGCACCCGAGGCCACGCTTCCCCGATAAGCCACACCACCTGCAAGAAGGTCTGAAGGAAAGGAGAACCCCTAAGTGCCCCAAATCGTGACGCCTTCTGGACAGGACCTAGGCAAACCTGGGCGAAAGTATAATAGAAAGTAACAGAAATTCCCTAAAATAAACGTTTAGAAGAGTTTCTCGGCCGTACCTGCATATTAACCTCTTGAAGAAGGCGAGGATGGACGCCAGGCAAGTGCAGATCTTAAAGAGGCGGAACTGTGTGACCGCCATCCTGACAGCGCTTTACCTACAAGGCAAATACACAAAGTATTAAATCAAACGCCAAGCCTCATGGCTGTATACCAAGCCCGTCATCTCATCAGTAGATCAGGCTCTTGGGCCAAGAAACCAGAAGATCTCTAGATGATAGGCCAGGTTTATTTGCTAGTAGAGTTGAGCGAACTTGTGTTTTAAGTTCGGCGTCCAAAGTTCGGGTTATCGAAGCATCCCGTTATGGATTCCGCTACCACGGACCATAACGGCATTTGGAATCCATAAGGGGATTCTTCAATGAACCCGAACCTTGGACAACACAGAGGACCTGGGGTGACGTCACCGTCATGTGATCAGTGCAGGGGGCATGGCTCAGTACTGGATTAGATAAGAGGTGGTAGCCTACGACCTCTTATCCAATCCAGTACTGAGCCACGCCCCCTGCACTGATCACATGACAGTGACGTCAGCCCAGGTCCTTCACCCCGTGTTCCAAATGCCGTTATGGTCCGTGGTAGCGGAATCCATAACGGGATGCTTCGATAACCCGAACTTTGGAAAACGAACTTAAAACAGAAGTTCGCTCAACTCTATTTGCTAGCAGAAATACAAAAGGATGGGACCAAACGCTTCATCAGGACCACCGGCAAACCTGCGGCAGCCCAGGAGATGCGCGTGGAGTCATTCCAGGACCTACAGTTGTCACAATAGCAGAATTTGGATTAGATTTTGATATTCAATACCACGCAAAAAAAAAAAAAAAAAAAAAAACCACACACACAAAAGATAGCCCTGCATGGTGGCCCAAGTCACAGTCATTAACCAACCTTAATATATACACACACACACACACATATATATACAAATATGGCCACGATGTTTATTTAGGATAACCTTATAATAAATTAAATTATTAGCATAATAAATATTTTGCATAAATTAATTAAAATTCATCCCAAATAAAACCATCAATTAAAACTCCAGAAAACCATAACCACCAGCCCTCGCAGCATTAGCGGGGCGACAAAGTCCCACGAATAGACGTTGCGACAGACAAAATTAAGGGCGGGCGGGCGGAGCGCTGATCCAGGTTTTCTTTCAGGCACGGACAACAGAGGAGCCCTCCAATATAAAAGGAGAGTTTTCCCGCCGTTTACCTCCTGGACCAATCAAGATCAGAGAACCTTCCCGCCTCAGAACTGGACACGACCAGAAATGACCACTCGTGCCAAGCACTGTTGACCTGAAGATGACCAGGCCGGTAAGTACCACTGAAACACAAGAGGGGGAACCCACAAAAAAGGGGGGAGACACAACACCAGCCATATAGAACACAGCCATACTGAACGAACCATTACACTTTCAATTAACAATGACTAGGCCACCATGTGTCGCCCAAGCTATCTGCTATGGGGTGGGGTCCTTCATATTAACCCCGTTTTGTGAGGGAACTGAGTATTTTGTGTGTTCTGTTTATTTTTTGACAAAGTATTAATTGCCCACTATGTGAGGAGGTACTTGTTGGGGTCACTTACTAATAATGTGAGGCACAGGGAAGTCTAAGGCCTCTTTCACAGTTGCGCTTTCGCTTTCTGTCCTAGAGTTCCGTCCTCGGGTCTCTAGGACGGAAAGATAATGATCAGGATTATCCTAATGCATTCTGAATGGAGAGAAATCCCTTCAGGATGCATCAGGATGTCTTCCGTTCAGTATGTGAACGTTTTTTGGACGTTGACAAAACCGTAGCATGCTGCGGATTTGTCTACGTCCAAAAATCCGGAAGACATGCCGTAAAGCCGGATCCGGAATTAATGCCCATTGAAGTGCATTAATCCGGATCCGGCATCAAGCTAAACGTCGTTTCGGCACATCGCTTTTGGTTACCATGGCAGCCAGGACGCTAAAGTCCCGGCTGCCATGGTAAAGTGTAGTGGGGAGGCCGGGGAGAAGTATACTTACCGTCCGTGCAGCTCCCGAGTCCCGGGGCGCTCCACAATGACGTCAGAGCGCCCCATGAGCATGGATCACATAATCACATGGATCACGTGATCCATGCGTATGGGGCGCTCTGCCATGATTCTGGAGCGCCCCGGGAGCCGCACAGACTGTAAGTATACTGCTCCCCACTACTTACTATGGCAACCAGGACCTTAGTAGCGTCCTGGCTGCCATGGTAACCTGAAAGCATATTGAAGACTGATCAGTCTTCAAATGCTTTCAGGTGTGTGGCGTTGTTACGGATCCGGCGGGCATTTCCGGCGACAGAAGTGCACACCGGATCCACACAATGCAAGTGTGAAAGAGACCTAAATTAATAAAACCATATTCCTCATGTTGGAACCGAACAAGGGATCAAAGTATTTAAAATATCAAAGTATCTAAAATGCCTAAGGCTTGGGCACCATAATGACCGTATCATCCATGAATTCCAGTAAAATTGTGAGTTAGATACATCTTGGGGGGTGGGAATGGAGACACCGGTATCATCCATACTCCGCAGCGGAGGCTGTGCTTCTGTAGAGCGTCACATTACACACACAGGGACATATTGGGGTCACCCAAGTCCATAAAGGGTTAAAGTGGAGGTCGGTACTCATTGACCTGGTCCAGTAGGCGGTAATGCAGAAGAACCCCGGACCATGGCCAGGCCTGTGGGTGGCATCACTGCAGTGACTTCAGCTGATTAGCTAGCACCTTGGCGGGATTTCTAAGGCTATGGCCACATGTCGCTGATTATGCGCGTTTTTTCTGCGTGGCTTTACATGCGGAAAATCCACAGCGCAATACAGCACCAGCAAAGTGTACGAGATCTGCGGAAAATCCACATCAAATCTGCAACAAAAGCCGCAAGTAACACAAAAATGTGTGGTTTTTCTGCACATTAACCTGCACCAGTGTTAAGGAACCCTAAGGCCTCTTCCACACGAGCGTCACGGATTGCCTCCGGATGCGCTCAGGGTGCGTTCAGGGAAACTTGTGCCGTTTTGCAAGAAAGTTTAGTCAGTTATCTTAACGTTTGCGTTTATTTTTTTCTGCGCAGGTACAATGCGTTTTTCACCCACGTGAAAAAAACCCTGAAAGTTTACAAACAACATCGCCTAGCAACCATCAGCGAAAAACGCATCGCACCCGCACTTGCTTGCAGATGCAATGCGTTTTTCACTGAAGCCCCATTCACTTCTATGGGGCCAGGGCTGCGTGAAATTCATAGAATATTGAACATGCTGCGATTTTCACGCAACGCAGAACTGATGCCTGAACAAACCGCTCATGTGAACAGACCCATTGAAATGAACGTGTCAGGATTCAGTGCGGGGGCTATGTGTTCACGTCACGCATTACACCCGCACGGAAAACTTGCTTGTGTGAAAGGGGCCTAAGGGTGCTAATGCATAGCACAGCGTTAGTAGCTGCGGGTGACGCACTGGAGCAATGGCAGGTGCAGTCCGGTAATTAGAGGTAGAGCACAAGTCTTAGACTACTTTCACACTTGCGCTAATGGTTTCCGATATTGAGATCCGGCAGAGGATCCAAAAAATCGTCTCCATTTTGGTCTCCTCATGCATTCTGAATGGAAAGAGATCCGCTTCTGTTCCGGCAAGCTACGGTTTTGTGTCCGTTCAGAAAAAGGAAAAAAAAAAAATACGGATCCAGCAATGTAAGTCAATAGTAATGGATCAGTTTTTTCATAGGCAGATCCGTTTTTTTTCCGTTTTGATATCACACAACAGTATCCTAACGGAACGGATGCATCCTGCAAAATCCGGTAATTCCGGTATAAAGAGCCTCTGTCGGATCTCAATACTGGACCTAACAAGTGTGAACGTAGCCGTACGCTCATGTAATAGCGGCCTAAAGGTGAAACCAAATGATACCGCCCACCTGCAATAGAGACACCACGGCAGACTGAGCACTGAACGCCAAACTTAGCTTCGGACCTGCTGACCTAGGAGCCGAGGACGAGCAGCAGAACACACAGGACGTTTAGGGTAACGGCACACCATGCAGATTATACGGTTTTACCGCGTGGAGAACCCACCGCCTAATACAGTACCAGCAAAGGTAATGAGAGAGAGTGGACAAACCTCATGTACACTGCGTATCTCTTACATGTGCGCCACCCGTGAGCAATTCCACATCTTAGATATAGCGGTTTTCACCATAATCTTCAATAGGGTTAATAAAGCGAAAATCCGCAACAAAAACCGCACCTGAAACCACAATAAATAGTGCGGATTTATGTACAGCTTTTCTGCAGGTCTCACGAGGATTTTCTAGATGCACATCTGAACCGTGCGCAGGCAGCCCGAGGCCCCTTTCACAAGAGCGAGTTTTCCGCGTGGGTACAATGCGTGATGTGAACGCATAGCCCCCGCACTGAATCCGGACCCATTCATTTCAATAGGTCTGTGTACATGACGCATCAGTTCTGCGTTGCGTGAAAAACGCAGCATGTTCTATATTCTGCGTTTCTCACGCAGCCCTGGCCCCATAGAAGTGAATGGGGCTTCAGTGAAGAGCGAATTGCATCCGGAAACAAGTGCGGGTGCGATGCGTTTTTCACTTATGGTTGCTAGGAGATGTTGTTTGTAAACCTTCAGTTTTTTTATCACCCGCGTGAAAAACACATCAAAACGCATTGCACCCGCGCGGAAAAAACTGAACAACTGGACGCAATCGCAGGCAAAACTGACTGAACTTGCTTGCAAAATGGTGCAAGTTTCACTGAACGCATCCGGCACCAATCCGTCACGCTCGTGTGAGCATAGCCCTGCTTGTATCTCACTGATGACATCATCAGACAGTCACACAGTAGAAACCTTACATCTCCATTAGGGCTCTTGCACAAGACCGTGTATATTTTGCTGCCCGCAAAAATGGATCCGTGTGCATTCAGTATTTTGCAGAACAGCTGTCCCCTAATAGAGCAGTACTATCCTCGTCCGTAATGTGGACAGTAATAGGACAGGTTTTATTTTTTTGCAGAACGGATATACGGAAACGGAATGCACACGGAGTAACTTTCGTTTTTTTTTGCGGACCCATTGAAATGGTTTCAATTACCGTCTGCAAGAAAAAGAAAAGAGCCTTAGAAAACTATGAAATACAAGGAACAGAAGTAAATGTCGTCTCCGGGACACCGGATCTCACTACTGGAGGGGACATTGATATATCTGCGCATCAAAGGGTCAATACACAGCATTGTCCGTGTACCCGCCGCACACAGGATGTCCTGGGGCCCTCAGGCTGACATCACACATACTAAACAATAAACGTCCAGTTCCCTTGTCCTATGGTCGAGGCGCGTTCTTTCAACCGTGGACGCAGGTCATGTGACCGGTGACACCCACCTCTGAGCGGCGGCCCCTCGAAGCTTCATTCACAGGCACCGCAGCTCTGCAGTCACTGGGGGCAGAAGAAAAACAATCGTTTAGATACTACAGTACAGCGCTGGCAGCAAAACACGGATCACCGTGCGGACCGCGTTTCTGAACCTGGGTGAAAACTCCATCTTGTGGACAAACCCTAGGCCAGGGGTCAGCAACCTCCGGCACTCCAGCTGTTCTGAAACTACAACTCCCAGAATCCTCCTTTCACTTCTATGGGAGTTACAAGAATAGCCGAGTAAGTGTGCCTGCTGGGAGTTGTAGTTTCACACCTTGAGGTTGTTGATCCCGGCCCTAGGCCTTCCTTATTACACTAGCGGCACAGCCGAGGGATAGTAACAGAGGTGTCCAACCTGTGGCTCTCCAAAACTACAACTCCCAGCATGCCCTGATAACTGTAGGCTGACCAGGCATGATGGAACTTGTAGTTGTGCATTCCTGGGACAGGACATGAATTTATTCTGGATCGGTGGGAGCCCGAGGGCGGAAATATCTGCCGTCAGGATGAAGCGGACAAGGAGCAGCTCAGCGTCACACAAGGGGGGGGCGCCCTGATTTGGGAGGAAAGCCTCCACATTCCGGATACTGGAGAGCTGTGACCTGGGAGAAGCGGATCATCACCTATAGTGATCCAGCGACCGGCAACACACCAGAGGGAAATATGCAAGAAACAAAAAAAGTTTAAATTACAAAAAAAAAAAAACGAAAAAAAAAAAAAAAAAAAAAAATTGGTGAAAGTACGAATAAAATAATTAATATAAAAAAAGGGGGGGGGGGGTTCACTGATCTCCAAAAAACATAGAACATCCCTTTAAATAAAAAAAGGAAAAAGTGTTGCCTATAGCAACCCATCAGATGGCAGCCTAGACTACAGGAGCTAGCACCGGGTCGCCGGGGGACTACAGGTCCCAGCAAACTAGGATAGTGAACACAGTGCAGAATGTGAGCATCTCCAGTGACTGATACATAAGGCATCCATAGAGCAGCATTACAGCTGCCACCCAGCTTTCCCACAGCCCTGCTACAATGTCACCCAGCTTGCCCAGGACCTGGGGGGAGACTGGCACATGACCGATCTGCCAGCTCAGCACTTACCCACAATGCACCTGCATGGGACGGACTGCAGGTCAGCGTGCGCCCGGTTCCGGGTGTGCAGCGCCCATCAGGCGGCAGCATGCGAGGCAAGGTCCAGACACACACAAGGAGGAAATAACAGCACTTCTCTTCCTCCACTTTCTCCAGCGGCTGTCCAGGAGGACGACGACGTAACACACGTTCTAAACGTCATGACGCGGATGCGTGCTTGCGTCACGTGGTGAGGAGGAGGGAGCGGTGCTTCCTGGGAGTTGTAGTAACTATAGTCCTTGAGAAACTACATTTCCCGGCATTGCTCTGTTCGTGAACCGTGTGGAAAAGCTGGAAGGTGTTCTTTTTGGGGTTATTTATGTGCAAATTTGATGTAATTAAATTGAAACAGCAATAAATCATCATTAACCCCCCCCTTCCAGCCAAAGCCATTTTGATGTCACTTTTTGGGGTAATAACGTTGGAGAGTTTTTATTAAGCTATTCGGACGTTTTTTTTCCTGACACTGTCTTTGTTCAGTTTTGGTTGCTAGCTATAGCAATAGTAGAAATGACCAAATCATTCAAAAATTCCATTTGGCGGTTTAGCCAAATTTTACAAAAAAATTTGCTTCGTGACAAATTACTTCATCACAAGTCACATTTCTTTGTGCAATGACGGAGATTGCGCCGCCCTCGGTCATTGTGCCCCTCAGATTCCATGTTCATAGCTGATCGCGGCATCTGATATAAATAATACAGTGTGAAATAAAAAAAAATAAAAAATCATACTTACCTCGTTTGCCCGCCCGGCGTGGTGATGTCATACGTCACCGTGCACGGGATTTCATGTCAGATCTTTAAACAGGATGGTGACGGCCCACCCGTCGCAAGCAAATGGGGTAAGTATGATTTTTTTTTTTGTCTTTTTACACTATTTCAGGTCAAAACGATTCACTACCAAAAAACACGAGGAAATTCGGCTTTGCGCGCATCGAATTTGTCCTGAAATTCGGATGGAAATAGTATAAAAATCAATGTCTGTCCTTCTGTCCTCTATAGGCGTCCAAACTCCTGAACCATTGGGCGCACAGGTAGATCGGGTGTCAGGGGCGGTTGTCCTAAAGGCATGCTTACCAATGTTTAAGAGTCCATTTACACGTCCGTAGGTGTTTTGCGGATCCGCAAAACATGGGCAACGGCAATGTGCGTTCTGCATTTTGCGGACCGCACATCGCCGACACTATAATGGAAAATGCCTTTTAGGATATGTTCTATTTTTTTCAGGAACGAAATTGCGGATGCGGACAGCACATAGTGTGCTGTCTGCATCCATTCCAGCCCCATTGAAAATAAATGGGTCCGCACCTGTTCCTCAAAATTGCGGAACGGATCCGGACCCAAGTTGCGGACCCTTAGTTGGTAAAATCGGAGCATCTAAGCCCCACCCACTGGGAACGCCCACTTTTGAGTGGTGTTTATGTTAACCCCGTCCATTTTTGGCCATGGGATAGACCGAAGTTGCCGGGACTGTCTCTGACAATCAGGGGCAGTCCTGCCAAATTCGGGACAGTTGGCAGCCATGTAAAGGTCCCGATGCACTCGACGTGTCTGTCCTCTGTAGGCATCCAGATTACTGAACCATTTGACCCTAAATTTGGCGCAGAGGTAGATCAGGTGTCCGGAAGGCTTTTTCACGGGTACTGACCTTGCTGGACACTTACAGCGCTCGCTCACTGTTCTCTGTGATCAGCCACCAGACGTTCGGCGTTTGGTACAGTCTACGTTATCCAAAGCCTCTAATGGATTGATTGGATTCATTTTTCCATCACATTACACACCGCTCGTTTCCATGGTTACGACCACCCTGCAATCCATCAGTGGTGGTCGTGCTTGCACACTATAGGAAAAAGCCCCGGCCTCTCCGGTGTCTGGGACCATAGGAGCGCACATAGGCTGGAGCTTTTTCCTATAGTGTGCAAGCACGGCCACCGCTAATTCGAATTTGACACTTTTTATTTTTTATGCTTTTATCTTGCGGCAGCAGGCCGTGCCCTTTACTAGATAATCCTAGACGGGAAGGTACAGTGGAGAGGTCGCCAGAGCAGCCAATCAGATTACTACTTTCCATTTCAAAGGGACAAAATGATTGGTTGCTATGGGCAACTGCCTCATTTTCAGATAAATCCATCCCCATTTCACGGTATGTTTTTTGGGCACATTTTAAAGTTTTCAGCTATAATTCTTGAAGGGGGGCCCTGACTTCTTTTGACATTAGTGAAGTTTTCTTGAATAAGGCCTCATGCACACGATCGTCTGCCGGCCGGGCCTGTGTTGTGGACTGCAAATTGTGGTCCGCAATGCACGGGCACCGACTGTAGGGCCGCTGCATGCAGATGCGGCCCCATTCTCTTGAATGGGGTCCGTAATCCGCATCCGAAGGTCCGTACTGCAAAAATGTAGTGCATGCACTACTTTTTTGCTATGCGGAGGTGCGGAAAGAAACCCCATGGAAGCACTCCGTGGGGTTCCGTGCCACTGTTCTGCACAGCGGCCGTGTGCATGAGGCCTAATGATGATAAATATGCAGGTGGCGGCATAAATCTGGATTCTACATGGTTCTCATCTTTCATGTTGCCTGGATCAAGTAAAACATTTTCAAGGTGATTTATCAAAGTGGTGTAAAGTAGAACTGGTCTACTTGCCCATAGCAACCAATCAGATTCCACCTTTCAATTTTCACAGCTCCTTTAGAAAATGAAAGGTGGAAGTTGATTGGTTGCTATGGGCAACTAGACCAGTTCTACTTTACACCACTTTGATAAATCTCCCCCAAAGACCCTACAAATGTTTCATACAATGTATTAGAACTGGGCCATGAAAATGAAAAAAGAGTTTCCAATAATATGTAGTTTTAGCTCCAAATGCTTAATTTTCACAAGGATTAAGAGGATTCTTCTAATTGTTATCGCAGTACCCCACGTGGTCACAAACTGCTGTTTGGGCAAACAGTGGGGCTTAGGGTACTTTTACACTTGCGGCAGGACGGATCCGGCAGCCGTCCTGCCGCAAGTGGCCGTGCACTGCCGTGCTGCCGCTCCGTCCCCATTGACTATAATGGGGCGGGGCTACGGCACAGCACGGCAGTGCACGGTAAAGATCGCCGGACTGAAAAGTCAGGCATGCAGGACTTTAGTCCGGCGATCTCCGGCCGTGCACTGCCGTGCTGCGCTGTAGCTCCGCCCCCCGCCCCATTATAGTCAATGGGGACGGAGCGGCAGCATGGCAGTGCACGGCCGGATCCGTCCTGCCGCAAGTGTAAAAGTTCCCTTAGAAAGAAACCACTTGGCCTTTGACTAGCAGATTTTGCTGGGATGGGCTTGGGTGCAATCCTGAGGCGCCAGTACAGTGGAAACCACAAGAAATAACCCCATTTTGGAAACTACACCCCCAAGGAATTCAGCTAGGGATGTAGTGATGGTTTTGACCTCACAGGTGTTCTATAGACATTGGACCGTGAAAATTAAAAATTACATTTTTTCCTGTAGTATGTTGCTTTAGCCTCAAATTTTCCATTTTCACAGGGGTTAAAAGGAGAAAAAGCACCCCTCAACTGGCAAAACAATTTTGCCAGAGTACGAAAATACATCAAAGCCTTATTCACATTGAAAGATGTGAAGAATGGCCGTTTGATAATAATAACAGTTATTTATATAGCACCACCATATTCCGCAGCGCTTTACAAATTTATTGGGTTTGTGTAGAAAACAAAAGTAACCGGCTAATATAAAACTGAAACACTAGGAGTCAGGGCCCTGCTCGCAAGAGCTCACAATCTATGAGGAATTGGGGGTGACACATAAGGTAGTTGATTGTGATAAGTAGGATTCGAGCCATTATTGAACTAAAAGGAGCAGTGCCGGCCGATCTGCCTCGGGTTTGGGACTGTTAGAGGATCCAGTTCAGGCCAGAGGAGTTGGTGGGGGAGAGGTTTACTTGCGGTTTCAAGTAGCTTGATAAGGCTACTTTCACACTAGCGTTTTGGATTCCGTTTGTGAGATCCGTTTCAGGGCTCTCACAAACGGTCCAAAACGGATCAGTTCAGCCCCAATGCATTCTGAATGGATAAGGATCCGTTCAGAATGCATCAGTTCGGCTCCGTTCCGCCTCTATTCCGTTTTGGAGGCGGACACCAAAACGCAGCTTGCAGCATTTTGGTGTCGGTCTGAAGAGGCGGAGCCTAAAGGATCCGTTTTGAATTACAATGTATGTCAATGGGGACGGATCCGTTTTCAATGACACAATATGGTGCATTTAAAAACGGATCCGTTCCCCATTGACTTTCAATGTAATTCAAAACGGATCCGTTTTGGACTTTTTCATTTTTCTTTTAACTAATGCAAACGGATCCGTTCTGAACGGATACAAACGTTTGCATTATAGGTGCGGATCCGGATAGGTGCAAATAAACAGACGGATCCGCACCAACGCAAGTGTGACAGTACCCTAAGCCTGCCTGAAAATATGTGTTTTTGAGGCACATTTGAAGGTGGAGAAGTTGTGAATTTACCTCATATTGTGTGATGGCCGTTTTCAGAACTATGGTAGTCTATGGGGGTCTGTTCAAATGTCGTTTTTTTGACAGGTTATACTAGTCATCAAAGTCACCTTCAATACTAGGACACGTTCTATTTTTTTACTATTTTGATGTCCTGATGGGCCCCACAGAAGTCAATGTGACCATTTTTAATGCCCAATCTATAGAATGGTGTCCCTCTGATGGGCGTTAAAGAAGAACTCCTAAAAAAATATTATTTTCTGACCCGTTAGAAAGGTACATGATGTAATTTGTAGTGAATGCAATCTTCTTCCCAGCGTCTGTATTTGTGAGTTATAACCTCTTTTCTGCTCCTCAGCTGTGTCATGTGACCAGCAATCAGACTTTACAAATAAAACATTATCTTATGTGTGGACAGGAAGTCAGTCTCTCTATGTATTCCTATGGGAGTCTCAGTCTCATAGGAATGAATATCAAAGTAACTGACTTTCTGTTCTGTGTCAGTTGGAGATCAGAGAGTTGGTCACATGACACAGCTGAGGATCAGAAGGGAGGGAATAGCTCAAAAATACAGTCTCTAATGAGAGGATTACATTCACTACAGATTATATAATGTACCTTTCTAGCAGGTCAGAGAATAAACATTTTTGCAGGAGTTCTTCGTCAAAAAACGGGTTTGTTGCTAGGACATGTTGAGGAGAGGCAGGGGAATTCCCTCCAGAGCGTCAAAATTTGTCCCTGAGTGTTCATGACCATCGTGTCTGTTTTCAGGAGGTTGAGGGAGAAAAAATAAGGCCAATGAAATTATTTTTAACTATTTTTAACTATACTGCTGAACTATTTTTAACGGCCGTGGTTTCTTCAGTATTGTGTGAATAGGGCACGAATGTGGTCATAAACAGATGTTTGGGGACATTACACGACTCCGATGTGAAAGGCCATTTGGATTTTGGACCCATGGATTTTGCGAAAGTGTTGTTTTTTTTCAACTGTCAGAACTTTTTTGTTTTTTCCCCTACTTTGCTGTGTGAGGGGTAATTGTTTGCAGGGCAGGGGATGGCCAGAACTGGAGAACTGTTCTGCCCAGCAGGGTTAGGGAAAATGATTCTAGTTCATTCTGCCAGAGTTTTGGTATTTCTGTAGTGATTAATGTCGTTATAGCACCATCTAGCGGTGTTAAATTGTATTACACTTTGTTTTTCCTATTACAAAGACTGCTGCATTGTGGGTGGTGCAAAGCATCCTGGGAAAGAGAAATCTCCAGTCACAAGGGCACATCAGCAGAGCTGTCCTCCTGCATATCTCCTTCTTAAACTCCACCATCCTTGTAAAAGCATATCTTTTACCAAAAATCCTGTATTGCCACAATCAATCAAATACTCCTGTTTTACCAATAAACTAGTTAGACTACAAAGAACAGTCCTCTTATTTGGAAGACAGGAATGGTTTATACTGAATGTCAAACTGCACAGTTTGTGAACGTGTATGAAGACAGAACAGAAAAACAGATGCTAGTCACCAGCGATAGTGGATCTGACTACACGGAGCCACCATCACACATGCATTCCGGCGTACAAGATTGCAGCGGTTGCCATACAGTCACAAGAAGTGAGAAGTGAGAGTGCAGCCCCCAGGATGCGCAGCACGATCCAGACCATGCTGAAGTCCGTTTCTACAAAGACTGAGTCCGCACACAGATATTAAGCAGCCAGGAAAAGGCACACAATGTCCGCTAGCCAGGCATCATCATACAGGACCAGGTCACGAGCAAGCTGCTCTAGCAAGTGCTCAATAAAAGAAAAGGCTGCTCTAGCTCGTGCAAATTCTGAGGCTGCAAAAGTAAGGTCTTCCTTTGCTGCACAAAAGATGCAACTAAAGAAAGAGAGAGCACGCCGGCAAGTGGCACTGGAAGAAGAGAGAGCACGCCGGCAAGCGGCACTACAAGAAGAGACAGCATGCCTGCAAGCGTCACTGGAAAAACTTGCCACAGAGAATGAAGCGGCAGCCACAGTGGCCAAAGCAGAGTTCCTAGAAGCTTTGGAGTTTTCCGAATCCGAGAAACACAGCCAAGCACTTGGGCCAGACCTAGGTGAACAAGATCCAGCACATCGTGTCTCAGAATACGTCCATCAGCATCCCAAGACAGAAGATGACTATTATCCAGAATATCAGCAAGCTTATGCAGAGTATCAAAGATCCTACCTTGATCCACAGTACCTCAAGCAGGACGGTATGAGACAAATCGATGCCAGGCACAACTACCGCCCTACAGATCAGAAGCTACAACCTTCGCTTCGACTTAAAGGGACAACTTTCGCGTCAGAACGGTATTATACGGACTTCCCTAAGCCAGAAACTCCTAATAGGTATGGTGATACACCACATATGCAGCATAACAACAACACACCGGGTAATATTGACGCTAACCAGGCTGCCATGGACTTCGATAAGTTCTTTGCTAAATGGGAGCTGGTTACCAAAGGACTTATAAAGTTCACCGATCGCCCGAGAACTACAGGGCAGGACGAGCCTCCTTCCAGGACGCCATAAGGGACTTAGATCTTTTCTAGAGTGAGGAGTTAGATCTCTTGGTAAACTGGCTTGGAAGCGAGTCTGCTGACCACATGGTGTGGGAAAGACTTGATGAGTGTTATGGGTCAATAGATGCTATAGAAAATGCTTTATATAAGAGAATTGATAATTTTCCCTGAATAGTGGGTAGGGTTTACCAGAAGCTCAAGGAACTCAGTGACTTGTTAATAGAGGTACAGGTTGCTCAGGCAGAAGGAGATCTGCCAGGGCTAGCATTCCTGGACACCGCCAGAGGTGTCAATCCGATTGTCCAAAAACTCCCTTATAACCTACAGGAGAAGTGGATCATTATTCTCATTATAAACAGGTTCATAATGTACCGTACCATTCTCCCCCTTCGTGGTGTTTGTAGACTTTGTCACTTAACAGGCGAGGATCAAAAACTATCCCAGTTTTGACTTTACAGTGACATGTACTAAAACCTCGTAAAACACCAGTGGCAGTCCACAAAACTAACGTGGCCTCCACAGGTTCTCCTTATAGGCCGTTTAAGTCTTTTCAAGAAGAGAATATACCCAAAGATCTTACCAAACAATGCCCCCTACACAAGAAACCATATCCTCTACTAAAATGCAGAGCCTTCAGGGAGAAGTCTTTAGAAGACCGCAAAGAATTCCTTTAAAGAAAACAACATCTGCTTCATGTGCTGCACTACAACATCGCATTTCGCCAGGAACTGTAAGGTCAGTGTGACATGCACAGAATGCGGTAGCAGAGAACACAACACAGCTTTATACCCTGGACCACCTTCTCAGGTATCAACCCAAGCAAAGGAGCATGACGGAAAGCAGATAGACACTGACATAGACACCGCAGTAGTCACTTCTCATTGTACAGAGATCTTGCAGGAGGGAAGTCCTGCTCAAAAATCTGCCTTGTCAGAGTTTATCTGGTTGGCTACCAAAATAAGGCGATCAAGATAAATGCAATCTTAGATGATTAAAGCAACAGGTCTTTAGCTAAATCCACCTTTTTCGACACCTTCAACAGTGTAGGGCCCGATTCTCCCTACTCCTTAAGGACATGTGTTGGTTCGGTTGAGATAGCTGAAAAGAAGGCAACTGGGTACAATGTAGAGTCTATAGATGGTCAGACCTGCTTGTCACTGCCAACCATACTGGAGTGCAATCACATACCTGACAACCGGTCTGAGATACCTACACCAGATGGTAGCGGCATACCACCCCCACCTGAGGTGTATAGCTCACCTGATACCGGAACTGGACCCAGAAGCCCCAATAGTCTTGCTCCTTGGATAAGACATACTACGAGTTCATAAGGCTAGAGGACAGATTAATGGTCCCCAGAACGCTCCATATGCCCAGAGAGTTGACCTAGGATGAATCATTATAGGAGACGTCTGTCTAGGAAGAGCACACAAGCTGACCTTAGTCAACAGTATGCTCACCAACACACTTGAAAATGGACGTCCTTCCCTATTCCAGCCATGTCACAGCAGTTTGCTGATAAAAAAAAATTGCCACACAGCGCTCCTGTGCCTTGTCCTTTCACAGATCCTTCCTGTGAAGACCATGTCTGCGACGGTGAGCAAGATCACTTAGGGTGCACAGTCTTCCACATGACAAGAGAAGACAACAGGGTTGCAATGTCCATAGAAGACAGGCTGTTCTTGGATATCATGGATCAAGGAATAGTAAAAGACAAGTCGCACCTTTACCGTTTAAACTCCAGAGACAACACTTACCTAACAAAGAACTGCAACAACGACCCCAATGAAGACATTGTAGAGTACAGAATGAGAGTGCATATCTTTGGAAACAGTACTTCCCCTCAGTCGCTATCTACGGTCTCAGACATTTAGCCCGAGAGGGTGAAACAAAGTACGGGTCAGATGTCAGATCCTTTGTGGAAAAAGATTTCTATGTGGACGACTGCTTGAAATCCACACCCACGAACAAGATCGCAATCAGTCTCCTGAAAAGGGCTCAAGAAATGATTGCTCTATCTAATTTGAGGTACAAAATAGCCTCCAACAGCCGTGAGTTAATGGAGGCCTTCTCACCCCAAGACCATTCAAGTGATCTAAAGGACTTGGATCTTAGCACCGACTCCCTGCCGATGCAGCGGAGCCTCTGTTTGCCCTGGGATTTAAAGGCAGACACAGTCACCTTCCAAATGAGCAAGGAAGAAAAGCCCTTCACACGCAGAGGCATTCTGTCCACCATAAACAGCTTATATGATCCTCTGGGATTCGTAGCACCTGTTACTATCCAATGCAAAATGATGTTAAGTGACTTCACCACAGAGACATCTGATTGGGATGATCCGTTTTTCATGGAGAAAAAGGATCTGTGAACAGGTTGGAAGAAGTCTCTCAAAGCTTTGACCAGCCTTCATGTGGCACGACCCTATGCTCCCATGCCATTAACTGAAGTCAAGATGCAAAGACTATATATCTTCTGCAATGCTTCAGTGAAGGCGATTGCTGCCTTAGCATACCTGAAGACCATTGGCGTCAAAGAACGATGCCCAGTGGTATATCTTGGTTTTGTGCTGCCCTAGGCGAGACTAAACTCGGGCACCCCACTAATATAAATTTGACCCACCCCTTCCTGTTAAGGCCAAACCCCTTCCTCTGTAAACCCCACCCTTTCCTATTTATGCTCCACCCTTTCCTGTTAGAGCTTCACATCTTCCTTTCTGTATTTAAAAGTGAATAACGAAGGCCAATATTTTGTGCTTTCTGTACCAAATGTTGCATCTATTATTAAGATAATCTTTAGATATAATAATATAAAGTGTAAATTCAGCCACTTTACAAAGATCAGTCATCCAAAATCCACTGATTCCCCTCCCCATAACAGTGCCATCCACAGATCCCCCCTAAAAAGTGCCATCCACAGATCCCCCTCCCCATGACAGTGTCATCCACAGATCCCCCCCCCTAACAGTGCCATCCACAGATCCCCCCCCCATGACAGTACAAACACAGAAATGCAACAGCACTCTGCAACCAGCACTCTGCCCTGCCTCTATGCTAGAAGCTAACAGAGGTCGTTGGTGTACATTTTGATCAAAAAGTAATAAGCCACTCGCCACGTCAAGGCCGCGTCTATGAGTGGTCCTAACGCTAAATCCTACCTGTTATGGGTCACAACAGCCTCATAGAATCCAGGGAGTGCGGGCCCAGCATGCATGCACGGATCAACCATGCTTATTAACACTTTCTTGTGCCATAACAGCCTCCATTAGAACCAGGGATCCAGGTACCAACATGCATGCTGAGCCCACTATATATACTCATCCTGGGGCCAGATGGTTACTAGCATGAATGCAAGTTCAGTTTTTATACTTACACCAACGCTTCTAGCATAGAGGCAAGGCAGAGTGCTGGTTACAGAGTGCTGTTGCATTTCTGTGTTTGTATGTATATTTTGCCGTGGCTGTGTGCACCTGCATACAGGGACGTGCTGACTGACCCCCCCCCCCCTTGTGTTTCTGCCCCCCGTGACAGTGCCATCCACAGATCCCCCTCCCCATAACAGTGACATCCACAGATCCCCCCTAAACAGTGCCATCTACAGATCCCCCTCCCCATGACAGTGTCACCGACAGATCCCCCCCATAACAGTGCCATCCACAGATCCCCCTCCCCCTAACAGTGCCATCCACAGATCCCCCCTAAACAGTGCCATCCACAGATCCCCCTCCCCATGACAGTGTCACCCACAGATCCCCCCCCATAACAGTGCCATCCACAGATCCCCCTCCCCATAACAGTGCCATCCACAGATCCCCCCCTAAACAGTGCCATCCACAGATCCCCCTCCCCATGACAGTGTAATCCACAGATCCCCCTCCATATCAGTGCCATCCACAGATCCCCCACCCATGACAGTGCCATCCACAGACCCCCCCCATGACAGTGTCATCCACAGATCCCCCCATAACAGTGCCATCCACAGATCCCCCCCATAACAGTGCCATCCACAGATCCCCCACCCATGACAGTGCCATTTACAGATCCCCCCATGACAGTGCCATCCACAACAGATCACCCCCCCTCCCCCCCGGAAGACAGTGCCATCCACAGATCCCCCCCCACGTCGCTCACAGGATTATACATGTATTAACTGTAATCTGTAACTTTAACTTTAAATGAGCGCTTATCTCTTTACTAGGGTATCTTACTCTCAGCTCGTAACAGGCAGAGACATAAGCGCTCATTTAAAGTTACAGATTACAGTTAATAAATGTATAATCCTGTGAGCGGTGGGGCCCTGTATATTCTAACCCCCAGGCAAGCGTCCCCATCACCATGGGAACGCCTGGCTGGGGGTTAGAATATACCATCGGATTTGAGTTTTCATGATCTCAATGAGATTGTGAAAACTCAGATCCGATGGTATATTCTAACCCCCAGGCAAGCATCTCCGTCACCATGGGAACGCCTGGCTGGGGGTTAGAATATACCATCGGATCTGAGTATACCGGCATTTTGCTGTAAATTATGTTTATTTTTGAAAAAATTTTTGATTCATAATAAGATACAGTTTTGCCACCCCATTGGCAAGTGCCGTACTAGGCAAATGCCTTGTTTGCCTCGTGATAGATACACCCCTGATGATGCCATATAGGATTTGTCATGAGCCGGACCAAACTGGCGCCACTCCGCGAACACATGATTCCCAGACTAGAGCTCTGCGCTGCTGTGCTTGCAGTGGAGTTGGCTGAACTTATGACAACAGGAATGAACCTGGTAATCGAGGGATTCGAGTTTTACACAGACAGCAAGGTAGTCCTAGGACATATTTGCAACAAAACCAGACGCTTTTACGTCTACATCTGTTCTATGTACCGTGACTTCGGACCACCAACTCAAATCCCATCTTTTCAACAGGTTCTCCACGTGGATGTTGCTTGTTTGTGCTATAGCCTGTGTAGTTCATATAGCTCAGTCTTATAAGTCGATATTACCTGTGAGTCAGAAGCCCTGCAAAGGTTGGCATCAATGCAAGCATGACTTTGGCGCTCCCAATATGGAAAGGTCCAAGCACATAATAATTTTCACGATACAACACGAATGTTATGCTAAAGAAATAGACTACCTCAGCGAAGGCCAAGCAGTCTCCAAGGATTTGAAAAAGCTTGATCCCACCATTGACCAAAATCAGTTGCTAAGAAAGAAGGATTCAGTAGTGGCATCTGTTGACGCCAGACGGGGAGTTTTCTGTCCAGCAGGGTTAGGGAAAATGATTCCAGTTCATTCTGCCAGAGTTTTGGTATTTCTGTAGTGATTAATGTGGTTATAAGTTGCTAGGGGTGTCATCTCAGCGTTAGCCACTAGAGGGAGCTAGGGAGCCCTAGTTAATATAGGCCCAGTCAGGGGAGGAGTTAGGCAGTTCAGGCGTTGAGCCTGTTGAAGCCAGTCCAGTCCAGGCCATGAGCCTGTGAAGGTGTTCAGTGTTCAGGCCCTGAGCCTGTTGAAGTCAGCCCAGGCCCTATAGCCTGAGAGGGTCCAGCCTAGGAAGAGTCATTCCTTGGGAGGAGCAGTCCAGACCCTAGGACTAGTGGAGAAGTGTTGCCTCCTTAGTCAAGCTGCAAACAGGATAAAGATCCCAGCAGGAACATCACTGGTCACCAGCCTGCGTGAGCTGAGGGAAGGCAGAGCAGTAACAAAGATAGCAAGAGGTACTACAATTACCAGAGGAGGTACTCATTTCATATACCCAAGGATATAAGCCAGAGATAGGGCATTGGGGTCTTGGAGAAGAATATATTCCTAGTCAGGATCAGTCAGGAATAGTGTGCAAGCCGCCTGAACTGCAAGTCCTGCTTTAACCCTCTGTGATCACCTTGCTAAATATAAGCCTGTCATTAATGTACTGTAACTTAAAGCTCACTGAAACCAATCGTCTTCTGAGGAACTGTTAAGAGAGTGTATGCTGTTTATTACTGTTCAGTAAAGTGAAGCTCTGGTTTACTATCCAAGCCTGCACCTCAATTATTCCTCCTAGCAAATCGGTGTGCCACTGTTACCGGCACTGGCGTCACGGACATCAGGGACACACAGGCACGTTAATCTACAAACACCAAGGGCACCTCACACTACACCTGGCTGTGTCCCTCAAGAACCCAGAGAGTGTCCAGGGGATCCACGTGCCAGCCTCTCCATCACTGGCATTCCCCAGGTCAGTCCCTCATACCCCGCTGACCTGGGGATGCTACACACTTATTTTACACTATTTTGGTGTGCTGCTTCAATTTTTGTATATATATATATATATATATATATATATATATATCAGAATGCATAATTTAGTCTCTATTTCTAAAAGTTTTCCACCAGGACTCGAACTCACAACCTTTTACATCAGAGGCAAAAACCCTAACCACTGAACTATGAAGCTCAATGCTAAACCGTACTGAAAAAACCTCATAGTAGTTTATCATATATTAGGTATTCCTATACAGCAGAAGTATAATTAAATAAAAAACTAAATGTGTAATATATATATAGTAATTACACATTTCTCTTATGTCATACATTTTTTTTTACAATTACTGATTTTTTTTTTGTAAAATTGTACTTCTGCTGTATAGGAATACCTGATAAACTACTATGAGCTTTTTCTAGCACAGTTTACCATTGAGCTCCATAGCTTAGTGGTTAGTGTTCTTGCCTCTGATGTAAAAGGCTGTGAGTTTGAATCCTGGTGGAAACCTTTCAGAAATAGAGGCTTAATTAGATTAAAATACATTGGGTGTCCCCAAGCATACTAACAATACTTGGGGATACCCCCTAATGTTCATAGCACTGACTTCATATATGGAGTCAGAGCTCAGACCGGTGTGCCCACACCCACCGCACCCCCCTCCCAACACCACGTGAGATGTAGGTGCTGTGGCTGCTGAATGGTGCTGCAGTCACTAACCAGGTGCTGCAGTCACTAACATGCAGCATGGGAGTTGTACATCCAACGGTTTCAAAACACAGTTCCAAACAATTCACAGTGCAAATCTTCCCAGATACCAATGTGTGGATATGAGCAATGTGTAGTACCCCTCTCTATGTGGAGAATCTAAGGCTGGGAATAAGGTTCTCGCAAAGTTTGTCTGTAATTCCCAGCTCCAGCTGAGGAGTACAGCATTAAAATATAGTGGGCCAGGACCGTGTCCTAGTGTGAAGGGTGTATTAGCAATGTCCCTCTCACTGCAGTAAAGTCTCTATCAGCCTTAAACAGCGAATACTTTGCTGACTGACTACAGTGTTCAAATTCTGGACCTTCTAGATCTTCCTTTTTGTCTCTGGAGTACTGTAGAGTAGAGATGGCTTTCTTGATGCAAATATCACAGAGATAGTAATTATCTGGGATTTAGGCCTAGTCTTCTGAGGAGCGAGCACATGTAGCTCCTCTCTTACCCAGCTAACACTAGATTGCACTAGGGGCAGAACTAAGTCCATCTCCTAGCATCCTACAAGGACAAAGGCAGAATTGTTAACCCTGACTGATACATACAAAATTAACTGGGTACAACACATAAAAATAAGATTAAATACCAATAAACAGTTTTGCAGGTAACCTATTCTGGGATACTGCAGAGGTTGCAGAGAACAGATCATCAATGGGGATATTGAGTTTCAATACTGCCTTAGTTTAACCCCTTAACCCCTTTAGGACACATGACGTACTGGTACGGCATGTTTCCCGAGTCCTTAAGGACACATGACGTACCGGTACGTCATGAGTAGTTCCGATCACTGCTGCTCAGCTGGCAGTGATCGGAACAAGGTACCTGCTGAAATCATTCAGCAGGTACCTTGTTACAATGCCCAGGGGGGTCCTGTGACCCCCCCCGTATGGGCGATCGCTGCAAACCGCAGGTCAATTCAGACCTGCGGTTTGCAGCGCTTTGTGCGATCTCTGATCTGCGGGGATCAGAGAGTTAATGCCCCCAAAGTCTTCATCTTTAACCCCCCCTGCAGCCCCCAATCATATTATGGCGGCGGGGGTGCAGGGGGGGGGGGGTGGCGGGAGGCGCAGCGGGCTGGATCGCGATTGTGATCCCGCGCCCGCCTCCTCTATGATATTCCCTGGTGTCTAGTGGATCTATCAGAGTGTCAGCACATTGCTGACACTCTGATAGAAACGGCTGGCATCTGTGCTTGATCCGCGGTATGGAAGGGTTAACAGGGAGGGAGCTCCCTCCCTCTCCCATCGGGGGGCTGCTGTGCCTTTGCAGCTTCCCAACAGGATGGGATCACAGAGGGAGGGAGCTCCACTCCCTCCCCATCACCCCCTGCTCAGTTCTGGCAGCGGGTGATGGTTGCCATGGAGACAGGACGCTTTCAGAAGCGTCCTGTCTCCATGGTGCTGAAAGTCTGAATAGACCTGCTAAAGGTCTATTCAGACTTTGTAAAGTACAAAATACAGCACAGTGCACTATATAGTGTACTGTACTGTATTATACAGACACCAGATCCACTGGATCTTTCAGAACCAAGTGGGTCTGGGTCAAAAAAAAAATGTTAAAAATTGAAAAAAAAAAATACACTACACATATTAGGTATCGCCGCGTCCGTAAAAACCTGATCTATAAAAATATCACATGACTGAACTCTTCAGGTGAACGCCTTAAAAAAAAAACACCAAAAAATGGTGTAAATAAGCCATTTTTTGGCACCTTACATCACTAAAAGTGTAATAAAAAGCGATCAAAAAGGCATTTGCCTCCCAAAATAGTACCAATCAAACCGCCATCTCATCCCGCAAAAAATGAGCCCCTACCTAAAACAATTGGCCAAAAAATAAAAAAACTATGCCTCTCAGACTAAAACATGATTTTTTTTGTTTCAAAAATGGTTTTTAGTGTTAAATGTAAAAAAAAAACTAAAAAGTAGACATATTGGGTATCTCCACGTCCGTAAGAATCTGCTCTATAAAAATATCACATGACCTAACTCCTCAAGTAAACACTGTAAAAAAATTAATAAAAACTTTGTCAAAAAGCCATTTTTACATCACAAAAAGTGTAATAGCAAGCGATCAAAAAGTCATATGACCCCCCAAATAGTGCCAATTTAACTGTCACCTCATCCCGCAAAAATTATACCTAACCTGAGACAATTGCCTAAAAACTGAAAAATATATTGCTCTCAGACTATGGAGACACTAAAACATGTTTTTTTTTTTTATTCAAAAAGGATATTATTGTGTAAAACCAAAATAAATAAAAAAACGTATACATATTAGGTATCGCCGCATCCGTAAGGACCTGCTCTATAAAAATATAACATGACCTAACCCCTCAGATGAACGCCGTAAACATAAAAAATAAAAACGTTGTCAAACAAGCCATTTTTTTGTCACCTTACATCACAAAAAGTGTAATAGTAAGCGATCAAAAAGTCATATGCACCCCAAGATAGTACCATTCGAACCGCCATCTCATCCCGCAAAAAATGAGCCCCTACATAGGACAATCGCCCAAAAAAAATAAAAAATATGGCTCTCAAACTATGGAGACACTAAAACATGATTTTTTTTTGTTTAAAAAAATGATATTATTGTGTAAAACTTATATAAATAAATAAAAAGTATACATATTATGTATCGCCGCATCCGTCACAACCTGATCTATAAAAATAACACATGACCTAACCCCTCAGCTGAACACAGCAAAAAAAAATTAAAAAAATACGGTGTCAAAAGCCATTTTTGTCACCTTACAACACAAAAAGTGTAATAGCAAGCGACCAAAACGTCATATGCACCCCAAGATAGTGCCAATCAAACCGCCATCTCATCCCGCAAAAAAATGAGCCCCTACATAAGACAATCGCCCAAAAAAAACTATGGCTTTCAGAATGTGGAGACACTAAAAAATAATTTTTTTCAAAAATGCTTTATTATGTAAAACTGAAACAAAAACCCCCAAAAAGTAGTCATATTTGGTATTGTCGCGTCCGTAACAATCTGCTCTATAGAAATAGCACACAATCTAACCTGTCAGTTCAACGATGTAAATAACAAAAAATAAAAACGGTCCCAAAACAGCTATTTTTTTGCAAATTTTCCATTTTAATCCATTTTTCCAGTAACAAAGCAAGGGTTAACAGCCAAACAAAACTCAATATTTATTGCCCTGATTCTCTTGTTTGCACAAACACCCCATATGTGGTCGTAAACTCCTGTATGGCCAAACGGCAGGGCACAGAAGGAAGGGAACGCCATATGGTTTTTGGAAGGCAGATTTTGCTGGACTGGATTTTAGACACCATGTCCAATTTGAAGCCCCCCTGATGCACCCCTACAGTAGAAACTCCAAAAAAGTGACCCCAATTTGGAAACTACGGGATAAGGTGTCAGTTTTGTTGGTACTATTTTAGGGTAAATATGATTTTTGCTTGCTCTATATTACACTTTTTTTGAGACAAGGTAACAAAAAATAGAAATTCTGAAATTTCATCTCCATTTGCCAATAACTCTTGTGGAACACCTAAAGGGTTAACAAAGTTTGTAAAACTGGTTTTGAATACCTTAAGGGGTGTAGTTTCTTAGATGGAGTCACTTTTATGGAGTTTCTACTCTAGGGGTGCATCGGGGGGCTTCAAATGGGACATGGTGTCAAAAATCCAGTCCAGCAAAATCTGCCTTCCAAAAACCATATGGCGTTCCCTTCCTTCTGCGCCCTGCAGTTTGGCCATACAGCAGTTTACGACCACATATTGGGTGCAAACTGCAGAATCGGGGGAATAAATATTAAGTTTTGGTTGGCTAATAACCCTTACTTTGTTACTGGAAATATTGGATTAAAATGGAAAATTTTACAAAAAATTTGAAATTCTGAAATTTTATCTCCATTTGCCATTAACTCTTGTGGAAAACCTAAAGGGTTAATGACGTTTGTAAAATCAGTTTTGAATACCTTGGGGGGTGTAGTTTCTAGAATGGGGTCATTTTTGGGTGGTTTTATGTAGCCTCACAAAGTGACTTCAGACCTGAACTGGTCCCTAAAAAGTGGGTTTTTGAAAATTTCTGAAAAATTTCAAGATTTGCTTCTAAACTTCTAAGCCTTGTAGTTGTAACTTCCCCAAAAAATAAAATGGCATTCCCAAAATGATCGATACATGAAGTAGACATATGGGGAATGTAAATCAATAACTTTTTTTGGCGGTATTACTATCTATTATAGAAGTAGAGAAATTGAAACTTGAAAAATTGCTAATTTTTCAAAATTTTTGGTAAATTTGGTATTTTGTTATGAATAAAAATGAAATTTTTCGACTTCATTTTACCAGTGTCATGAAGTACAATATGTGACGAAAAAACAATCTCAGAATGGCCTGGATAAGAAAAAGCGTTTTAAAGTTATCACCACATAAAGTGACAGTGGTCAGATTTTGAAAAAATGGTCTGGTCCTTAAGGTGAAATAGGGCCGTGTCTTTTAGGGGTTAAGGACTCGCGTCGTACATGTACAGCACTGGTGGACGTGACTTAAGGACCAGCACCATACATTTACGGCGGGCTGATCGGGCGGGTGCAAGAGCTGCGCCTGCCCGATTAGTGGCACGAACCCGGCAGTGACTGACAGCCGGGCCCCTGCTGCCAGCGTGTTAACCCCCCCGCTTCCCACTATCGGGTCCCCGCACTCCAGTGGGGAGAAATTGCAGAGAAATTTAAATTCTGAATTTTTCCCAATTTTGGGGTATTTTTTTATAAATAAAAATGAAATATTTTGATCATGAAGTACAATTAAAAATAGATAAAAAGTACAATTTATAAACATTTTTTCTTTCAAAGCTTTTTTCTTCTTTTATCAAAGCAAATTAAATCACTAATCAAAAAAAAATATGATGCCAGACCCGTGGATGTTCGGGTTTGCCGGGTTCGACCGAACTTCGGGTCAGGGTTCGGGACCCGAACTCGAACCCAAACCCCTTTGAAGTCAATGGGGACCCCAACTTTGGTGCACTAAAATGGCTGTAAAATAGTCACAGTAAGGGCTAGAGGGCTACAAAAGAAAGCAAAATGGGTAATAGCAGGACAACTGCCCTGCAAACAAATGTGGCTAGTGAAATGTCTTAAAATAACATAGAATATAAAAAAATAATAATCTTGAACTAGGAGGTGGAGGTTAAAGTGGAGTAGGAGGTTGAGGAGGCGGTTGACATGGTGGTGTAGGTGGAAGCGGCGGTGAAGGAGGAGGAGATAGCCAACACTGTTTTTGTTTTTAGTTTTTTTATTTTTTATAAATTTGGAAAGGCCCCAAAACGTTGGGAAATGGAAAAGAGAATGCAAAGAGAAAGTGCGCTGGAGTATAACAATGGCTGGGTGCGGCCGGTATACTTGTCTATTCAGCACAAGGTACGGACAAGTCCTGTCGGATCCATGCCTGGTTCATTTTAATGAACATGAGCTTCTCCACGTTGGCTGTGGACAGGATGCTGCACTTGTCTGTTATCACCCCGCTGCCGTGCTAAACTCACGTTCGGACAATACACTGGTCTGAAGGACAGTCCAGCACCTCCAAGCAGTTAAGGGCAAGCTCAGGCCATGTGTCCAATTTGGAGACCCAGAAGTTGAATATGGCAGACCCATCAGTCAGTACATGGAGGGGTGTGCACACATACTGTTCCACCATGTTGCTGAAATGCTGCCTCCTGCTAAGACGTTCCAGATCAGCTGGTGGTTCTTGTGGCGTGCTGACATCGTTTTTCTACATTTCAGCCATGCTAACCCTGTCTTCTGTGGTGCTGCTGGTGCCCCAGCTGCGTTGGTGACTTCTTCCTCCTCCTCTGCCTTCGCCTTGTGCTTCCACTGAGCCCCCGTTGTCAGGTGTGAATGCCATCAGCAGCGCATCTACCAGCGTGCACTTGTACTCGCACATCTTCCGATCACGCTCCAGTGACGAATTTAGGACGGCACATTGTCCTTGTAGCCGGGATCCAGCAGGGTGGCCACCCAGTAATCAGCACTGGTCAGAATGTGGGCAACTCGGCGGTTGTTGCGCAGGCACTGCAGCATGTAGTCGATTATGTGTGACAGGCTGCCCAGAGGCAACAACAAGCTGTCCTCTGTATCCCCCCCAGCCACGCTCCAGTGATGCCCATGAGCTGCTTTAGGTGTTACCCTGCTGTGAACACAGTTCCTCCTTATCCACCGGAACTGTGCCCTGGCTGGACAGTTGTGTACCTGGCCTCTGTTGGTGCAAGAACCCACCTCCGAGCCACTTGTGAATGACTGACCTGATAACCGTGGAAATGATCCTTCTTCCTCCTGGGCCACATCCTCTTCCATCATCGCCCGAAGCGTTTATTCAAAGAGAAATAGAAGTAGGATAGTAAAGCTGAGGACGGCATCATAGGCACTGGCCATGTTGGGGGAGTACTCAAAACAGCGCAACACGGCACACACATCCCGCATGGAGGCCCACTCCTTGGCAGTGAAGTGGTGCTGTTCTGCAGTGCGACTCACCTGTGCGTGCTGCAGCTGAAACTCCACTATCGCCTGCTGCTGCTCGCACAGTCTCTCCAGCATATGGAGTTCCACCTTGTGGGTACGTTGCATATGAGGCGGTGAGCGGGAAGGCCGAAGTTACGCTGCAGCGCAGACAGATGAGCAGCAGCAGGGTAAGAACGCCGAAAGCCCGTGCACACACTTTCTGCAGTAGCTCTGACATAGGGTAATTTTTAAGGAACCTCTACACCACCAAATTTAGCACATGCGCCAGGCAAGGGATGTGCGTCAAATCGGCTAGTCCCAGAGCTGCGACGAGATTTCGCCCATTATCGCACACCACCAGGCCGGGATTGAGGCTCAGTGGCACCAACCATTTATTGATCTGTTGTTCCATGCCCGTCCTCAGCTCCTGTGCGGTGTGGGGTTTTCCCCCCAAACATAAGATTTTCAAAACTGCTGTCATTTCCCCCTGGCTGTGCTGAAGTTGGTGATGAAGGTGTTACGCTGAGCGGATAAGGTGGCGGTAGGGGAGGAAGCGGAGTAGGAGGCAACGAGAAATGTCCTGCAATCGTCGGTGGCAGAAGAACATGTGCCAAACTGCTATCTGCCTCAGGCCCAGCCGCCACTGCATTTACCCAGTGTGCCCGTGCTCACTGTTCCACATATTGGTGGTTATGTGGACCTTGCCACAGATGGTGTTGCGCAGTGCACACCTGATTTTGTCCGCCACTTTGTTGTGCAGGGCAGGGATGGCTCGCTCGGAAAAGTAGTGGTGGCTGGGAACTACGTACTGTAGGACAGCCACCACCATAAGGCTTTTAAAAGTGTCTGTCTCCACCAGACAGAATGACTGCATTTCAAAAGCCAAGAATTTAAAAATGCTGGCATTCAGGGCAGGGATTGCTGGTGGGTAGTTCCTCTTTCTCTCTAGTGTTTGGGGGATGGACAGCTGAACGCTTCCATGGGACAGTGTGGAGATGCGTAATGACGGTGGTGGTGTTGCTGCCACATCCTCTGTTTGCAGGGTGGCAAGTGCCACTGTCACTCCAGAGGAAGAGGCTGAGACTGCAGCAGAAGAGGGAGCAGGAGGAGACAGATCTTTCCTGGTTTTGGAGGTTTGTACTCCACTGCAGCTCGTGCTTTTGCAGCATCCCACATTTGTGTGAAAGGGACACTTTAAATCTTTTTATTCATCTAATGTACTGAATATATGGTATTTTCTATTTATCAGGCTGGCATTGTCATTTCACCCATTCGCCCCTAGGTGGTGCTGGCACCACTCATTTATATAGCTTGGGGTGTGCTAGAACAGGAAGTGAATTCAGTCTGGCTCAGTGCATCAGAGTAGAAGGTAGAAGGATGAGTCAGTGTTTAAGAGTAGAGTGTGTATGGAGGAGAGAAACAGGCCTTATTCAACATGTAGCTGGAGAAGACAAATACAGCAACCAAGCAGCAGACAGTGAGTCTATATATAAATATACAGTAAGCCTAGTGAGGATTAGAGCTGAACCCAGCCTATGGACTTCACCAGCACAAGTGCCTGAGAGTAACTCTAGAATTGGCTGGACACGTATGGATAATTTAGTGGCCAGAATTGTCCTTATCCACTACTCAATCCCTCCGGGACAGAGTGGAAAACGTAAACCTTTATAGAAAAGCATCCTGCAAATAATGAAGCAGAAGACTGATGCCTGCCACGAGGGAGATCGCCCTTATTGGATAGCTCAAAAGTAAGCAGCATATTTAGTACCAGAGTGCTATAATTTGAGAATAATTACAGAAGTCTTGCCTGTAAAGTGTCACCTTAAAGGGAAGTCCTCAACTGAAAACTGCCTAAACCTGATAAAAGCAATACAATTGAACCTATTTCTGAGTCATCACTTATGCTATACTAATGAACTGTGTCTGTAATGACTGCCTGGAGACAAGTGATTTAGTAAAGTTCAACTGTTTTGTTACTATTGACTCCTCATCATTTCTACTACTACACTCATCATTTGCACCTAACAGTGCTGGCGTCACGAACACAGGGGCCCAGCCGCCAAAGCACCCTAAACACCACCACCATCAAGGGCACCCCAACCAACATCTGGCTGGTGTTCCCTGCATCCGAGAGTGCCCCGGAGGATCGCAGGACTGCACTGCCGACCCAGGGAGGCATCTGCTAACCGTGAGTAACCAAAATGAACTATTACCTCCATCGGCCCACCATAGCCTGACGTGTTTTCCCCTACGGCCTGGTCATTGCACTTTGCATTTAGATGCCTGGTCGTGCAGGTTGTGCTCAGGTTAAGAACATTTATGCCCGCTTCAGGCTCAGATTGCACACCACTGCAAACCATTCGCGTCTGTCATCAGCACATTGTCTGAAGAACTGCCACACCAAGGAACTCCTTGGAGCTGGCTTTGGTGTGCTCAATCCCTGGATGTGGTGGGCAGTAGCAGGTGTAATGGCTAGGGGACAGACACTCTGCTTTTGCGCCCTGCTCCCTCTTTTGCTGTGTGGCTGGCGCTGTGTGACCACCACCTCTTCCTCCGAACTGCACATGTCACTCGCATGACCTTGATTCCATGTGGGGTCTAGGACCTCATCATCCTCCACATCATCTTCCACCCACTCTTCACCCCTGCCCTCCTCGTCGGTCTGCACACCGCAGAAAGCTGAAGCAGTTGGCACCTGTGTTTGGTCATAGTCAGAGACGTGCTGCAGTGGTCCTCCCATGTCCACATCCTGAAACATAAGTGGTTGGGCATTGGTGCACTCAATCTCTTTCACTTCTGGGGCAGGGCTATGTGGATGGCCCTGGGAAACCCTGCCAGCAGACTCATCAAAAAGCAAAAGAGACTGCTGCATGACTTGGGGCTCAGACTGCTTGGCTGATTTGCAAGGGGGTGAGGTGAAAGACAGATGCCCATGGGCTGCAGGTGCCAACTCGGCAATTTCAGCAGTGGACTGGGTGGGAGACAATGTGAAGGCAGTGGAGGCCATGTCAGCCACCCAATCTACCACCGACTCCTACAAAATAACGCTGAACGTTCTGTCGCCTACGTGCAACCGAGGAAGGTGTTCCATTTGGGCTTATCGACCACATCCTCTCCTTGCAACAGGAGCTCCACCAACACCAGCAGCACCACGACCAGGGCAATGTCCCTTATTTGATGCTCTCCTCACTCCTTGAGGTCACCCACCAAACTAACAGACAGATTAACTATATTAATTTTCCTGTCACGTATGCAGTGCAGGTGTACCTCACACCAAAAAGAAGTGTTCTCATTTGTACATAGTCTGTAGACTGTGGACAAAACTCTGCATCCCATCATACATTTACATGTGATTCTAGCTTGACATTAAGGCAAATAATATTTTTCCAAGAGCTCAAAAGCTAAATGTACAGACCCCGTATGACCACATACCCATATTACAAAATCATAGGCACTCTATGTGCAGCTTTATAGAGCCTACACGAGTCATGCTTTCAGGGGAAAATCCGGTTGTAAGACACATGCAATGCTGTACGACACCATTTTTACCCGCTGACCCATGGTAACACACCTCAGTGTACCTCTGAAGAAAACTGAACGTGCCTGTTGGAAAAGCATGGGTATCATCTTATGGATATGGGCAACGCAGATCCGTGGGGATGACTTTATAAGTAGCCAATTTCACTAGAAATCGCTTCCATTTATCTGAACGGAGTTATTTCTGCAGGAGTGACGTGGTTTTCTGTAAGCCCCCTTTAGAGGAATAGGACAGTCGTAGAAATTTCTGCAATCACTGCTGCATGTGAATTCACCCCAATATGTCCATAACCAGGGTCCTTGAGCTGTCCTACAAGTACCAGAAGTTTGCTACATATTTGCTTAATATCCCTTTAGAATAGGTGAAAATAAATTAGTACTATTAATACAAAGTAAGGATGTAGCTTAAAGGGTCAAGAATATTTTTCTGCCAGTTAAAACCAGAGAGCAACACATCCTTTTTTTTTCTAAACGGTTTTTATTGTCTGATCATTTCTGGAAGTGGAAGGACAATTCTAACCATGTCGCTTTTCTTTAATGCAGGTTTTCATAAATTTTACAGAATAGTTCCGAAGGATTATAGGATTATAATTTATTCTCTTGGTGGTTCTGTTGATTTTATTTATTTTTTAATAGAGAATTTGCACTAAATCACAGCACTGAGAAAATATTACAGTTTTAGAGATAATGCCACTAGTGACCATAAAATCCAGTCTTCTGTAAATGTTCTAATCTGTAAAAAAAAAATAAAAACATGCAGATTAATGGGACGGATTAATGGAAAGTCTCAGAGCCTTCCTGTCTACCCAATCATAAAGCCTCATTCACACATCTGTGCTTAAATCCATGAAAAGGCGGCCAGTAATGCCTCAGTGAAGATATCCTTGTTGGGTCCGTGTGTCCGTTTTTGCTGTCCGTGTGTCATCCATGTATCACTGACACTGAACAGCTGAAAAATAATTTTCAAAGCATGGCCTCCGTGATTTTCAAGGACCAATAGTCTACAATGGGTGTGATGGATTCGTGAACACAGACAAAATAGAGCATGCACCCGTGCTAAAAAAAAAACCGGACCCACGGGCCATGCTACAACACTGATGTGTAAATACGCACATTAAAATTAATGGGGACGTGTGCTGTCCGTGGAGAAGACTTACAGCACACGTGTGAATGAGGCATTAGATTGATAAAGGGCTCATGCACATGACTGTTGTTTTTCCTCATCTGATCCACATTTTTTGTGGATAGGATCTGGACCCAATTACTTCAACGGGGCCGCAAAAGATGCGGACATCTCACCTTGTGCTATCCGCATCCGTATGTCCATTCCGTGGCACCTGCAAAAAAGTAGAACATGTCCTGTTCTTGTTCGTATTATGGACAAAGATAGGACTGTTCTATAGACGTTCCGCTAAATGTGGAACGCACATGGCCGGTATTCATGTATTGTGGATCTGCAATTTGTGCATGAGCCCAAGTCTAGAAAGTACGTTTTCTGAGAACATGCTGAATCCAACAAGGTTGGCCTGGTGTCTCCGGAGGACTTCCCATCGTACACCGCTGACAGAAGGCTCTGTATTAGTACTCAGTGGCATATCTCGCTCACAGACTTCCATAAAATATAAGAAAAAACATGCTGTGTACCTTTTCTTTACTAGGTGCCTCTATATAGAAAAGGGTAGTTGACTATATCATGTTCAGTAAAAAAGTATACTAGTGGAGGCCAAAAGCACATTCCTTTGGCCTCCTTTGAGTGTGTGTGTGGGGGGGGGGGGGGTTCTATGGCTCCATTTGGCTTACATGCCTGAGACTTTACAAGCGCATGTGCAGATCGTGTTCACAACATGCAATATGAACAGATCCTTAGACATCTTAGTGGTAAATCGTCCTAGTGATGGAATGTAATCTGTAGTCCAGCTGGGAAGCAGGTGCGTTTAGATCACTAATGGCAGCCATATTTCTTCTCACCACCCACCATTCCTGGGAGAGGGACTTTCCATGGGACTGCAGTAAACTGAGGTTAATGGAGGTTGGCACATGCATGTCTGCCCTCCCTTCACTTAGGGGGCCTATTCTGGAGATAAGATCTGGTCTCAGAGGCTGGACCCGAACTAACGATATGCCATAAATGTTAAGATGGGACAGCCTCTTTAAGGCAAAATCCTCTTAAAACAAAATGTATGTAGGGTCGGCCCTACCCAAGGTGTCCGCCTGCAGATGCCTCAGAGTAAAATTGACATTGTTTTTTACAGAAGTAGAATATGAAGCCTGTATCTCACCTGTGTCTCAGTCTTTACATCTCCATTAATAGATTCACAGTAATGAAAGTGATGGCCAAAGTCAGCAATGCCTGGAAGGGACTGTATATGGCGATAGCAGCGTCTCCATCTTCATCCAAACCTCCACCTCCATTTCCATTGGAATGAGTAGTTGAAGGGACGGTGGTGGTTGTTACAGATTTGGCATCAAACAATCTTGTCTGGGCATAAACATTATTTAGCACAAATTCAAGTTGGTATCCTTTTCCTGCAATAAAGGTAAAAAAATGAAGTGTTTTCCTTTGTTACTGTCAGATTTTGCTGATATTGCCCCCAAAAGTAATATCAGAGCATCAGAAGTTGAAGGGTCTCTTCACTTGCTAGGACACCACCCTCTTATGGTTCTACTGGTCAGTCAGGGTCTTGACTCAAAGTGATCTTCTGATAACATTTTATGACTTAAAGGGGTTGTCCACATTCAAAAAGCCCTTTTTTGTTAGAAGCTGCTATAACCCCCAGGGATAAGCTATAATTTTTTGGAGAACCTGACACCATGTGTAGAATGAACTTCAGCACCTCCACAGGAGTAATGAAGCATTAGATACTTCCAATTAAAATGAATGATTAAACTTGTGGGGTCATCCAGCGAGAGAGACACGCTTTCTGGTTGATTCTCACTGTAGCTGAAAGATAACCCAGGCTACAATCCACAGATCGACCTTTTTTTTCTAGAGGCATCAAAGTAAAATTTACTGTCTATCATATAAACTACCGGAAAATAAAAAAAAGAAAATCTAGAAGTAATTAAGATAAAAACCTACTTTACAATGTGGCAAAGCTGGAGTATGTTACAGGTAGTGATCAAGTACTAACATCCTTACTTTATACAGTAAGATATTCAACAAACTTTTTTTTTTGTCCTGCATCACTTGTTGTTTGTCCGACACCACTATTTTTTGTCTTCATTCTTACAGAACTGCTTATTGGGTGTTGTTGAACTGTTCGCTATGTCTGCTTGATGACGGTGTGCACCATTTGTGTAATTAACAGACTATGAAAAGGGACAAATAGTGGGACTTCAAGAAGATGGATGGTCCATTCGTCAAACCATTGAAAGAGTTGGACGAAAAGATTCTGTATTGCATCGATCTGTATTGCATCGGAGGAGGGCGCCCACACACTTAGGCTACTTTCACACTTGAGGCACTTGTTTCCGGCAAGCAGTTCCGTCGTCGGAGCTGCCTGCCGGATCCGCCGATCAGTGTGACAACTGACAGCATCTGTAGACGGCTCCGGAAGCGGATCTGTCTACAAATGCATTGCAAGAACGGATCCGTCCTTCCGCTTGTCATGCAGATGGACGGATCCGTCTTGCAGTCTTTTTCACAGTTTTCCCGGTCTGCGCATGACGGATCCGTCCTTCAGTTGTTTCACAATGCCGGATCCGGCACTAATGCAAGTCAATGGGAATTAGTGCCGGATCCGGCATTCCGGCGACTGATCAGGCATTTTGGACGGACATAATACCGCAGCATGCTGCAGTATTATGTCCGGACAAAACGCCTGACAGTGGCTGAACAGAAGGCATACTGATGCAAACTGAACGGATTTCTATCCATTCAGATTGCATGGGGATATGCCTGATCAGTTCTTTTCCGGCATAGAGCCCTTTTGACGGAACTCTTAAAGAGGACCTTTCATGTGAAAAAAAAAGTATGAACTAAGTATCATGATATGGAGAGCGGCGCCCAGGGATCTCACTGCACTTACTATTATCCCTGGGCGCCGCTCCTTTCTCCCGCTATGTCCTCCGGTATCTTCGGTGACTGGGTTCTCCTGGGAGGAGTCTGCCCTTCTTGTCCTGGGCGTCGCCTCCTCCCAGTCTGTGAGCTCTGCGCTGCGATTGGACTGCGCTAGAGCCTGGGAGAAGGAGACGCCCAGGAGAACAAGGGCAGACTCCTTCCAGGAGAACCCAGTCACCGAAGATACCAGAGGACATAGCGGGAAAACGGAGCTCTCCATATCATGATACTTAGTTCATACTTTTTTTTTCCACATGAAAGGTCCTCTTTAAATGGAATGTGTTATCAGAAAATGACCTAATATTTAAATCGCATTTTTATGTTAATAATTTTTGTTAATGGATTTTTGGGGGAGTTATTTTTAATTGTCCAAGTCAATATCTATATTTAATAAAAAAAAAAAATATCCTGCAGTTTTTGCCACTAAGCCTAATAATAGGCATTGTACCTTGTTCTGTACAGATCACTTTACTGCAGTTATCTGCTTATCATTACAGGTAGGATTACAATGGCAGAAAGTTTTGCCTTGGTGCTAATGATGGCCGCATGCATAGTGTGGTGACACAAAGGACCAACGCCAAATGTCATGGATGTGGGGTGCCATTAGATCCATGGCCGTTCCCGTATGGTATTTGTGAAGAAAACATTGACCAGCCTTTGGTATGACCAGTCCTACTGCCTTTTTTTTTTTTTTAACTCAGAAGACTTGGTGTTCCAACAAGATAATGCCCGTCCACACACTACTCGCGCTACAAAATGTTCTCTCCAGGATATCCAGCAGCTCCCCTGGCCCGCTCGATTACCAGATCTATCCTTCATCGAGAATGGCTAGGACTGGATGGGGTGATGGATCTCTTATGCACAGCAGCCGACAACCACCTTGGCTAAACTACAGGTCCAAGATGAAAGCGCTTGGACTGACTACAGGAAGATATCCAGCCTCTGTATGACCGTCACCATGCCGGAGTGGCAGCCGGTATGGCAGCAATGAGAGATGCCACCTAGTCTTAATGTGGCCCTGCCTCAACATATACCCTGCTGCAGAACCCAAAATAAAGGGTGCACCACCTCGGTAGTGTGATCATTGACCAGGCACCACTAGCAGTTTAATCACTGTAAACTACATTAAAAGTAGCTTTCACAGGTATTATACAATAGTAGGGCTGGACTAAGGGCGAAGCCATAGGGGAGGCCATCATGACTATGGTTTGGTGGTGAGGGAGAGTCAGTTAAGGGTTAAGAGTAAGAGACAGTTGGGGGGCGGAGTTTTGTCATTGTAATGGTTAGGGGGGGTGGGACTAATTGGTTTCGATTACTGGAACAGCTTGAGGAAGGCGCCATTTTGTGCTCCAGCCAGGCGAACTGCCACCCTCCCGCCCTATGGGGGCTTAGAGTCGGGGAAGCGAGGTGGCATAGGCCTCTATATATTTAAAAGAAAAAAAAAAGAAAATATATATATATATATATATATATATATATATATATATATAAAAATATAAAAAATCAATAACCGGGTACTAAGGTGGGGTGGAATAGGGGTAGGCTGACATTGTATTAGTCGCGGCAGTCGTGAGGCGGGGAGGTCCTCGAAGTTGGTGGATATGGTGGTACTTGAGAATGGGAGGGCCCCGCGGGAGGGGCTGGACTCTCATGGAGGATCTGGAAATGGAGGAATTAAGCGTCCATCAGTTGGTACCCCCGGGCTAGCGTTCAGCGGCTGGGGGCAAGGTGGAGTCGCCAGTTTATCTGGATTTTGTGGTGTTATCGGGGCTTCTAGGACCTCCCTCGTCTGTGGTTAAGGGATGTTAGGTTGGTTATTCAACTGTTATTATGTTATTTATTTTATTGAATAAAACGGCTGCTGTGGCCGATTAAAATCCGAACTGTTGTCTGTGGTTATTTAATAGTAGGAATCAAGAGTTAGTGGTTTTTTTAGGGTAGAGACCCGGACAGGTAACCCATACCACTGTCATGTGTATAGACTGTACCTAGCACTTTGAGAACAAGGTCGGTGTAGTTAGCCCAGCAGGTGTCAAATAAGATGGTCACATTTCCATCCAATCCATTTCTGACGATGGTGTTGTTAGAGTATTTCAGGGTTGCTGTCAGTGTCAATGAACTTGTACTTACAGAGACACAGTTCCCCTAAAAAAAAAAAAAAGGGACAGAATAGATTAAAAATGATCAATATCTGATTGGCAGGGGTCTAACACCCCACCCCCTCACCGATCTGCTGATTGAAGTGAATGGGAGCAGGACTACAGACTTCAGCTCTTTCCAGTACACTGTGGGTGGAACTGTTCCAGCAGACCTCCTGCTCTGGAGCTTCTCAGAAATAGCTGATAGGCTAGGATGTGAGATGTCAGACCCCCACCAATAAGATATTGATGGCTTATCCTAAGGATAGGCCATCAATATTAAAATTCTGGACAACCCCTTAAGATCTCAGAAACCCCTTTAGGACCATGAACCTAGATAATTGTGCAATTAATAGTAACATTTTGGACAACCCTTGTAATGTTACTCAGATTAGACCTTCAAGGTCTGACAGCAGATTCTTTTACGACTTTCCAGTAACATATAAAGGCATGCATAGCCAAGTACTGTATGAGTACCTAAGGAGTACATGGGTGAAATAGTGTACGGCCGGCTTAACCCTTGACAGTTTTGATGGATGAATATGTCTTACAGATCACGACAACTTGAGATGCCTGCACATTACTTACGTTGGAATCTACAGCCATTACAGATGGCTGCTGGGAAAGCCTTTCTCCATGAAGTCCAGCCACAGGTTCCTGGACGACTATGAGTTTAGATACAGTGGCCAAAAAGTTTCCAGTAGATGACTGAGTGTTGTTAGCAAGATCAGCTGCGACCTGGAAGACATCACATCACCTGTCACTGTGGTTTGGTGGTATGGTACAGTCTAGCCTCTTGAAGATGACTGGTCAAATTGCACTGAAAACTTCTAGGAATGGTCTTGTTAAAAATGATGGCCAGTTTACATAATGTATGGTAGAACTGAAAATCTGTCACAGGTCTGGAGAAGGGGTTGATCTTCTGAAGAGGTCTCACTGTACCTTATATCAGTTTTTAACCACAACCAATCCTGGTACTGCGTTATACACCTCTCTTTAAGGCCCCATTCACACGTCCGCAATTCTGTTTCACATTTTGCAGAACGGAATTGCGGACCCATTCATTCCTATGGGGACAGACGATGTCCCGCCTGGGTCCGCAATTGCGTTCCCGAGAGCAATTGCGGACAAGAAAAGGCATTTTCTATGAGAGTGCCAGCAATGTGCGGTCCGCAAAATGCGGAAGGAACATTGTTGGTGTCCGTGTTTTGCAGATCCGTGGATCCGCAAAACACACACGGACGTGTGAATGTAGCCTAAGTCAGAGAATCACTCCAGGAAAATAGCCATGTCTTGCTGGTTGTGACAGCGGGTGGTGCAGGTGCTTCAACCATAGTGATGTCTAGGGGCCCCTGCTCTAACAACAAGCTCCCATTTTAGACCAGGCTTCTGATCATGGACAGGATCCAACGTTCCAGAATGTTTAACCCTTTGATTACTTTCACATGGGTGGGACCATGGCATGATGAAGGGACAGCCCCTCCTTCAATTGGAGACTGGGGAACATCTGCAGCCAGCTCTGAGAACCTACCTGGGGTCCACTAGGTGTTGATCTCGCAGGAGCCAATGTCCCAGGAGCATGTTAATATATTATGGGGGTCATTTGTCATGTGGGTCTGTTTTTAATTAGACCTGAGTGCAATTAGAAGTCACTAAACAGGTGATGAATTAGGCGAGGTGTCTGTGGATTCATCAGGGCTCAGGTGGATCGTGTACAATTAGACTACTGGTTGGTTGGTGTACAAAATAGGTGCAAATGTGCAACACAAAGTTGCATATTAAAAGGGAACCTGTCATCAACTTTATGCTGATCTCACTGAGGGCAGCATAAATTAGGGGCAGAAATGCTGATGTCAGCGGTGTGTCAATCATGAGCTAAAAGTAAGTGGTCGCTGAGAACCAACATCATAACCATTGCAGCCCAGGCCTTGAAAAGAGTCAAATCTACCTGAGAAGAGTCCTGGTTATTCCTAATCTCCTGCTCTCCCGCCCATCTGCTGATGATTGGCAGTTCTCTCCTAGAGAGAAAGGGAGAAAACTCGGTAGAAGCGCGTCAGTCATCAGCAGGAGGGCAGGAATTCATGAATAACCAGGACTCTTCTCAGGTGGCCGGGACTCTTTTCCAGGCCCAGTCTGCAATGATTGTGATGTTGGTTCTCGGCAACCACTTACTTTTAACTTATAAATGACAGACCGCTGAAATCAACTTACCTGTCTCTACTTTGTTCTGTCGTTAGTATGGGCAGCACAAAGTTGATGACAGGTTCCCTTTAAATAAAAAGTTGCGGCCATGTACACGTTTTTAGGTTTGTGAAAAGGCGCATGTCTACCTGACGATGTAACTATTTTAATACAATTGGCATTGCAGATGAACTACGCTACCCCTGTGTCAGTTGGAAAGGCAGAGTCACACAGCTGAGCATCAGAACGGAGGTTATAACTCACAAATACAGTCACTGATAAGAAGATTATCTTCACTACAGTTTACAACACAGACAGGTCAGAGAATAAAACATTTTGTGGCAGTGCTACTTTAATGGAATTAAAATAAATAAAGGAGTAATTAAAACCTGTCCACAATTTTTTTTTACAAATTTTCTATAAAAGACTAAAGCAAAACATTTTGTATTATGTATACACACAACTGTAATAACCTGAGGAATTCATTTAGCAACACACAGCCTAGCACCAGTACACAGAGCAAGAGGGAGTTAACCCCTACAGGGTCACAGAGGGTTGTGTGATTCAATGAATAAACCCTAGTTCACACACACAGAAAGGCAACATATAACACCATGTAAGGCCAAGTTTACACTTCAGTTATTGTGAGCCAAGTAGCGAAGCCGGAATGGACAGATTTCCTCCTGTTCTGTGTTTTTGACCCGCTCCTGGTTTTGGATCACAAGAACTGATGGAAATAGCTGATCGAATAACTGAAGTGTGAACTGGGCCTAATACACATACTGCCACCTTTATGAGCAGGAATAAGGGAATGACCTGATAGCATATAACCAGGGGATGAATTACCTGACTCCAGGCAGGATCACTAGGGGGTGGAACTGGATCAGAAATGGACATTGATGCCACAGTGACGTTCAGCTGCGAGCTGAGACTTCCATTAATCACAGCAGAAGCCAGGTCTTTACTTATCGTCTGGAAGTCTGTGTACGTCAGTCCATCTAAATAAGAAGTTAGCATAAAAATATTAAAAAATCCAGGAACAGAAAGAAACATAACATGATAAATTTTCCGGATGGATTTCTGTCTCTCTTATTTTAAAAGTGCTCGTTTCCATGGTTATGACCACCCTTTAATCCATGGTCATGCTATAGGAAAAAGCACCAGCCTATGTGTGCTCCCGAGGTCCTGGCCACCAGAGAGGCTGATGCCTATACCTATGTAGGCATCAGCCTCTTGCAAGCACGGCCACCGATGCTGGATTGCAGGGTGCTCGTAACCATATAAACAAGCAGTGTATAATGTGATGGAAAAATGAATCCAGCCAGCAAAGGAGGCAATATGGAGAATTACAATACATTAGTAAGTGCCTTGTATTAACTTTCTCTACATGATAAATGCCATTTGCTGAAGTGAGAGACAACCCTTCTTTATCTTTATCTCATTAACCTGTCCATGTATGTAGGACAACTGGCTGCAGCAGTAGCCCTCCCGCATTTTGTCTGCAAAAGGGAAAGGGGAATGCTCGACCACGCCCATTTGTCAAGCTCCACCCTAAATCATTTGACAGTCGCAATGTAAGGGATCCAGAAGACTATGGGTTATGGAATTGTCTTCTTGAGACTTTCGTTTCTAGATGTGCTGTTCCTTTAAAAAATATATGGTTACCCAGATCTTAATTGCTACAGATCTACAAACTGGCTCTATTGCAGTCCCCAAGATTTCGAGGACTTGTTTGTGTCGGTTCTATAAAGGAATTGATGTGTAAAGAGGACATGTCTGATCTCATCCCCACTAGTACAAGCTCCTACTTACCTGTTGAGTTCGTAGAAGAGTTCATTTGTGGGGACGGTGGATCGGAAATTTCTACGGATACCGACAGTCCTTCTGTGGCTCTCTTTCTGCGTCTAGAGCCCTCCGCAACTATCTTTGTAATACGTATTTTGCTCGCTGGGATCTTCAAGAAAAGTGCAAGGTTCTTGACAAGATTGGCACCGTAGAACTGATCCACGGTCATTGCCGGAAGATTAAATGCTAAAACAATCAGAGGAGATGTGCGGATTTCAACTGGAGAGGACCCTCTGACCAGAACGTACAGCATGTTATACTCTCTGTCGAAGAAGTTTTCTCCCAAAACCGTGGAGTTGAGCTGAGGCATGTATTGTCCTATCAGAGGAAGTGACAACATTCAGATCATCAACCAAGCCGTGTATGTGTAATAATAGAGCTATGGGGGAGAGTGATCAAAACTAGTGCAAAGCAACCAATCAGAATCTACCTTTCATTTTCAACAGCAGCACTGAAAAATGAAATGTGGCCTCTGATTGGTTGCTTTAGGAAACTGAGCCAGTTCTACTTTACACCAGTTTTGATAAATCTCCCCTTATGTCTGTAAGTCACTGACGACAACAGAGTCAATTTCTAAAGCAAGGACAATAAAGTCCTGAAATTAACCAGAGTGGCCAGGAAGTACGAGTTTATGGATTGTAGCAGTGACCAGAGATTCACATGTTAGATATACAATGTTGTAAGGATCAGCCAATAATCTAAAGTATATGCAGGACTGACTGTCTATCTATCTATCTATCTATCTATCTAATATCTATCTATCTATCTATCTAATATCTATCTATCTATCTATCTAATATCTATCTATCTATCTATCTAATATCTATCTATCTATCTATCTAATATCTATCTATCTATCTATCTAATATCTATCTATCTAATATCTATCTATCTATCTCATATCTATCTATCTATCTATCTCATATCTATCTATCTCACTATCTATCTATCTCATATCTATCTATCTCATATCTATCTATCTCATATCTATCTATCTCATATCTATCTATCTCATATCTATCTATCTCATATCTATCTATCTCTCTATCTCATATCTATCTATCTCTCTATCTCATATCTATCTATCTATCTATCTCTCATATCTATCTATCTATCTATCTCATATCTATCTATCTATCTATCTATCTTGTGAACCACCTTATATTTTGAGATTGTAATGTTCCTTCTACAGACAGATCATCTTTAAAGGGGTTTTCTAGTTTACATCAACATCCTATAAAATAGTCATTTATGAAAGTTGCTGTAATTTTGTAATGTATTTCTTTTACTTTTATTGCTCCTATCTCCTGTTCTGGGCTGTGGTCAAATGACCCTGTCCATGCCCTTTTTTTTCTTATTTCCTGTGATTTTATGTCCATGGGCGGGGCAGTGATAGGGGAGTGTCTATGTAACTAGGTGGGTGGGAGGGGCTATAAACTAACTGGAGCTGAGAAAGGAGAAGTGCATCATGGGTTTGGTTGGATGCAGCAACAGGAAGTGCTACATACAGGATGGAAAAGACCAAGGGGATTGATTTATATGGTAAAAATGGGTCAGAAGACCCCTTGAGATTAATTGAAGAAAAAATCACGGGGAAGATGTACATGCGGTAAGAAACTACTGTACATGATCTGTTAAAACTGCAGTAATCCTGAAAGCCCCTTTACTATTAATTCAATGTTAAAAAAATATTCCATGTTCCTATATAGTGGGGAGAGGGCATGAGCATTAACTTACCCTTATAAGTAGGTTCTTGCAGTGTATAGTCTGAGCCCTTCCATTGTATATTTGTAGGATATATATAGGCAGAATTAACATAGACATCCAGTCGCTGAGGATTTGAGAAGTAGATTCCCACAAGGACAGCCTACAAAAAGAAATGTCAAGTCAGTGGTGAGAAATATGGAACATACCTGATAATAATGGGGTACATTTATTAAGACCAGCGTTTAGACGCCGGTCCTAATAACCCCTAAACTGGCGGTGGAGGCACCAGCCTCTCCAAAACTTCGGCGCATACCGTCCCAGTTCGAAATGTAAGACAACTTCTGAGATGTCTTACATTTAGGCCCCTTTCACACGGGCGAGTTTTCCGCGCGGGTGCAATGCGTGAGGAGGACGCATTGCACCCGCACTGAATCCGGACCCATTCATTTCTATGGGGCTGTGCACATGAGCGGTGATTTTCACGCATCACTTCTGCGTTGCGTGAAAATCGCAGCATGTTCTATATTCTGCGTTTTTCACGCAACGCAGGCCCCATAGAAGTGAATGGGGATGCGGGAAAATCGCAAGCATCCGCAAGCAAGTGCGGATGCGTTGCGATTTTCCCGCATTGTTGCTAGCAACGGGACCCAATCTCTATTATTTCCCCTTATAACATGGTTATAAGGGGAAATAATAGCATTCTTAATAAAGAATGCATTATTAAATGATGAGGAAGGGTTAAAAATAATAAAAGTTAACTTACCTTAGCCACTTGATCGCGTAGTCGCGATCTGTCCTCTCTTTCCTGCAGCATCGATGATCTAAAGGACCTGTGATGACGTCACATCACATGGCCCAATCACCTGCTCCATCACTATGGTGATGGAGCATGTGATGGTCCATGTGACCATGTGACCTCATCCAAGGTCATAATCACTATCCTCAGGCTGTGGATAGTGCTTAGGACCTTGGATGATGTCACGTGGTCACATGGACCAATCACATGCTCCATCACCATAGTGATGGAGCAGGTGATTGGGCCATGTGATGCTGTGACATCATTACAGGTCCTTTACATCTTTCAAGCTAACGGAGAGGAGGCCGGGCTTGCGATCAAATGGACCAGGTAAGTTATGATTAGTTTATTATTTTTAACCCATTCTGCACCGGGTTCAACATTAGGGAGATGGCCAAGGGTATTATTTTACATTATAACTATGTTATAATGTGAAATAATACCAGCGGGACAATTTCTGACCCAAACATGCACTTCTGTGAAGAAGTGCAGGTTCGGGTCTGGGTACCAAAAGTGCCGATTTTTCTCCCGCGCGTGCAAAACGCATGACAGCGCTTTGCACTCGCAGGGAAAAATCGCGGCAATTCCCGCAACGTACCCGCACTGTTTGACGGAGTGCACCCGCAACGCCCGTCTGAAAGAGGCCTTAGACTATTTTTTATGCCTAAAACAGGCGTAGAAAAAGGAGACTTTTGTGAAACTCACCTGTAAAATCTTTTTCTCGTAGTTCCATTGGGGGACACAGACCATTTGTATAGCTTAGAGGTATTACCAGGAGGGACACTATGCAAATAGAAAGAAGGCTCCTCCTCCTCGGGCTATACCCCCAGGCTCCAGCAGGAGAACTTCAGGCGTTGCCAAAGCAGTAGGAGAAGGAGAACAAAGAACAATGGAACCAAACAGACCGTAAACCATGAGGTCCAACCGGAGAACAATAGAAAAATGAAAAATATCCTCCCGTGCATACGCAGAAAGGGGTGGGAGCTGTGTCCCCCAATGGAACTACGAGAAAAAGATTTTACAGGTGAGTTTCACAAAAATCTCCTTTTCTCGGGCATTCCATTGGGGGACACAGACCATGGGACGTCCTAAAGCAGTCCATGGGGTGGGAGACACTCACAGCACCGCCAGGAGCCACGTCCAACAAACGGGAACCGCGGCCTGCAACACCTTGCGCCCAAGGGCCGCGTTAGCGGACGCCAGCAAATGCACTTGATAAAACTTAGTGAAAGTATGCAAGGACGACCAAGTGGCCGCCTTACACAGCTGGGACGCTGAAGCCCGATTGCGACAGGCCCAGGAAGACCCCACCGCCCTAGTGGAATGGGCAGTGATCCGGGCCGGAGGAATCTTACCACGAGCACGGTAAGCCGCAGAAATGGCTGATCGTATCCAGCGCGCCACAGTGGCCTTGGAGGCCGCCAAACCCTGACAAGGCCCTTCAGGAACCACAAACAAGGAATCCGAACAACGGAAATCAGCCGTGGCCCTGAGATACACTCGAAAAGCTCGAACTACGTCCAGGGAATGGAGAGCGCGCTCCTTGGAGCTCGCCGGAGCAGGACAAAAGGAAGGCAAAACAAGGTCTTCATTAAGGTGGAAGGGCGAAACCACCTTTGGTCGAAAGGACGGGACTGGACGCAGAACCACCTTATCCTGGTGAAACACCAGGAAGGGTTCTCTGCAGGACAGCGCAGCTAGCTCTGAAACCCGCCGAATAGAGGTTATGGCCACTAGAAACACCACCTTCCAGGTAAGGAAGGAAAGGGCCACATCTCTAAGGGGCTCGAAGGGGGCCCCCTGGAGGCCGAGGAGAACCAAGTTAAGGTCCCAAGACGGCAGGGGATGGACATACGGGGGCACCGAACGCGCCACCCCCTGAAGAAAAGTCCGCACCGGACCTAGAAGAGCAATGGACCTCTGGAAAAAGACAGTCAGAGCCGAGACCTGACCCTTCAAGGAACCGAGGGAGAGACCCTTCTCAAGGCCAGACTGCAGAAAGGCAAGTACCACCGGAATGGAAAAGCGTAGGGGAGGAAGCCCCGAGGACTCACAAATTGAAAGAAAGGCCTTCCATGTGCGGTAGTAAATCCTAGAGGAAGCCGGCTTCCGTGCCCTAATCATGGTTCGCACCACTGAATCAGAGAAACCCCGTTTCTTCAGGAGGAGGGTTTCAGCAGCCAGGCCGTTAAACGCAGCGACCGTAAGTTCCGGTGGAAGAGAGGCCCCTGAGACAGCAGATCCTCTCTGTCCGGGAGGGGCCAAGGAGCGTCTGCGAGCAGGCGCGGCGGGGCCAGTCTGGGGCGATGAGAATTGCTGGGATCCCTTCCAGCGCGATCCTGCGAAGAACCTTGGGCAGTAGAGGAATCGGAGGGAAGACATAGAGAAGGCGGAAGTGCTGCCATGGAGACACCAGAGCGTCCACTCCGCAAGCCTTCGGGTCCCGTGTCCGCGCCAGGAACACAGGAACCTTGCAGTTCAACCTGGAGGCCATCAGCTCGACGTCTGGACGGCCCCACCTGCGGCAGAGATCCTGGAAGACCTCCGGGTGCAGCGACCACTCGCCGGGATCCACAGTGGTCCGACTCAGAAAATCCGCCGTCCAATTGTCGACACCCGGAATATACACTGCCGACAACAGCGGGACGTTGGACTCCGCCCACTGGAGAATCCGCTCCACCTCCTGCATTATGGCCCTGCTGCGGGTTCCGCCCTGATGATTGATATAGGCCACAGCCGTGGCATTGTCCGACTGGACTCGCACAGGAACCCCGGAAAGGATCCGGGTCCAATGAGAGAGGGAGATAAAGATTGCTCGCAGCTCCAGGATATTGATCGGAAGGCGAGATTCCGCTGCTGACCAAACCCCCTGAACCGTCTGGTCCCGGAGAACACCGCCCCAGCCCGAGAGGCTGGCATCCGTGGTGACAATTGTCCAGACCACGGGAAGAAAAGACCGCCCGGACCCCAGATTCGGGGGGGACAGCCACCAAGACAGGGAGGCCAGAACCCGAGGGGGAAGACGGACCCTGGAATCCAGACCCAAAGGGGACTTGTCAAAGCGGGAGAGAATCAGCCGCTGGAGGGGGCGAGTGTGGAACTGAGCATACGGGATGGCCTCGAAGGAGGCCACCATGAGACCCAGAGTCCGCATGCACTGCCGGATGGACAGAGGCTGGGGAGACCGCAGGAGCCGAACCGCCTCCTGAATCTGTGAGGATTTGGAGTCCGGAAGGAACACCTTGGCGACTGACGTGTCCAGGAGCATCCCCAGGAAGGCGAGTCTCTGGGATGGGTGAAGAGACGACTTTGGCCGGTTGATCAACCAGCCAAACTGTTCCAGAGTCTGGACAGTAATCTGGACGCTGTCCACAGCCTGAGGAAAGGACGGGGCCTTTATCAGAATGTCGTCCAAGTAAGGCAAGAGAGAAATGCCCCTTGAATGAAGGAGGGCCATGAGAGGTGCCAGGATCTTGGTAAAGACCCGCGGGGCAGTAGCCAACCCGAAAGGAAGGGCGACGAACTGATAATGACAGTCCCCGATAGCAAACCGCAGGTAGCGCTGATGCGACTCTGCTATAGGGACGTGCAAATAGGCGTCCTGAATGTCCACCGAGGCAAGAAATTACCCTGGAAGAAGAGACGCAATGACCGACTGGAGGGACTCCATGCGGAACTTCCGGACCTGCAGGAACTTGTTGAGGAGTTTTAGGTCCAGGATAGGACGCACAGACCCCTCCTTTTTGGGCACCACAAACAGGTTGGAATAAAAACCTGAGCCCTGCTCCTCCAGGGGAACGGGGGAGATGACCCCCCGGTCCAGAAGAGAGGAGACCGCCCCCAACAGGGCCGAAGCTCGGGCGGGGTCCCCCGGAACCCGAGAGAGGAAAAAACGTTCCGGTGGTTTGGACTCTAACTCTATCTTGTAACCGGACGTTACAATTTCTAGAGCCCAGGCGTCCTGAAAGTGAGCTCCCCAGGGCACCTGAAAGGAGAGCAGACGGCCCCCCACCGAGAGAGGTGGGGGCGCCCCGTCATGCAGAGGGCGCCTGAAGGGCTGAGCCCTGAAGGAGGGCTTTTTACGGGAGTCCCGAGACCCCCCGGCCGAGGATGTGGAGGACGGCCGGGCAGAGGAGAAGCGACGAAAGGAGCGGTACCTGGAGCCAGAAGACCCCGGACGAGCAGGGCGTCTGGACCAAGGCTGGGGCAGATGAGTGCTCTTACCCCCGGTCGCAGCTGAAATAAACTCATCCAGCTGGGCCACAAACAGACGGGATCCGTCAAAGGGAAGTTTAGCAAGGGAACGCTTGGAGGAAGCATCCGCGTACCAGACCTTCAACCAGATCTCCCTGCGTTAAAGTACAGAGAGGGAGGAGATGCGGGCAAACAAGGCTCCAATGTCCATGGAGGCCTCACAGAGGAATTTGGCAGCCTGAGACATTTGGAGGATAAAGTCCAAGGTGTCAGCAGACGCATGCTGGTCCATCAAATCCTGGTGATGACGTTGCAGCCACATAGAGAGGGCCATAGCAACCCACGCAGATGCAAATGCCGGGCGCAGGGACGTGCCCGCTAGTGAAAAAATGGACTTGGATAAGGAATCCAAATGTCTGTCCATGGCATCCTGTAGAGAGGAGCCGTCCAGGACTGGTAGGGCAGTATTTTTGGCCAGTCTGGCCACGGGCGGATCCACCTTAGGGGGGGAAGCCCACTTTTCAACACTAGCCGCAGGGAATGGGTACAGCACATCCATGCGCGTTGCCGAAGTAAATTTTTGGTTAGGCCGATCCCAGGCCTTGGACACGACCGCGGTGAACTCACTATGGACGGGAAACACCGCGGCCTCAGGTTTTTTAGGCGGAAAGAGGGCAAACTCCTGACTGGTGGAAGGAGTAGAGTCCTCCCGAAGGTTAAAAGTGTCACGGACCGCCGTAACCAATTCAGAGACCACAGCGGACAGTCTGGGAGGGGGATCCCGCTCCATGACCTCGTCCAAATCTGACAATTCCCCCTCTGACATCAGAGTGCGCCTCGAGGCGGGGGGGGGGGGGGGGGGAAGCGGAGGCAACAGAGGAAGACTGCTGACGCTCATGCGGTCTCTTAGCGCCCGGGCGACCCCTGGGAGGGTCACCTGGGGGAGCTAGAGTGGGGAGCGCCCCCGGGTTAGCGGGCGACATACGCTCCATAAAGGCCATGGCCGCTTTGGCTACTAGGGCCAAATCCGCAGCAGCACTAGTCATGGCAGACGCCCAGGCGGGTACCACCGAGTCCGCAGGGGTAGGTGGGGAACCAGGCTGGGCTAGCGCAGTAGGGGCAACCTGATCCGGGCCAGGGGCAGGGCAAGAGGCACAGATTCCCGTGACAGAGAGAGGCAGAAGGCACGTCTGACAGTGGGGTCTGAGAAGAGGCCTTGGCAGATTTTGTGGGGGCCCCAGGCTTAGGCATGATTTGAGAAAAAAGGAATATTCTCCTACCAGAAAGCGTTCAGAGAGAAAACCTGGCAAAAACTACCGCTCTGGCAGCGCTGAGGTTCGTCCAAGTGCAGGAGCAGCTAGGAGAGCACGTGTGAGAGCAGTAAAAAGCCACCCTGAGGAGCCGGAGGAAGCAGAAGAGGAAGCTCCGCCCCTTCAGTGACGTCATACGGCAGGAAAAAGCGCGCGCGCCCAAGAATGAAGGAATAAATGAATAAACCCCTTAAAAGAGGCATAAAATACCCACTGGGGACCCTCCAAGGGTCCCCTTATGATAATAAACTCAGCCTGGAGTGCGGCACTGAGATTGCGGCAGGCGCCGTGATCTCCTGCTGCAGCCGCGGCCGGAGTGGCCTCTTAAGGTGGCCCGGCGTAATTAAGGCGGCCTGGCTTATATGTGCCGGGCCCGCCAAATAAGGTCCCCCCCCGAGTTTCTTTAGGGGAGGTAGTGCCAGGGGGTCCATAGCAGGTGAGAGCGGCGGCCACCGGTGCATTTAAGGTGGACCGCCGGTTTTTTAAGGTGGCACCTTCAGTTAAGGTGGCCCCTTCCATGAAAGGCCTCATAAATGCCCCCCCAATGCCCCCAGCCCAGATCAGGTCAGTTTTCACCCAGGCAGCCCAAGTTTAAGGGCCCAGACAGACAGAGGGAGAGAGGGAGAACACAGACTGCAGCCATACTTATCTGTTCCTGCAGTCTTCGCCCTCATACATCCGGACCAGCAGGGAAGCACCTCTTCAGACGTCTGACTCCGCAGGGTGGGAGATGCAGTGCTCTGGAATGAGGGTGACGGCAGGTGTCCCAACAGCTGGCGGGATGCGGTGCTACCAGGGAGCCCGGATCCTCTTTTCTTATGTGGGGGGGAGGTGGAGGAGGCCAGGCAACATCCTTGGACAGCGGCAGTCACTCCACGGGGGACCAGGAAAGCGCAATGCTGACCTGCGTCCCCATCTGCAAGAAAAATAACAAACAGGAGTAGCAGTGTCATCCTCCTTCTACAGACACTAAGCAAAGACTGAAGTTCTCCTGCTGGAGCCTGGGGGTATAGCCCGAGGGGGAGGAGCCTTCTTCTATTTGCATAGTGTCCCTCCTGGTAATACCTCTAAGCTATACCCATGGTCTGTGTCCCCCAATGGAATGCCCGAGAAATGGTAAATGAGACGGACCTCCAGGCCCTTCCCCGCCCATGCCATGTCCCCTTTTTTAGACTTGGCGTGAGTGGGGAGAAGTCACAGAATGCGCCAGAAATACGCCTAATTTAGGCGTATTTCCGTTTGATAAATGACCCTCAATATTATTATGTAGGGTTTGAAGCATTCAGTATTGCTACATTGGGTATACCCTGTACAGTAGAACAGATCCATAGGCACGGTACTGTATAAAATGGGGAGGACGGGGGGCAAACGAAGGTAGAGTAACTAATGGCCCAACCTGGATGTGTAATATGGTCCTGTGCCTTTTTAGAAAGTGTGTATTCTGCGCCAAAGTTGACAGGAAGAAATGTGAGTATTGCACCTCTAATTGTTCCCCAATGGGAATCAAAGCCGCCATTCATACAGCTGCAGATTTTTTTCCATGCAGATCTCAGAATTGCATCAGAAAAGGGCATGTCCCTCCTTGTTCCAGTTTCTGTGCAGACCCCAGATCTGCGGCATTGATCGAGTGCTGCAGTCTCTTCATAGTATACCAAGGACAGCGCCATGTGTTGCATAGTGGCTATGTTTGGAATTGCAACTGAATGCCATGACTGAGCTATAGAAAGGCCACGTGACCAATGGACCTGATGTCACAGGCCGAGGAAGAGGCTGTGGTACTGCAGTTTCTTCAAACAGCTGATCGGTGGGGGTACTGGGAGTTGGCCAATGAGATATTGAACACCTATTTTGAGGACACACCATCAATCTTTAAATTGTAGAAAACCCCTTTAATATCTTACCTTTGTGTTCTCTATGTTGAGTAGTTTCAGTCGGAGATTCTGGGGGCTCGTGCTGCTAAAATACACATCAAATGACTTGTTTGTAGCCACTATAGTGTGAAACAAGGAGACCCTCTTCTGACAGGTGTATCCCGAACACCAGCCATGGTCTTGGGGCCCTACAATAAAGACATAGAACGATATGATGAAACCATCTGAAGAAATACAAAGAGGAAATATAGGAATGGAAATATACCTACCATTGATGAGGTCGACATAGCCATCCTCCAGCACAGCCACTGGCGAGAGGCGCCTAGTCTCAGTGTCAGCATCGAGGCTCTCAATGACGAGCATCTCGTAGTTCAGGCCACTGCATTTATAGGCCCCCCAGGTAGACATGTTCACACACGTGTTATCTCTGATAATCCCTGATAGAAGAAAACACAGACTGATGAAGGAGCATCCAGGACTTATTTGTATACAAGGAGGAGGGAAGTATGTGGTCCATGATATCTTCTGTAGGAGACTGATTTGCTGAAACCATATGTCAGTAAAATTCTTTTAACCCCGCATACAAGAGACCAGAATATGTAATAATCCACTCGGCACCTCTGGGCACCCATGCACCCCCTGATTCCTCTGCCAGCCCTTCTCTCTCCATGTTCATTGACAAGGCCAGGTGAGGTGACCATGAAGGAACTTGACCCTGTCAATCAAGAAGGAGAGGGAGGGACTGGCAGAGCAAGCAGGAAGACCAACAGTGTTGAGTGACTTGGGCCCGCCCTCAGTGCATTTTACTGCTCATTTGCATATGGATTAAACGTTCACATTGCTGAGTGATAGGTATTGTTTCAATCAGCTGAGGTAGCCCCTCAAGGTATAATATCATCTGTTTGGCTGCAGTGTTGATGTCATATATATTGCATTTATATATCATTTATATAGAATGTCCCTTATATCGCCTGTATATATGAAGGCCATTTACTGGCTTCAGCAGTATGTAGCAAGAAACCGATAAGGCCAGTGATTAGTTACAACAGTCACACTGCAGTCAGGAAAATAAAGCCCAGATGGAGTTGTTAAAAAAAACATTAACTTGGACAACTCCTTTAAAATATCTTTATTGAAGTTACCACCAAAGGGAGCTTAGGAGATAACTGCATACTGTTTTCTTGCCGTGTTAAATGTACTAATTGTATGCAATAAACTCCTAAGCTCCCTCTTGTGGCGGCTGTAGGCACCCATATTTTATCAATTACTGTATGTTTATGCAGAGAGGTTAGAGCTTAGTTTCAGACAAACTGAGATGTAGCATTAAAACATATTTTTACTGTATACTGTATTTCTAAGATAAATCTATGAGCGTTTAACATGTAATTCAAAATAAAGGATACAAATCCTATGACCTTACAGTGTTACATTTCATTTAAATCACCTGTCAGCATGATCAGCCCTTTCAATCCAGGCAAACAGCCTGGTAGGGTTGATGATGCTGATAAAAATGATACCTTTATTATAAATATACATGGCCCCACATTATTATATATATGCTAATGACCTGACTGGAGCACCGAGGCGCTGGCCAAAGCCCTTAGAGCACCAGTTTGTTACAGCCCTTCCCCTTCAGTACTTCAGAACACTAGACGTCAGGTATAGCCATGTCTTTCTGTCTGTGCCTGCTCACCCGGTCTCAGTGCTTGTTCTATGTTCTTTTGCTGTTCTGGAAGCGCTGAGACCCGTCATCTGTGCCATGCTATATCTCCTGGTTTTAGCGCTTGCTCAGTGCAGGAGGAGATGCACAGATGACAGGTCTCAGCACTTGGAGAGCAGGAAGAGAACACAGAACAAGCGCTGAGACCAGGAGAGCAGGACCAGACACAAAAAGACATGGCTATAAGCGAAGTCAAGAGCTGTCAAGCTAGGGAAAGCAAGGAGGCACTAAAGGTGAAGGGATGTAACAAACTGGTGCCCCGAAATCTTTGGCCAGCCCCTCGGTGCTCCAGTTTCGCCCATTAGCATATAAATAAATAGGTGTTTTTCTCATCTCAGCAATAGGCCATGGATATTCATAAGGTATCGTTTTTATCAGCATCACCATTCCTACTAGGCTGTATGCCTGGTTTAAGACGGTTGATCAGGCAGACAGAGACTCTTTAAAGCACGGCCTAGTCCCATATTTGGAAAAGACTTTACTCTGTACTGTTTCTTAGGGTAGTTAGTTACCTTTGTTTGGGGCCACCTGTGACACAGGGATCCGACTTCCATTCGGGTAAGTCAGCATGACTTTTGGAATCCTGTAGTCTCCAAGACCATACCTGGTGTCTCCATTCCACTGGTATTCTGATTGTGGGACAACTGCCCCAATCTTCCCCAGGAAAGAACCATCAAGATCTTTTAACAAGGTCTTCCTCTTAGCATCACAGGTCATATCTACGCAGTCAGATGGGTTGGCTTTTCTGTAGCCGCAAGAGAAAAAAATATTAACCATGTCACAGCTCCAACACATATACAGGCCTACAGTGTATTACATACAGTTCGGTATATTCTGCTAGGGGTGCCAACCCAGGGTACCAGGCACCCACTTGACTTCTTATCTGAGTGACCATCATTTACAAGGGCATAAAGCCCATATAGTCACACCATGTGGTTGCTATGGGGTCCTTTGAAAGAAGGGCTCCACCTTGGTCAATCCCATCATTTTTACAACAGGATGGAGAAAAGCTGTGCAGGACTCCGCTCTCCAGAGAACCTGCATTGTTGGCCAGCAAGGGGGTAGAGAATTTACTCAAGGCAAGTGGAAAGGGGGAACAATCACCAGGACCGTCTGTCCATAGTGGCAAAACCTAGCACCACAACTGGGGCCTTTATTTTGATCTTTACTTTGAGGCCCCCTCTGTTCTATGTAGACCAAAGACCATTACAGAAGCAACCAGAGGAAGGGGTATTTGCTGTACTACAGACTGCCTTTCTGTGATACACAGACCTGATTAGGTGCCTCTTCATCAGGTAGACAGAAGTATATAAGTGGTATGTTATATATGTGCTGAGATAAAGACAAGGACAGGCGCCCGTTTATTTTAGTACATCTACTCACGACACGTCTGGTCGATGGATGAAGATTTTCTGATCCTCTGAACTGTTCACAGCTGTTATCCTGGAAACTTCGACAGGGTGCTGCAAATCTTCATTTTCTGGGTTTGTCATGAACATGACATTGGATTCTCCAGAACATACAGATCTGTATGACACAAATGTTGTGTCTAAAAAGGAAACCATAAGATTGACATAGTATTGCAGCAATAGACATAAAACACACATTTATAAAAAGATGATAAAGTATAAAGGAAAGTCATACCAGTTACAGTCATTAGGCCACTGATTGCATTGTAGCTCATGATCCCTGCATTTGGGTGTCCAGGTGCCAAGTTATGGCCAGAGGCAAAGGTGGGCCAGCAAATACCACTTCTGCCCCCTGTATAAGAAGGAAAGGAGGAGAAATATTAACCCACTGGAAGCATACAGTAACATCATGACTATTCAGAAACGACAGAGAGTCCTCCACCTCAGTAATATACAAGGGTATATGAGACAATAGGTTTGCAAAAATAATCAGCCCCCTTGGATGATATTACTAGTCTAACTGAACTATTTAAAAGGGATCAGTCACCACCCTGGAGCGCTATTAGGTGAGGTACTACATGAATAGTACTGCTTCCGCTGAACTGGAATCGCTAATTTTTATCATACTCCCCTTTCCTTACAGTTCCCCTGCACCACGGTAATACATTGAGAGGACTCATGAGCCTTGTGCAAATAATGGAAAGGACCTCCTGAATGCGAGCTCACGAGTCCTCTCAATGTATTACAGCAGCGCATTGCAAGCACACATCGGGGGTACGGTAAAGGGGGAGGGGGATAAGAGATTCCCTTTAAGGATAACTATATGTATTACATGAATAGTACTGCTTCTGCTGAGCCGGAATTGCCAACTTTTATCATACTCCCCTTCCCTTACAGTTCCCCTGCTGTGCAGCGTAAAGCACCACTTTAATACATTGAGAGGACTCATGAGCCTCGTGCAATGGAAAGGACCTCCTGAATGCGAGCTCATGAGTCCTCTCAATGTATTACAGCGGCACATTGCAAGCACACATCGGAGTAAGGGGGAGGAGGTGAGGGACTCCCTTTAAAGGGCTTCTGTCACCCCCAACTGTGCAATTTTCATTAGCCGACATTAGCTATTTGCTAATGTCAGCTGAGTGCAATCATACTTGTCTTACCTTTGTCTGTGGCTTATTTATTGTAAAAATCAAACTTTTATAATATTCAAATTTCTTCACTACCAGCAAGTTGGGCATGTACTTGCTGGTAGCCACTGCATCCTCTGCTTCTAGACACGTAACGTTCCTCAATCGGCGCAGGCGTATTGAGTGAAGGATGCGCGCTTGACAGCTCCTTCACTCAGTACACCTGCGCCCATTGAGGAACGTTACGGCGCAGGCGCGGGAATTCAGAAGCAGACAGGGCCAGCGGGAGGAGGAGTGCGCTCGCTGGCCCTGTCTATCAAGAGGAGATGGGGCGTGTCTAGAAGCAGAGGTTGCGGCGGCTACCAGCAAGTACATGCCCAACTTTCTGGTAGTGAAGAAATTTGCATATTATAAAAGTTAGATTTTTACAAGAAATAAGCCACAGACAAAGGTAAGACAAGTATGATTGCACTCGGCTGACATTAGCAAATAGCTAATGTCGGCTAATGAAAATTGCACAGTTGGGGGTGACAGAAGCCCTCTAAAGGGCTTCTGTCACCACTTCTTAGCCCTGTGAGCTAAACATATGCTCATGTTCAGGGTCTTATTATGATTCCTAATGTGGCCTTATAAACGAGATCTGTGGCTTAATTTTGCAAAAAAACTGGTTTTACTAACCTGTCAATCATAAAAATAAGGTGCCCAAGGGGAGGTCCGGGGATGCAGGGTGCCCAGCTGCAGCCATCGCCGTTCGTGCCCAGCGCCGCCTTCCCAGAGTTCTGCGCCGCCTCCTACTCCTCTGTGCCGCCTCTCCCTCCCTCGCCCTTCTCCCGCTGTGAGATGCCGCGCGTACGCACAGGCTCAGCCTGATGTGCCCGTACACACTGCTTGGATGGCTTCTTCTAGCGAAGTGCCAGTGCATGCGCACTTCGCTAGAAGAAGTCGTTGCCAGCAGTCCGTTCTGGTGCATCAGGCTGAGCCTGTGTGCACGCGTGGCATCTCACAGCGGGAGGAGGGGGAAGGAGGGAGAGGCGGCACAGAGGAGTAGGAGGCGGCGCAGAACTCTGGGAAGGCGGCGCTGGGCACGAACGGCGATGGCTGCAGCTGGGCACCCTGCATCCCCGGACCTCCCCTTGGACACCTTATTTCTATGATTGACAGGTTAGTAAAACCTGTTTTTTTGCAAAATTAAGCCACAGATCTCGTTTATAAGGCCACATTAGGAATCATAATAAGACCCTGAACATGAGCATATGTTTAGCTCACAGGGCTGAAAAGTGGTGACAGAAGCCCTTTAAGGATTACTGTATTAAAGGGCTTCTGTCACCCCCACTGACGAATTTTCACTAGCTGACATTAGCTACTTGCTAATGTCAGCTGAGTTCAAACATATGTTTAATATCTTTTTTTTCTGTTTGCAATCTTCTTAAAAACTTACTTTTGTCATATGTAAATTAGCTTCGCTACCAGCAAGTTGGGCGGGTACTTGCTGGTAGCCGCCGCATCTTCATGGCCTTCTACACCCGGAAGAGAAGACGCCGGCATCCCTGGTAAAG